>JAMPIV010011117.1:0-270743 GCA_024509875.1 Oreohelix idahoensis | reverse complement strand
GAAGAAGCATGATTCTACATAAGAGAATACACAAGGCAACCTGGATAACACCAAACCATAGAACAGAAAATCAATTGATCATATATGCATAACAAGAATTTAGATCATCATTTAGATGTAAAAGTATATAGAGAGCAATTGTGGCATCAGATCACCCAACTTTCTTGATAGCCAAAAAAAAAAATGAAACCTCAAGAGATAAAGTCAGCAAAGCACAATTATAATAGGAACACGACAACCTAATCTATAAAAGGGGACGGCCCTCACCTGTCCCATCCCATCCCCCCCCCGCTCCCCCCAAATGTCGTTCCACCTACATCCAACAAATTCCAGAATAGCTCACCAACAGCTCATCTGGCAGAGTGTAGAGTAACAACCTAAGACAATAGGCAGCAAATCAAAAAGGTATGGAATGAGGACCATTAGAAAAAGAAGTAAAAAGAAGTATCAAAAGAGACAAGAGGAAGTATATTGAGGAGTTGGCAAGAGAGGCAGAAGATGCTGCAGCCAAAGGAAATATGAGAGAACTGTATAACAGCACAAAGAAGCTGACAGGGAAATACAAGCAAACAAGTTGCCTCATAAAAGACAAGAATGGAAAACTGCTCAGCAATATACAAGAGCAAATGAAGAGGTGGACAGAATATTTTGAGGACCTTCTCAATAGACCAGCTCCACAAAACCCCCCGGACATCCAGCCAGCAGAAGAAGAGCTACAAATTAACGGTGAAAGACCAATGAAGGAAGAAATAAAGAAAGCCATAAAGCTTCTAAGAGATGGAAAAGCTTCTGGACCTGATGGCATTCCAGCAGAGGCCATCAAAGCAGATATCGACATGGCTACAGAGATGTTATATAAATTACTTGGTAAAGTCTGGGAAAAGGAAGAGATACCAGCAGAATGGAAGGAAGGATATCTGGTTAAGTTGCCTAAGAAAGGAAATTTACAAGAGTGCACAAATTATAGAGGAATAATGTTACTATCAGTGCCAGGAAAAGTATTAAATAGGATTATCCTTGAGAGATTAAAAGAGTCCATAGACAAGAAACTGAGAGATGAACAAGCAAGTTTTCGACAAAACAGATCTTGTACAGACCAGATAGCCACTTTGAGAATAATAGTTGAACAAAGTCTGGAATGGAATTCACCATAATACATAGGATTTGTGGACTACGAAAAGGCATTTGACAGTGTAGACAGAGAATCACTTTGGAAATTGATGAGGCATTATGGAGTTCCCCTGAAGATCATTAATTTAATAAAGAAAACATATGAAGACATGACATGCAGAGTTCTTCATGAAGGACAGCCTACAGAATCATTTGGGATAAGAACAGGAGTGTGACAGGGATGCCTCTTGTCTCCGTTTCTTTTCTTATTAGCAATAGACTGGGTTATGAGAACATCAACAACACACAACAGAAATGGAATCCAGTGGACTCTGACTAAGCAGTTGGATGATCTGGATTTTGCTGATGACTTGGCTCTTCTGTCCCATAACCGTAATCAGATGCAGGACAAATTGAAAACACTCGATGAGAGGTCACAGCTATTGGGTCTGAAAATACAAGATACACAGGAAAAAGACAAAGACAATGAGAATAAATGCAGGTAATGAAAACAGGGTTGAACTTGAAGAAGCACCAATACAAGATGTAGAATCGTACACATATCTTGGCAGCAATATAGACAAATCATATTCGGAACAATAAAATCAAAGAAATATTACAATGGGAATGACAACAGTTAAAGAAAGAACATATATCAATGTAAGAATGATAAACAGTGAATACAGAATATCTCTCACATATAAGCCAGAATCTGGAAGCCTTAACTTACTACTGCAATATCACACTAGGGAAACTTGTTGATAGCATTACAAGGCAGTCCTTGTTCTGGAACCCTCAGGGCAAGAGAGGCAGAGGTAGACCAAGAAGCACATGGAGAAGAGAGCTGGAAACATAGATGAAAATGATAAGGAGAACGTGGAAGGAACTTGAGATGATGGCACGTGACAGGAGGACTTGGCATGTGTTTGTTGAAGGCCTATGCTCCTTTGGGAGTGGAGGGTTATGATGATGATGATGATATATAATCTTTTATACAGATTTATTTGTAAGGATTATTGATCACTTAGAGTCGGCACCGAGAGGCAGCACTTATTTGATTTCATTAATTTATTAAATTTTAAAATACTTAATTTTTCATAAAGCTTGGCTCAGAATCTTATGACTTCATTATTTTGTAACATTTTAATTTGTTTGCCCTTTTGATTTAGTTCATAATTAATGTTCTGAATTCTGGTTTTGTATATACTTCCATTGTCTCGCGTGATTCCCAGGGATCTCTGAAGACACATAGAATGAATAAGACCACTGGCATGTCATACAAGGCTATGTTATATGAGATTGTGCTTGAGAATGGCAACCTCATCATGTCAAACAAATTGCCACAGAAACCACTTACTGTCCAATTCACCTCCAATGTTTTTTCCTGACATGTTATTCAGCATGCTTCTGTCCATGTATTTGACCTGTTCCTAGTGGTACATCTGTCCATGCTTCTCTTCTAGTTATTGACTGCTTGATACTTATTAGGTATTGCAGTCATCATCTTCACCCCTCCTCAACTCCCCAAGGAGCTTAGGCCTTCAACAAACTTATGCCAAATTTTCCTTGCCTGTGCCATCAGCTCCATATTTTTCTATATCTTCCTCATCATTTTCATTTCTGCCTCAGGTTCTCTTCTCCATGTGATTTTTTATTTTTGGGTCTGCCACTGCTTCTTGTACCCTGGGTATTACAGAACAAAAACTGCCTTGTAATGCTATCAACAAGTTTCCCCAGTGTGATATTGCAGTAGTAAGTTAAGGCTTCCAGATTCTGGCTTATATGTGAGAGATATTCTGTATCCACTGTTTATCATTCTTACATTGATATATGTTCTTTTTTTAAACTGTTGTCATTCCCATTGTAATATTTCTTTGATTTTATTGTTCCGAATATGATATTTTCTGCTGTTATCATCCCTTCTTATCTTTTGATACTCCTCTTGGACAATGTCATCAAAGCACGTAAGAAAAGGGCGAAAAAGTATTCAGTGGGGTCCTGGAAGATGAGGCAAGTCTGTATTTCAGAGCTGGCATTTGCTGACGATGTTGCCTTAATTGCTAAATCAGAGGCACATCTTTAATCCAAACTGCACGTCCGGAAGGAAGAACTGGAGAAGAGAGAGATGGTTATCAGCAGTTCCAAAACCAAAACGATAGTGATCTCAAGAGAAGGAAAGAGGCATCATAATATACTGGGAGAACAAATCCTGGAGCAGGCCAACCACTTTAAATACCTTGGAGCTATCACAGACTGGAAGAGAGGCATCTAAGAAGAGTTGGCTACCAGAAGAGCGGCAGCTTCGAGACCTTTTCAGGCAATAAATCGAGGAGTCCTCGGCAAAAGAGAGATTGGTAAGAGGATGAAGATGGCTGTATACAACTCCACCTATGTCCCAAGTCTTGACATATGGATGTGAGTCATAGACAATGACTACAACCCACTAAAGCCAGCTCTAAACCTAAGAAATTAGGTGTCTGTGGAAGGTGGTTGACGTCAATATGAGAAAGCAAAAGCCAGAACCACCCAGAGTTCGTTGGGGAGGACAATCCTTGAAGAACTGAGGACTAGATCAGAACCAGGTCAGGAGGAAGATCGTCAATAGGACAGTATAGCGTTCTCTCTGGCAAACTAGTACACCCCCAGGGTTAGTTAGTTGCTTATCCTTTTACAGGACGTGGCAATCAACCCCAGCTTTTATTGGCTGTTTTTGATTTTTCTAGGCAATTTTTTCATTCAGTAGTTTGCCATTGCTTTCTGAACGTTACGGCGCTTATACCATTGTTAAAAATCCACACAAAGCGATCTGCTACCAAACCGCCTGCAGCAGGTTTCGAACCTGGTATATCTGGATTATGAAACTTCGTTCATATCCATTAGGCCACAGACGCCAGGGTAGAAGAGGAATAATTAAGTAAGTAAATATCATCCCTATTAATTTATTTCTGCTATTATAATTCACACTTATATGTTTTTGCTATTATAATTCACACTGTTATATTTTTTTTGCTATTATAATTCACAGTGTTATTTTTTTTTTGCTATTATAATTCACACTGTTATATTTACTTCTATTATGGTCCCTGTTATCATGCACAGAATTATATTTACAGCCATTATCATCCTTACTATTATATTTTTTACTGTTACCATCCACACTATTATATTGTCTGCTATTATAATTCCTACTGTTAAATTTTCTGCTGTTACCATCAACCCTACTAATATGTTTTCTGTTATTATCATTTCCACTAATGTATCTTCTGCTATTATAATAATAACCAAATTTTTCTAAGTCCACAACGCTGAGTTTTTTTTTGATGCACTAGTGAAAGAGCTGCGACTCTGGGGCAACAGGCGATGTATACTATAGGGAGTGTCAGGTACAGAATTTCAGTGGCTTGCGGCGCGCAGCTCGTCTCAGTGTGTGTCCTTAGTTGTGAAGGGCGACGGAACGAACGGAATAATTTGTCTTCTCTTTGTTACTTTCACAATTGCCTCCACCGCTGGCGTTGTGGATTTAAAAGTTGCTACCATAAGTGAAATGGGTTCATTTTCGATACAAGACAACAGGAAGCTGAGACGCTTGGGAGTCATGACCCAAGTGGGCCCGCCCCCCTTAGAGTGTAAAGGAGTAATTGGGCCGAAACACTTGTCGGATGGGGGGAACTTCTTCTGATGATCAGATTGCTTCCTGTTGTATCGCTCTGTAAAGAGTTTCCTATCATAGTTGCATGGTCAAACCAGTGACGATCGGGAAAAGACCGATTGACTTCTGGAAAGACAGATGACACTGGGAAAGACTAGAAACCGGCTGACCGGGTTAGCACCCCGTAAGCTGTATTCAATTGCTACAGGACCCAAAAACGATAGATGCCCCCAGGATTCACCGAAAAGGGGGGGGGGGGCGGGGAGGATGATGAATCCACAGGCGCCTCAATGGAATCGACCAGACCCGTTACGTGGACTTCGAGCTCTGAACAACGGCTGGAATTTCCATGTGTCTGTGGTAGGGAATTCTCTACTCAGAGAGGAATGAAAATCCACAGAACGAAAAAGGGGTGTGGGAGGTCATCAGGGGGAGATCAACAGCGCTCCGTCTCGACGGATAAGACGTTAGAAGAACGCAGCCAGGAGTCAATCCACAGTGCTGAGTACATTCAAGTTGATCTGCCAGATGATGATCTCACACACTTCTTGGACGGGAAGAGAGATGCAATAAAGTTTCCACCTGCCAGTGCAAAAGGGCTTTGGGCACAGCTGGACGAAGCCTTGGCAAAAGAGTTGGATAACAACATGAAGCAGCTAACTTTGGAGATGAAGCTGGAAATCTTCGGCGACATAGTATATCTGCACTGTCGCAAAGAGTTCGGTGTGAGGAGGCAAGGGAAAGTAACCCACCACGGAAAAGTAGAAGACAAATTAAAATAGATGAAATCAGGAAACAGAAGAAGCATGCCCGAAAACTGTTCAAGAACGCAGTTGCCACAGAGAAGGAAGGGTTACGGCAAGTTTGGGAGCACCTGAAAGGCCAACATAATGCCCTTTGTAGAGCGGAAAGGTTGTGCAGGAAGAGAAGGAAGACTCGAAGGGATAGGGAAAGATTCTTTAGGGAGCCCTTCAAGTTTGCCAAAGAACTGTTTGAGCAGCCACGGTCGGGTACGCTAAACATCAGGAAAGAAGACCTGGAAGATCACCTTAGAAGGACATATTCAGATGGTCGCAAAGATGAGCCGCTCAGCAGCATGGTAGGCCTTAAATGGCCGGGGAAGCCAGGAGCTGAATTTAACACTAAGCCCCTAACAGTGCAAGAGGTAGAAAGCATTGTCCAGAAAGCTCGGTGCAAGTCAGCTCCAGGTCCTAATGGTGTTCCATATGTGGTGTATAAAAGATGCCCTGAGGTTCTCAAACGACTGCTCCGTTTACTGAAGAATGCGTGGAAAACCCAACTCGTAAGCAAGGAATGGAGAAAGGCAAACGGAGTCTACATCCCGAAGGAACAAAATTCCACAGACATCAGTCAGTTCAGGCCAATCTCACTACTCAATGTGGAAGGGAAGATATTCTTCTCAGTAATGGCGAAAAGACTCACTACATACCTCCTGGCAAATGGGTACATTGACACTACCATTCAGAAAGGAGGTATCCCAGGTACACCAGGATGTCTAGAGCATGCCGCAATGATCTGGGAAGCAATCCAAAAGGCAAAGTCTGACAGAACAAACCTCCATGTAATCTGGTTGGATCTAGCGAATGCTTATGGATCCGTTCCACACCAGATGTTGTGGCATGCCCTAGAAATGTATCATGTTCCACAAGAGATTGCAGCAATGCTGAAGCTGTATTTCGCAGGGTTTTCTGTCAGATTTTCAACCAGAGAGTACACAACGAAGTGGATTGGCCTTGAAGTTGGAATTGCGATGGGATGTACCATCTCTCCGATACTATTCGTCATGGCTATGCAGGTAATCCTCAATGCGGCTGAAGGAATGGCTATAGGCCCAAAGCTCGGTGGAATGTGTCACATGCCACCGCTCAAAGCATTCATGGATGACACAACAATTCTGACATCAGATGAATATCAGGCCCGGAGGATGTTAGCACGCCTGGATGAACTAGTCAGCTGGTGCAGAATGAGCTTCAAACCCAAGAAATCGATAAGCCTATCAGTCAGAAAAGGAAAGATAGCAGAGGTAATATTCACGGTTTCTAGCCAAAGAATCCCTACTGTCATTGAGGAACCTGTTAAAAGTCTTGGCAGGGTGTACGATGCCTCTTTAAAAGACTCGAAGGCAGTGCAACAGACAATAGAAATGGCAGACAGAGGACTACAGATCATAGACCAAAGCAGACTCCTGGGAAAGTTCAAACTGTGGTGCCTCCAGTTAATGTTGATACCGAAGTTGCTGTGGCCACTGCTTATATATGAAATAAGCACAAGTACAGTGGAAGCTATAGAGCAGAAGGTCAACAAGTTCATGAGAAAATTGCTAGGGGTACCACCAGGTCTGTCAGATGTAGCACTGTACTGCAAAAAGTCAAAACTTCTGCTTCCCTTCAAGTCAGTTGTTGAAGAATACAAAGTTGGAAAAGCAAGGCTTGCAATGATGCTACGCGAGTCAGAGGTAATCGGATACACACAAACGAATAGACGGGGATTTGGGCATGGTGACATCCGCTGGTGGTCCAAGGCATCAAGCAGGGAGCGCAGAGACATGGTAGTTCAGGAGATACGAGGAGCTGAGAATGATAAGAGGTTGCAAAAAGCAGTGCAGCAGGTCCAACAAGGCAAATGGACCACATGGGAAGGAGCCCTGCAGAGGTCCTTGACATGGAATGATATATGGCATATGGCACCTCTTAGGCTCAGCTTCGGGGTTAGATCAATGTATGACCTGCTGCCGTTGGCCACCAACCTTGTGAAATGGGGAAAGTCGGATGATGAGCAGTGCCCCCTGTGCCAGGGGAGGCAGACACTTGAACACGTGCTCTCAGCGTGTAAGGTGGCATTAGGGCAAGGGCGATACACTTGGCGCCATAAAAAAGTGCTAAATGAGCTTGCTGCGACAATAGATCAGTCAAGAATGAAAGCGAATAGCAAAGTCCTGCCAGACACCGCAAACACATACTTACTGAGGGCAGGAAAGTCAGCACACCCCAAACCGAGTAAACCTGGTAGCAGTTTACCATCTCTTCTTGACTGTGCAAACGACTGGGAGATGGCGGTAGACCTACCTGGACAGGGGGCATATCCAGAGTGTATCAGAAAATCGCGGAGACGGCCGGATATAGTGCTTCATTCTGCAGCAACGCTTCAGGTCATACTGATTGAACTGACCGTTCCATTTGAATCATTTGAATCCAGATTAGACGAGCAACATTCATTCAAAGCGGCCAAGTATAGCGATCTGACCGCGGATCTGAGACACGGTGGATTCAGTGCAAGGGTCATGGCGGTTGAAGTGGGCGCAAGAGGGCTTGTGGCTGCATCAGTGTATGATTTATTGAAACTGTTGGGGCTGAAGGGACAGTCTAGAACAAGGGCATTGAAGAGGCTTAGTGAAACTGCCGAAAAGGCATCAGGCTGGCTGTGGAACAACCGCAATGGGCGATGGACATCGTGACAATAAACGCTGCGGTTTTTTCTAAGTCCACAACGCAGAGTTTTTTTTTTGGGTGTACTAGTGAAAGAGCTGCGACTCTGGGGCAACAGGCGATGTATACTATAGGGAGTGTCAGGTACAGAATTCCAGTGGCTTGCGGCGCGCAGCTCGTCGGCTGCGCGCTAATGTCTCAGTGTGTGTCCTTAGTTGTGAAGGGCGACGGAACGAACGGAATAATTTGTCTTCTCTTTGTTACTTTCACAATTGCCTCCACCGCTGGCGTTGTGGATTTAAAAGTTGCTACCATAAGTGAAATGGGTTCATTTTCGATACAAGACAACAGGAAGCTGAGACGCTTGGGAGTCATGACCCAAGTGGGCCCGCCCCCCTTAGAGTGTAAAGGAGTAATTGGGCCGAAACACTTGTCGGATGGGGGGAACTTCTTCTGATGATCAGATTGCTTCCTGTTGTATCGCTCTGTAAAGAGTTTCCTATCATAGCTACTATTGTTTTTTTTTTCATGTTATCATCCCTGCTATTACATGTAATACTATTATCATCACTACTATTATAGTTTCTGCTGTTATCTTCCTGACTAATATACTTTCTGTTATTATTGTCCACACTATTATATTTTTTACTATTATAATCCACAATATTATATTTTCTGCTATTGTTATCCTTGGTAATATATTTTTAGCTTTTATCATCCTCATTAATAGGGAGCCGCGGTAGCACAGTGGTTAGTGCACTGGCTTCCTAGCGCAGTGGTCTATATGGTTCGATCCCCAGATGAGGCGGGAATTTTTTAGGCCACAAACGGCTCCTGGGTCGACCCAGCCCCAAATGGGTACCAGAGCAACTCTGGGAAGGTTAAGGCGGCCGGCGTGATGCAGACCACATCACCCCTCGTGTGCCGACGGTCAAGATAATATGGGCCTAACACCATATTCCCAATATGCCTCAATGGGCGTGTAACGGGTTCCTTTACCTTTTTTTTTTTTATCCTCATTAATATATTTTCTGTAATTATAAAAGCCACTATTATATTTTCTGTCATTAAAATCCATATTAATATATCTTCTGCTATTATCTTCCCTACTAAAATACCCCTTGCTGTTATCATACCTACGATATTTTCTGCTGTTATCATCCCTACTAAGACACTTTCTGCTATTATCATCCATACCAAGATAATCCCTGCTATTATCCTCACTGCTAATATACTTTCTGCTATTATCATCCCTGCTAATAAACTTTCTGCTATTATTATCCCTGATAATAAACTTTCTGCTATTATCATCCCTTCTTTCTGCTATTATCATCCATACTGTTATATTTTCTGCTATTGTCATCATTACTAATATGCTTTCTGCTACTATCATCCCTACAAATATACTTTTTGCTATTATCATCTCTACTAAGATATTTTCTATTATCATCTCTACTAATATACTTTCGGCTATTATTATCAATACTAATATACTTCCTCCTGTTATCATCCCTACAGTTATATTTTTTGCTATTATCATCCCTACTAATATACTTTCTCTGATTATCATCCCTACTGTTATATTGTCTGCTATTATCATCCCTACTAATACACTTTCTGCTATTATCATCCATACTAAAATACTTTCTGCTATTATCATCCCTACTAATATGCTTTCTGCTATTAACATCCCTACTAAGATACTTTCTGCTATTATCATCTCTGCTAAGATACTTTCTGCTATTATCATCCACACCATTATTATTTTCTGCTTTTATCATCCCTTCTGTTATATGTTTGCTGTTATCATCCCTTCTAATATATTTTCAGCTGTTATAATCCACATTATTACATTTTCTGCTGTAAAAATCTGGATCATTATATTTTCTCCTATTATCATCCCTACTATTATATTTTTGGCTGTTATCATCCCTTCTAATATATTTTTGGCTGTGTCTTTTATATCGATACTTTCATCCATTGCTAAAGAATAGTAGCAGGATTCACTCACTCTCTGTTTTGACTAGTCACTTACGTTGGTAGAATTGTCAGCTATTCTTCTCTGTACTGTCATGCGTGATAAACGTATGCTGTCAAATATTCTCCTTTTTCTTCTAGACATAATTATGATACAGCAATCGACATACTTTAGAAAAAAATTCACCTTTTGTGAAGGATTTCCCCGCCGCAGCAATTTCATTAGAAATTTGAAAGCTAGCTTTAATAACCGACCCATTCTCAGTGTTCACTTTCTTGAAAATCTGCTGTTCGCGAAACATGATGCTGTCATTTTATTTTTGTCATTTAAGTCCAATTTAGCGAGAACGGTGTTTTGTTGCAAAGTGCCGCCGAAGGTTGTATTCTGTTGGAACAGCTAATGTTTCACGACACACAAGGCACAGTATTCTGTTTTTGGGAAAGAGTACACATGTATTTTTAGTCTCTGTCGCTCGCTCGCTCTGTCACTCTCTAGCTCGCTCTGTCTTACACTCTCTATTGTTCTTTGTATGTAGATCATGAACGTGTTCAGAATGATTGATAAACTCTTTTTACTTTGCAAGCCAATACGTCACAATCAATTCCGTAATGATAATTTATAATTTAATTAGTGAACTACAAGGGCTTTCACATAATAATACTTTTAAAAATAAAAACTAATAGTATACGTTTATTTCCTAAACCTGTCGCGGTCCGTACGATGAGACCCTGCGGGCCAAACGCGTTCCGCGGGCCATATGCTGTGCATGCCTGCCTTAGAGTGTACAGGAGTTAAAGTGCCGAAACACTTGTCCGAAGGGGGGAACTTTCTCTGAGGATCAGATTGACTTCTGTTGTAACGCTATGTAGTTTCCTGTCATTATCATTCTATTGCAGGATTTCTTAACCTGTGGCCCACGTACTGCTTGGGGGATCCATGAAAGGATTAGGGTGTCTAAAATTTAAAATGTACATTAAAAACAAGAAATTATGTTTTTATGCATATTCTTTCCTCGGACAATCATAAGGGTTCATGACATAAAAAGGGTTAAGAAACCCATCTGTACTGGAATTTGTCTGATTTTTTTTTCCATCAGATTCTCAATGGTGATCTTGCTATACAGTTTCACGCCTTCTATTATACGCAAGAACCCTTTTAGGAAGGTATGCAACTTTTTGCTTGGTTGTCGTTGTTTTCTCTATGTTTCAGAGTCATACAACCGGATTGCTTCGACACTGAGTTCAAGATTCTTATTTTTTTTATGTTGGACTAGATTTCGGTTTGATTTCCAGATGCATGTATTCTGATTATTTGACCTTATTTTACATGTTATTTCTCTAAAGAGTTTTACTTCCTTACTTACTTAGTCGTTCCTCTTCTACCGTGGGGTGTAGAGTTTGCCAGAGAGAGCGCCCTGCTATCCTATCGGTTGTCTTCCTCCTGGCCTGGTTCCAGTCTAGTCCTCGGTCCTTCAGAGATTGCCTAATGTTGTCTTCCCAGCGGACATTGGGTCGTCCTGGAGGTCTGTATCCCTGGCTCTTAGTTTCCCATACTTGACGTGGTAGCCGATCTTTTCCCATTCTTCAGACATGGCCAGACCATCGTAGATGGGACTGTTCTTTTTTGGTCTGCAGGGGTTGCTTGTGAAGCCTTTCCGTATCGTCTGGTTGCGGACCATGTCTCTTCTTGTTGCTTTAACCACCTTCGTCAGATATCTCATTTCTGAGGTTTGGAGCTGGCTTTTGTTGGTTGTAGTCATTGCCCACGACTCGCATCCATGAGTCAAGACTGGAACACATATGCAGCGGTATACAGCCATCTTCGTCTTCTTACCAACTTCTTTTTTGCTGAAGAATCCTCGATTTATGGCCTGAAAAAAGTCTTCCAGCTGCTGCTCTTCGGGTAACTAATTAATCTTCCAGTCTACGAAAGCTCCAAGGTATTTAAAGGGGTTGACCTGCTCTAGGATCTAAATAGAGTTTTAATAAATAATCTTTGGTGTATTTATTTTTGTTTTTAAATCATGTAAATAATTGATGTACAATGAAAGCTTATTATAATTTTACTCCCTTGGCTAACTAACCGCGTAAAGCTGAATCCGTGTAACTGATTGAGATACCATCTATACCACAAATACAAAATTGGTTCCAGCCCGATGACAGTCGAACACCTGCTGCAGTACTGCCCAACCTACAGTAATGAACGGAGTAGCATATGGCAACAACCCACTTCTGTCAACGAAAAACTGTTTGGAGATGTCGGGAACCTTGAGTTGACTACTGCCTTTATTAGAGTCATAAATGTGGAAGTCTGAAGGCGAACGAGATGTCAGGAACCTTGAGTTGACTACTGCCTTTATTAGAGTCATTAATGTAGAAGTCTGAAGGCGAACGAGATGTCGGGAACCTTGAGTTGACTACTGCCTTTATTAGAGTCATAAATGTGGAAGCCTGAAGGCGAACGAGATGTCGGGAACCTTGAGTTGACTACTGCCTTTATTAGAGTCATTAATGTGGAAGTCTGAAGGCGAACGAGATGTCAGGAACCTTGAGTTGACTATTGCCTTTATTAGAGTCATTAATGTAGAAGTCTGAAGGCGAACGAGATGTCGGGAACCTTGAGTTGACTACTGCCTTTATTAGAGTCATAAATGTAGAAGTCTGAAGGCGAACGAGATGTCGGGAACCTTGAGTTGACTACTGCCTTTATTAGAGTCATTAATGTAGAAGTCTGAAGGCGAACGAGATGTCGGGAACCTTGAGTTGACTACTGCCTTTATTAGAGTCATAAATGTAGAAGTCTGAAGGCGAACGAGATGTCAGGAACCTTGAGTTGACTACTGCCTTTATTAGAGTCATAAATGTGGAAGTCTGAAGGCGAACGAGATGTCGGGAACCTTGAGTTGACTACTGCCTTTATTAGAGTCATTAATGTAGAAGTCTGAAGGCGAACGAGATGTCGGGAACCTTGAGTTGACTACTGCCTTTATTAGAGTCATAAATGTAGAAGTCTGAAGGCGAACGAGATGTCGGGAACCTTGAGTTGACTACTGCCTTTATTAGAGTCATAAATGTGGAAGTTTGAAGGCGAACGAGGAAGAAGAATCCGCGTAAGATCCTCTTGCCTTCAGCATTTTGAAGTATGTGACATAATTATTCATAAATATTTAAACCATTCAGATAATGACATTTTCTCGTTCGTTTTCTGATCTAGTTTTTTTTTTTCAACCTCATGTAACTGTTGCAATGGTTTGTAAAGGTAAACATAGTCTCATAGGACATACTGCCGTAGTGGAGTGAATTGTTAATGACTTCACTTAGTGTGGTGAAGTGGGATGTTATAAATATTTATAGGGGACTTAGTGTACTGACTGAGATCAGCTGTGAAGGTATCTATATCTATTAAAAGTAGTGTATTATAGATAACCTTACCTGCTACCACATATCTCTTATCTCAGTCAGAATTATTCTGGAATAGTGTGATGCTACGTTATGCGTCTAGGGTATGAGTATGGTGATGTGTAAGTCACAACAACAGACAGATAAACAATTTAATTTAATCCACTACTCTTAACAACACTGTGACACTCACATACATATAACACTCTATGAGAATAGCTCAAAGAAGTCACTCGCAACGGTTCAAATAACAATATGTATTCATTACTAGCATGAATGAATATGTGTCCTGATTCAACTACAAGGGAACCAGGAATCACAATCAATTTAAATTACAAGTTATGTACAGAATGTATTTAATATGAATATTGTAGTGACATATATTATTACAAATGTTCTATGTGTGTCAGTTGTGTAGTAGTAAAATGAGGTAATACTGGTTTTGTTTTGTTCAAGCTCTGTTGGTATTTGTCATCATGACTTCAATAGTTTGTCTTTAGGGACCAGTATTGGAGATGTTCACAGTTCCTGATTTTAAGACAAGTAAATTCCCCTCTGAATAGTATTTTTATAAAGTTATTTCAAGATGAGGGGGCATAATGTTGAGCTCAGCTGGCCAATTCGCTTATCTGGCGTGATGGCGGCAGGAAAGGACTCCTCTGCTCGAATTCTCCTCTGGGCTCTGGAGACACCTCACTGATAGCTAAAAGGACCAAGGAGTATGCTGTCCGACACTGGATTCAGCAAATCTCTGACCAGATGCTGCTCAGTACCATCAAGACCACTGTCCCACAATTCATACGAATAACACAGATACGTTGATTAGCAATGAATTCTGGCACAAACTGGCACAAATTTCCTTCTGCTTATCTTCCAGGCTTTTAATTTAGCCAAATATATGCTGGCTTCAACGCACTGATGCTTTATCAAGTGTATTTAAACAAGTGGTTTCGAACTAACGCTCCCAAGTGTGTATATCAGCGAGACTGGCCAATGAGCCCCGTTTCGACAAGTGTTTGAAAAAATGTTATCTTTTCCCGTCTCCCCTAACAACCAAGATAGTATTTATAGCCCGACCAATCGTGGTTAGGCTTTCATTTGTTGCGCTCCAATCAATTTGGAGTTTACATGGTAGGCTATTTCTGTAACGTAAATTTTTTTCAAACACGTTAAAAAAAAAATCTTATGAGCAGAAATGATTTTATGCTGTCAGGCACCCCCAATATTTTATTTTGGGTATAATTTATTAATTCCTGGACTATTTGCGTAACGTTTTACATATTATTTGTCAGCAAGCCCTAAGGAACCCAAAAATACTAATTTAAAGGAGCTACGTGGCTGCGTTCAAAATATGCAATTTCTAGGATAGTCGTATAGTTGTTTTATTTTTTATGTGAGAACCGCCACCTGTCCTGCTGTACTGTCAGACTAATGTCAGGATTTCGGACATAAAACAGTAGAATGTCAGGTTTCCCCAATAAGCGTTTTTTATGATTTTAAAACCTAACTCTGGGAAAGGGTAGTGTATTTTATCACTGTCCGTCTGAAAAAGTTAGTGCTTGTAGACTTACACGCGTGATGCCAGCATTTGTATATCGCGCGTCGCGTGTTGCATGCGTTCCTGATTTTCAGCCCTCCCCTCTCGCTATCCTTTTGTCCATCTGTTCGTTCGTTTTGGTAACGTAATATAATTAATGTTAGGATTAATTTAGGTCATTACGCAGTACGTCTCAATGTTTTTCTTAGAAATGCAGCACACGTTTCATTGAAGAAGGCGGGTAATAATACAGTAAGCTTTTATATCAACGTGAAAGCGTTACAATTTGCAGACGAAGCAGAAAACAAGGGGGATTTCGAGTACATTCTCTGTGACAGCACTGTTATTTTACCATTGCTCTTCTCTTTATTAATTTTATTTGTTAGGCTTCATATTTACCTAATAATTTATATATGTGGATTAGAATATTTCATGACACCTCCCCTCTTAAAACAGACATTATATGTCAGTCCTTTATTCTATATACACATAGAGAAATTTATTATTATTTCTGGGGTTTACGGTGATTCTCATCACACGGATGGCGGCTTAAAAAAAATCCGCTCCCAGATTGGTTTTTCCAGATATATATTCAATGCTAAAATTATATGGAGCCAGAAGCAAAGACCATCGGAGTAACCTAGAGTTCTCATGCTTAGCCTGTGCTAAAAACGATAAAGGTTTGTGGTCAGTTTGCAACTTAAATGCCTTCCCATATAGATAAATATTGAATTTCTTTATTGCCCATATTACTGCAAGACATTCTTTTTCGCTAGTTGAGTAGTTGATTTCAGCTTTATTCAACTTTCTGCTAGCATATGCCACTGGGCTTAATTCCCCATCCAATGCATCTGATTTCTGTAGTAAAGTTGCACCTAACCCAATATTACTTGCATCCGTCCTTACTATGAATTCTTGACTTAAGTCAGGTAATTTCAAAATGGGTTTACTTGTGAGCTTTTCCTTCAATTCTTGGTAAGTCATTTCACATTGTGGTGTCCATGTAATGCGATCTGGAAGTCCTTTACGTGTCAATTCAGTTAACGGTGCACATATGGAATTAAAGTTCTTGATATACTTCTGGTAGAAACCACATAATGAGACAAAGGATCTCACGTCCTTCTTGGTTTGTGGTCTCGGGGCTTTCTGTAGTTTCTCTAAATTCTTTGGGTCAGGGGTCATGTTTCCCTGATAAACTGTGTGTCCCAAAAATTCCAATTCTTTACATCCAACGCAACATTTGGTTGGACGGGCTGTTAAATTTGCCTCCCTAAGTCGATCAAACAGCATGTTCAGAGAGTCAATGTGTTCCTCAAATGTTTCTGTTGCTATAAGGATATCATCCATAAAATTTGTTATACAGGGATTATTCAGAGGATCCAATAATTTTCTCATCATTCTAGAGAAGACACTAGGCGCATTCTTCAATCCAAATGGCAATCTATTAAACTCATAGTGTCCTTCTGAGGTACTAAAGGCTAGGTATGGTCTAACCTCAGGCTTTACTGGAATCTGATAGTATCCTTTACTCAGATCCACTTTTGAGAAATATTTAGCTTTATTTAGTCTGGCAAACAGCTGATTTGTATCCGGCAATGGATCCACCTGTCCTTCTGTAATAGCATTCAGTCTCCTGTAATCTATACAGAGTCTATGTTCTCCAGAGGGCTTCCTTAAGAGTACAACACCGGAACTATACGAAGACTCACTGTGCGAAATAATTCCTTCCTTCAACAGATAGTCTATCTCTTCCTTCAAAGCTTTTTCCTTAGCAAACGGAATCGAATATGGTTTCATACAGACAGGTGTGGAGTCTATGAGTTTCATATCATATTCCAATAGGTTTGTATGCCCTGGTCGTTCTGTTAACACCTCTGCATGATTATTTAGAACCTGTTGCACTCTCTCTTTCTGAGTTTTCGTTAAATGTGTACTGATTTTCACCTGTGCTGCTGTCTCACAGGGGTGTAATGGATATTCAAATGATGAAAGTGGTTCCTTTTTCATCTCCATGGCGATGGACAAGGTCAACAAGTGTGTCTCTTCCTGATGTTCTCTTTCCAAATATTTCTTCAGGAGATTCACATGATAGATTTTTTCTTTCCCCTTCTTATCTATCTTATAATTTGTTCTAGACACCTTCTCTAGAACTGTATATGGACCCTGCCATCCAATTTGTAACTTATTCTGACTCCCGGCAAAAGAAGCAGTACCTTCTCTCCCACAGCCAAATTTCTGTCTTTCGCCTTCCTGTTATAATAGGCAGCATGTTTCTTCCTGGCTTGTTTCAAATTTTCATTGGCAAGTTTCCAGCCAGTTTTCAACCGAGTGGTCAGCTCATTCACATATTGGTATGAAGATGTAATGTTTTCCTCTGCCTTTTCATCAGTCCACGTTCTTAACAAAGCTACATATGGACCTTTAATTGTGTGGACCTATTTGTCCATGCACCGGTATGGTCTCTTCCACTTGAAGCTTTATAGTGATGATTTTTCCTTCCAGAATTATCATTCACAAAACGACCGCTACCAATTCTTTTGGGCTTTCTCCCCTCTTAAAATTCTTGATGAGAGATTTCCTCTCTACATATTCTTCCTCCAGTTTGTTTAAGTCCGATTGAGGGATTGTCGGCTTATCCTGGGGTAAGACATCTTTTTGCACTCTCCGCATAGTGGCCATTGTAAAACAGTTAAGTGAAGCTTGTCCGTGAAAAGGGGCTTCCCATTCCATTTGGTCCACTTTATCAAATCTATTTTTCTTTTTATTGTCAGGCCTGATTTTGCCCCGTGGCGTGTCCAGGTCCTGATCCATGTTCCCACTTGTGGGTGTTCCCTCATGTGCTATGCTACACCTTTCTACAAAGTTCTCAATGTCCCATCTTGCTTTGGGCCAATAATAATTGTGAGCCACCTTTTGAATGATGGTACCTATTTTCTCATGGTCCCCATCTGGTTTCACATGTAGGCTCCTTATTAATTCTGTCCTGTATCTTTTTGGAAGAACCAGCTGTCCGTGACCATTGGATCTAGCTCCAGTCTTCCTATACATCAACTTGTTTTTCATGTAAAAATCTCCCTTGCCTGGAGTTGTATGACAAGTTGACAATTTTCTGAAACAAGGCGTGAGTGTTTTATCCCCAGCCTGTGCCTTCCTCATCTCTTCTGGAGTGGTATCTAACATAATATCCTCCTCCTGTCTTGAGGTCGACCTGACCTGAAGGGTTGCCATATACACAGGTTTCCTTCTGCAACGGTCAGTGTCATGATTGTCCATCTGACAATTTTTACACCACCTTTTTCCTTGGTTTAAAGATTTTCTTTCATCATATTTCCTTTCATCGAATTGTGGGACTTTATTTTTATTTTCATACCGTGGCCTATCAAATTGGTGCTTACCTTTATTTTGATCCTTAGGATCAAATTTATTAAAGTTCTGTGGTGCCCTAAAGTTATCCACCTGTTTCTTTTTATTACCTGTTACCTCTGCTTGAGCTGCTTGATACCTTTCAGCAACATTTAGCAACTCACCCAGCCTCTCTGCACCTTGTTCCATGAGAAACTTTCTCAGGTCTGGAGCCATGGACTCTCTTAGTTGCTCTATAAGGACCATTTCCTTAAGATCTTGGGTTTCCCCCAGAGAAGTCCATTTCTCCAAGTATGTCTCTATTCGTGCAGAGAACTGGTGATAGGTTTCACCTGACAGTAGTTTAGCATTCCTAAATTTTTTCCTGTAAAACTCTGCATTCTTTTCATACCTTAACAAAAAGAGCCTGCTTTAGCATGTCATAATTTTCCTGATCACCTCTGCTCATTTTTGCAAAAACTTCATAAGCTGCCCCACGAAGTCCCTGAGATAACTTTAAGCTCCACCTTTCTCTCTCTAACCATACGTGGTAGCTAATAGTTCGTACCTATTTATATAGCTCTCAATATCATCGTCTTTCTCAACAAAATGATCTAAATGAAAGTTCATAGCTGAGGTCGAGGCTCCCTGAGTAACCGTAGCATCAGAGGCAAAGGGACTGGCACCATTTTCAGGAGCATGGCCTTGAAACTCAAACTCCCTTAGTCGTAACTCATGTTCCCTTTGTAATCTTTTATCTTCTGCTTCCCTTTCTGCAGCTAATATCCTCTCTTCCCTTTCTGCAGCTAATCTTTTGTCTTCTCTTTCTGCTTCCAATTTCTTAGCCTCTTTGTCAGCCCAATCTGCAACCTCTTAGTCTCAGCCTCAGCTTGCAACCTCTTAGTCTCAGCCTCAGCTTGCAACCTCTTAGTCTCAGCCTCAGCTTCAAATTGTAACTTCTTAATTTCCCTGTCAGCCTCTAACTTTCTTTCGGCTTCAAACCTTCTTTCTTCGCGTTCAATAAATTTGTCACATTCCGTCGTGACATCGGCAACCATAACTTGCCCATCTAATCCTAACTCTTTTGCAGTCTGAACCGCAGCAGATCGAAATTTGGCCAGGTCCGCCATTGTCTATTATGTAAATTTATACAATGTCTAACCAACAATTCAATCTCCAATGGACAACACAGGCACCGTGAGCTCAACCTTATTTAATTCCACCCAAGGATACCTTTTAATTCTTATATTCCCTGAAGTGAATTACCCCCAATATTTTTAATAGTTAAAGATTCAAAATCCCGGACGAGCCCCCAATATATGTGGTGAAGTGGGATGTTATAAATATTTATAGGGGACTTAGTGTACTGACTGAGATCAGCTGTGAAGGTATCTATATCTATTAAGAGTAGTGTATTATAGATAACCTTACCTGCTACCACATATCTATATATCTCAGTCAGAATTATTCTGGAATAGTGTGATGCTACGTTATGTGTCTAGGGTATGAGTATGGTGAAGTGTAAGTCACAACAACAGACAGATAAACAATTTAATTTAATCCACTACTCTTACAACACTGTGACACTCACATACATATAACACTCTATGAGAATAGCTTAAAGAAGTCACTCGTAACGGTTCAAATAACAATATGTATTCATTACTAGCATGAATGAATATGTGTCCTGATTCAACTACAAGGGAACCAGGAATCACAATCAATTTAAATTACAAGTTATGTACAGAATGTATTTAATATGAATAATGTAGTGACATATATTATTACAAATGTTCTATGTGTGTCAGTTGTGTAGTAGTAAAATGAGGTAATACTGGTTTTGTTTTGTTCAAGCTCTGTTGGTATTTGTCATCATGACTTCAATAGTTTGTCTTTAGGGACCAGTATTGGAGATGTTCACAGTTCCTGATTTTAAGACAAGTAAATTCCCCTCTGAATAGTATTTTTATAAAGTTATTTCAAGATGAGGGGGCATAATGTTGAGCTCAGCTGGCCAACTCTGCTTATCTTGAGTGATGGCGGCAGGAAAGGACTCCTCTGCTCGAATTCTCCTCTGGGCTCAGGAGACACCTCACTGATAGCTAAAAAGACCAAGGAGTATGCTGTCCGACTCTGGATTCAGCAAAGCTCTGACCAGGTGCTGCTCAGTACCATCAAGACCACAGTCCCACAATTCATACGAATAACACAGATACGTTGATTAGCAATGAATTCTGGCACAAACTGGCACAAATTTCCTTCTGCTTATCTTCCAGGCTTTTAATTTAGCCAAATATATGCTGGCTTCAACGCACTGATGCTTTATCAAGTGTATTTAAACAAGTGGTTTCGAACTAACGCTCCCAAGTGTGTATATCAGCGAGACTGGCCAATGAGCCCCGTTTCGACAAGTGTTTGAAAAAAATGTTATCTTTTCCCGTCTCCCCTAACAACCAAGATAGTATTTATAGCCCGACCAATCGTGGTTAGGCTTTCATTTGTTGCGCTCCAATCAATTTGGAGTTTACATGGTAGGCTATTTCTGTAACGTAAATTTTTTTACAAACACGTTAAAAAAAAATCTTATGAGCAGAAATGATTTTATGCTGTCAGGCACCCCCAATATTTTATTTTGGGTATAATTTATTAATTCCTGGACTATTTGCGTAACGTTTTACATATTATTTGTCAGCAAGCCCTAAGGAACCCAAAAATACTAATTTAAAGGAGCTACGTGGCTGCGTTCAAAATATGCAATTTCTAGGATAGTCGTATAGTTGTTTTATTTTTATGTGAGAACCGCCACCTGTCCTGCTGTACTGTCAGACTAATGTCAGGATTTCGGACATAAAACAGTAGAATGTCAGGTTTCCCCAATAAGCGTTTTTTATGATTTTAAAACCTAACTCTGGGAAAGGGTAGTGTATTTTATCACTGTCCGTCTGAAAAAGTTAGTGCTTGTAGACTTACACGCGTGATGCCAGCATTTGTATATCGCGCGTCGCGTGTTGCATGCGTTCCTGATTTTCAGCCCTCCCCTCTCGCTATCCTTTTGTCCATCTGTTCGTTCGTTTTGGTAACGTAATATAATTAATGTTAGGATTAATTTAGGTCATTACGCAGTACGTCTCAATGTTTTTCTTAGAAATGCAGCACACGTTTCATTGAAGAAGGCGGGTAATAATACAGTAAGCTTTTATATCAACGTGAAAGCGTTACAATTTGCAGACGAAGCAGAAAACAAGGGGGATTTCGAGTACATTCTCTGTGACAGCACTGTTATTTTACCATTGCTCTTCTCTTTATTAATTTTATTTGTTAGGCTTCATATTTACCTAATAATTTATATATGTGGATTAGAATATTTCATGACACTTAGGTCCAGCTTTATGAGGTTCTGTCACGAGTTCCTTTCCTTACTGCCGTTGCTTTCCCTAACTCGTGAGCAAAATCAGGTACCCGTTTACAGCTGGGTAGACTGGAACGTTCCAACCACTCTGCCTATTTTTTTGTATCATCATAATTTCCCCTTGTGCTCCTTACGGAGCATGGAACCAGCACTACAACTGGTCCCCCATATAGAAGCCTGTGTATAGCAGTCACGTGCTCTTGTAGCGGACGTTTCCGCGGCAGTTTGTTTCACGTGATGAGGTTGCCAACCTCATGTACAACCTCTTCTTCTTCGTACACTCGCAGACGTCAAGTTGAATATGTTCAAAGAATGCAGTAGTCAGCATGAGGCTATTTCTGTCTACATAGAGCTTTTCCGGGAATTTCCACAACCTAATAATAGTCGCCTTGTACAACATGTCTGGGGGGTGCATTAGGCCTAGAGTATAACAAATGTAATTAGGCTTGCTTAAATGATCATCATTATTAACCTTCAGCTTCCTCAGAAGCATAGAGCATCAACAGGTGTGTACCATGTCCTATAGGAGGGGATCCCGTTACACGCTCATTGAGGCATATTGGGAATATGGCGTTAGCCCATATTTTCTTGACCATCGGCACATTAGGGGTGATGTGGTCAGCATCACGCCGGCCGCCTTAACCTTCCCAGAGTTGCTCTGGTACCCATTTCATGAGGCTGGGTCGACCCCGGAGCCGTTTGTGGTCTAAAAAATCCCAGCCATGTCCTATGCCATCCGCTTAAGGTAGTAGACTACCTTGTAGGGTAAAAAACTCAAATTTTCATCTCAGAATCAAACAACCATGGGTATAGTGTTAGTATGGACTTAACATTTTTGTCCACATAATGACCTCATTAATTATGCAAATTAGCTATCCAATATGGCCGCCGTAGTGAATAAATTATACACCTTTTTTAAAACATCATAACTATGTTATTTTTACAAGGATCTGACTGAAACTTGGCAAATTGAATTAGTATATATAGCTTGAGGTTTTGACCTAAAATAACAGATATTGACCGAAAGGTTGATTTGTAATGAATTTTCAAAATTTATATTTCTTGAATGTTTGATATTTGTGCCTCATTATATATGCATGATGGTCATAAAACTAAAATTTTGAATTCAATTGTATCCATTTTAGGTCATAATCTGTAAGATTATATGATAACCAACTGTGTTAATTTTCATGTCAATTGAATGTACAGATCCAGAGATATCTTGTTTCAAAGATCACCAATTATGCTAAAAAGACAATTCCGAGAAAACAAAGAAAAACAGAAAAAGAACTCACAAAATGAAGTTTAATGAGCTCCTGTTGAATAAAGGTCTCCTTCTACTGCAGCTGCAGTGTCTATGAATCCCATTTTCAGTGCTCTCAGGGTCTTTCCATTGCAATGTCCTTACTTGCTGAATAGATCCTGTGCAGCGTTCTCCTGTATGCTTTCTTTGCCATGCGTTGACTTGTGTTCATGTATATCGAAAAATTCTGCAATGCACTGTGGCCTTTCCCAATAGAACGCACAAATGCCACCATTCGCACATTTACTTCTTTGTTTGTGAGTAGCTGAAGATGAAACATCAGAAGTATTGAAATTGGCAGTCCATTCGCCATTGTTTGTGCGCTTGATACTGATTTCATGACAAAAGCCATTCCGAGTCTCTTCGACGATCTCACAGGTCAGTGAGTACTGATAACATTTGTCACATCTAAAGTTAGCGCATAAAAACCCAAACAGTAGTTTTACATCCATAAGGATAAACCCATTTCCTTTGTTGTCATTTTTAGCTTGTCCTTCACTTTCTTGGACCTTTATGACCTTTATTTTCTTTGCTGAGGAGCACAGAGGTTTTATAGCGTCACTATCGACAATAGGTGTCTCATTTTCAGGCAACGGTTTGTTGGTGTACACGCCTCCCAGTCTTTGTCTTATTTCTCATTGTGAACAAAAGAAGCTCTGCTAACTACTATTATACAGAATCAGTATAAAACTAGCAATAAATAGAGTTGATGTTGGTGAAAATGCACTATGCATGTAACAAATGTTGAAATTTACGATCAAAGCTTTCTAGACACACACTTTTGAAAAATTCACAAGAAATCATTGAGTGATTCCCCGTGGAAAAGTTATAAATATCTTTTTCCTGTTGCCTATGTATAATTATAATTTCGCAGTTTTACAATTACGCACCTTCTTGTTGGGTCATTATTCACATGGTAACCAACTATAAACATTGGTTGCTATGCAAATCACTCAAGGGGGCGTGTGTAGAAAAACACTGATTCCTATCAAACCAGAGTATCTCTAAGCTTCTATGAATTATTTTTAGTTCAAGAACATGTTGACGATGATTTAAAGCATGAAAATGAAAATTGTTGGATTTTTATTTTTTTTAAGCTTTTCTGGGTATACTTCTATGTCTCCGGAAATCTGTATTTATAGCAGGCACGAGTGATTTAAGAAGAGTATTTATAGAGGCGAGTGTTCCGTCTGACTCACCCCTACTCGGTCCTGGGACCCCCAGGACATGCCAGGTCTACCCAGGTGGTAGTTACGCCACTGTAGTATCCGCGGTAATATATTTGTATCTATCAATCAACCACCAAAATGTGAACTGGGAACGAAATTGGTAAAATCTGTAAATCATGACTAATAGTGTAATTTGAGCAAAAGGATGAATCATACAGTCCTAGCTCTCGGCTCTGTCTCTCGACCTCACTTAGTTCTGGGGCACTTTTTTTCTTTCTGACGGGCTGGAAAGTCACTATAGGTATTCAATACTACCCCAGGGGACCGTCCCATCCCTAGTTAACTCGTCATCGCCCACCTTCACACTGTCCCCGTTGTCACACACCTTGTCCCACCATTCAACACAATTTGTGTGGTTCACCGCGGCTAGATTTTCCTCCTGCTTACATCAACAACGAGTCGGATTTAGGAAGCGCGAGGAAGTTTCGACGGGGCCCAATCAGGGATGACCAAAAAAACCCGGTATATTCATTTTATCAGACCTTAAAAGGTCTTTTATATTTGAACATACGCCCTAATATAACCGACTAGGTTGAACGGAACGCGCCTGGCCAAAATGAGGCAACATTTTATTTTAAAAAAAAACAAAGAAACTATAAAACACTTACCGGTAAACACGGTTTCATTTCATTCATGTGTTCAAGGTCGGCTTTAGTAATTACGGGGCACGATTTGGACCATTTTAGTGGGGCCCCCCTGGACTGGAGATTATAGTTTGGTTGTAACACGATTTATGTCAAAATTAACTAATAAGAGCGTCCGATTGGCAGGGTGGTTAGAGCTGCAAATGTGCCGGGGTCGATTCACGGTATCGACACACTTCAGTCTACCCAGCTGTAAATGGGTAACCTGACTTTGAGTTAGGGAAAGGACAGGCAGCCAGGATGGGAACTGGTCTCCCCTACTGCAGTACATTTAGACTGGAGCTTGAAGCTACCAGGTCCTCTCGATGCTGGTCCTGGTATAGCGAAGTCTCTAACACGTTACTTTCCTACGGCAGTATCTGTTATGGTTCTACCTTTTATAGCTAAAAAATATAGATAAAAAATAATGTAATGTAATAGCATATATCCCTGATATCAAATTTCAAATTAATCGTTGTTCCTTGTCTGATCTACAAAGCTGAAGGTGAGAACCGGAGTGCGGGGCCACCCATGAGCGCGGGTCCTGATTGCGTCAAATAGGTTAAATTGGCCTAAGGTCGGCTCAGAATGTCTAATTTACTTCCCGTGACTATATAAATAATAACAAAAAGATATATTTCTTACACAGTTTCATATTTTACAAATATCACGTTGCTTCAGGTGAGCTGTTTTGTACACCATAATTTTTAAATGTTTAAAAAAAAAAAAAAAAACTAAGCTTCCGTGCTGTTTGCACGGCATAATCTTTTAGTACAAATAGTTCGCGATTTACGACGGGGAAAAAAATGAAATTAAAGATTACAATTTTTAATAGGGAAAATATTTAAAAAAAAAGTTTTTTTTTTCTTTTCAAAGTTTTTAGCCAAAGCCATTTTATTGTTCATGTTCTATGGGGCATTTAAGGCTTGGGATAATGTAAACATGCGCACATACGAGCACACAGGAGTTCTACTGCTTGAACTTTAAAAAAATATTTGATTGAGTTTGATAATAAACATTAATTTCTAAACGACTACTACTGCCATCACCCCCACATCTCCCACAGCGTCCACATGGCTCTACCTCACCACCAGTGGACGACCAGCTATCTTGTGGATGATTTGTGTTTGTGCCTACTTTCTATGATGTGCGATGACCAGTGTCCTTCCTCGCTGCGTTTGTCTTCCCTAACTCAAGAGAAAAGTCAGGTACCAATTTACAGCTGGGTAGATTGGCGTGAGCTTTCGGTTGGCAGAGTGGTTAGAGCGCTGGTTTCTCACGGCAAAGGTTCCGAGTTCGATTCATGGGATCTACACTCTCCAGTCTACTCAGCTGTAAATGAGCACCTTGACTTTGCTGTTGAGTTAGGGAAGGAAAAGGCATCGACGAAGGGAACAGGTCACCACCATCTCTCGAGGCTGAACCTAGTAGAGTGAGGTCCCTAACACTTCACCCCCTACGGCAGTATCTGCTATCTTTAGACTGGAGTATGAAGCTACCAGGTTAAGATCCCGGAACTGGTCAATGTGCCGCGAGAGGGAAGTGCTCTAACCGTTTAGCCCATCGGACGCTGTGTAGCTAATTATGTCGTCTACTAGTGTAAAAGCCCGTCATAAGACCGGAATTAAATTCAAAAGCACCAATACCTAACGGCAACAAAAGTATTTTAAAAACACCACTGTGCATCACCACAGTACACGAACTACGTAGCAGCAGCGAGGATCCCAATGTGTGTATACAGGATCACACATTCTATAAATATATTTTTGTGCACACCGTCATTTGCGCATTCTTCTTTGGTAAGTGTTACTATTTTCGGGAGAGTACATATAAGGGAAACTATACGATTAATGTCTAACTTTCAACCAAAGTTGCTTCCCTTAGCTTTATGTACTGACAGAACAAGCTGGGGTTTTATATATAGGATTTTATGGTTGGCCCCATGTCGTCGCCAGGGGTCTCTGATGAGACAAAGGAAGAATAACACTTTTGCTTCTTCGGGCATCTCGTACACGGCGAGTAATATGAGGTTGTACATGAGGTTGTACATGAGGTTGTATATGAGATTGTACATGAGGTTGGCAACCTCATCGTGTAAAACAAATGACTACAGAGACCACTGCTGTAAGAGTAATTTGAATGCTTAGTTCAGGTTTTCAGAATAGGGACCAGCTGGAGTCGTGGCTCAATGCTCCACGAGGATCGAAAAGGACAAGATAATGGTGATGATTTTTGACGGTTGGAATGTCTTCTGTTTTCCTGCACTAGTTTCGATTCCCCCCCCCCCCCCCCCCCCCCCCCCCCCCCGCCTCCCGCTTTTCGTGCTCCTATTTTTTTTAAATTCTTACTTTTTTTTTGGCGAGCGTCAGATTGACAAGGTGGTTAAAGCGCTGTTCTCTCGCGGAAAAGGTGCCGGTTCCGATTCACGGTAACGACACGCTTCAGTCTACCCAGCTGTAAATGGGTACCTGACCTTGCACTTGAGTTAGGGAAGAAAAAGGCGACGAAGAAAGTAACTGGTCACTCCTACCTCTCGATGTATAAACATTTATAACACATAAGGAAGGGAAACAAACCCGAGGCCTGTAAACAGTAAATAAATATTAGACAAACATAAAGGTATGTTTCCAGGCACTCGTAAGAAATAAGGAAGTAGAACACTAGACAACAGAAAAACAACAGACGTGAGTGGCTTACCCAGGACTCCTTCCGTGCCTAGTATAGTGAAGTCTCTAACGCTTCACTTACCCTGCGGCAGTCTCTGCTATGTGACTACCTTTACATTTCTTTTACTTTTTGGCCAACTTTCTTTCCTTAAAAAAAAAAAAATAATAAAACAAACAAACATACACACGTTGTATGTCTGTCCGTTTGCAATATTCTTTCCCCTTGATTGTCTGAATACTTTTACCTAAGATTTTTCCACGTAAAAAGTATAAAAGTATAGCGTCTCTGCTGCTGATGTCATGCTAACTACCTGAACAACTGAAGTCCCGCCCACAACTTCCTGTTCTCTCACCTTTTGCCCGCCACAACTAGTCATCCGAATATTATTTCCCCTGATTGTTAAACAGATTGTGCCCCGCTACTTTCAGCGTGTCTCGGTGGAAAGTCGCCTTTTGAAACCAAATCTTTCTTTAAACATTGTTAGTAGCTTTTTCACCGCTTTGTCGACGACTGTCGACCGTCTTTGCCCGAATGACTAACACTGCCATACTTGGTAACTTTTTTTTTTTTTTTTTTTAAATAAGAGACGGGAGTGGGTAGATGGTTGTTGTACTAAGTGCTAGTTAATCAAGGTCGAAACTATATAGATAAAATTATCTTCGTGTCTGACACCCTCAGTGTGAACATTTATATTTGTCGTCAAGATCTCTGGCCTAGTAAGTGGTTCGACATTTGATAACAGAATTCGATAAACACCAGTTTCAGGGTTGTTACAAACTTGTATAAACTTCAGCGCATGCGCATATAGATTAAACTTTATGTTGGTGATTACGTCATTATAATTTGTATTTAAATTACGTGTGACGAGGTGTGTCCCGTTTAACCTAGACACAAGGACTGTCGGTTATATTAACTCTTAAAGGACGACAGGCTCATTTTTCGGGGCAGGTACATTTGAACTAAGTTTTTGTGGATGGATATCTTCCAATTTTGTATGTTATTGTTTCACATTCAGTTTCCCGTTACAACTTTACCACACTTTAACATACAAAAAACTTGAAAAGAAGTGACCCTGAAACTTTAAAACTGTATGAAAACTCACAGCGTCAGAAAATTCCAAATGGGAACACTGCCCCTTCCTTAAAGAGTTAAAGCTCGTGTCAAAATAATCAGTCCTATTGTATGGCACTCTAAATCATAGAGAACAGAAAAAACAACACCCAAAAAGCTACAGATTTTCATAAATAATAGCATGCGTAGAATAGGACTGAAGTGGTATGACAAGATCACTAATATGGTGAGAAGAACTAGACGAGTGCCAGTAGAACAAGAGATGAGAAGAAGACGCTGGCGATGGATAGGACACACATTGAGGAAACCTGTTGATAGCATTACAAGGCAGTCCTTGTTGTTGAGGGATGAACTCTACCCCTTTATGTTCAAGTGTAACACATGAACAAAAGAAATTAGATGGACACTATAAAAGCGAGAGCCCCTTCCGATCACTACTTTCCTGGGCCCACTTGGTGCTGGGCTCCCGAGTCTCGCTCGGTTCACCCGGGCTGTAGTTAACGCCACTGTAAATAAATTTTTCGCTCAAATTTAGCACAAATTGCCACTGTATACACTTTTCGCTTAAATTTAGCACACTCTCACACACATACCACAACGTCATTATCCTTACCGCATTAACAACCACCTTCGGAACGCCAATCACAACATACACCCAGACGCTTCTGTCTGAAGGTAGGTATGTCACAAAAACCGCCAGACGGAATCCCAGATAATTGGTGGGAAAATTTTAACGCAAACATGTTTTTGAGTGTTAAGACAATATTACAGTGGCACACTGAGAGTGACGTAAACTAAGTCAAGGACGATGACTCACACACCTAGTCACCTTCACTGTTTTGGTCTAATTATCTCCCTTGAATAAATTTTCTAACTTTGCTACGTGTTGCTTCTGTAAAAAGTGAAGGCAGTCATATAGCAGATATTGCAGTAGGGGAGTGAAGTGTTCGAGATTTCACAATTCTAGATCAAGCATTCACTAACTCCAGCAACCAGTAGTCTCATAGCAGATGTTGCCGAAAAGGAGTGGAAGTGTTAGGTAAAGGTGGTCTAATAGGATATACTGCCGTAGACGAGTGCAGTGTTAGAGACTTCACTATACTAGGTCCAGCTTTGAGAGGTGGGGTGACCAGTTCACGTCCTCGCTGCCTTTGCCTTCCCTAACTCAACAGCAGACCGAGGTACTATGAATTACTTATAAAGTGCTTACATCTGGGTTGACTACCGTGTTTCGAACTCTGAACCTTTGTCTCGAGAGGCCGGCGCTCTAACCACTGTGACAGTCGGACGCTCTTAATTGAAGTAGGTCTACGAGTTTAGAAAAAAAGATACTGTTTAAATGCGTGTATCTTCTTCTTCTTTCGCCCTCAGACTTCTACATTAATGACTCTAATAAAGGCAGTAGTCAACTCAAGGTTCCTGGCATCTCGTTCGCCTTCAGACTTCCACATTAATGACTCTAATAAAGGCAGTAGTCAACTCAAGGTTCCTGGCATCTCGTTCGCCTTCAGACTTCCACATTAATGACTCTAATAAAGGCAGTAGTCAACTCAAGGTTCCTGGCATCTCGTTCGCCCTCAGACTTCTACATTAATGACTCTAATAAAGGCATTAGTCAGCTCAAGGTTCCTAAAGGCATTAGTCAGCTCAAGGTTCCTAAAGGCATTAGTCAGCTCAAGGTTCCTGGCATCTCGTTCGCTCTCAGACTTCTACATTAATGACTCTAATAAAGGCATTAGTCAGCTCAAGGTTCCTGGCATCTCATTCGCTCTCAGACTTCTACATTAATGACTCTAATAAAGGCAGTGGTCAACTCAAGGTTCCTGGAATCTTGTTCGCCCTCAGACTTCTACATTAATGACTCTAATAAAGGCATTAGTCAGCTCAAGGTTCATAAAGGCATTAGTCAGCTCAAGGTTCCTAAAGGCATTAGTCAGCTCAAGGTTCCTAAAGGCATTAGTCAGATCAAGGTTCCTGGCATCTCGTTCGCTCTCAGACTTCTACATTAATGACTCTAATAAAGGCAGTGGTCAACTCAAGGTTCCTGACATCTCGTTCGCCCTCAGACTTCTACATTAATGACTCTAATAAAGGCATTAGTCAGCTCAAGGTTCCTAAAGGCATTAGTCAGCTCAAGGTTCCTGGCATCTTGTTCGCTCTCAGACTTCTACATTAATGACTCTAATAAAGGCAGTAGTCAGCTCAAAGTTCCTGACATCTCCAAACAGTTTTTAATGAAGAGAAGTAGGTTGTTGCCATATGACACTCCGTTCACTGCTGTAAGTTGGGCAGGACTAGAGCAGATGTTCGGCTGTCATGGGGCTGGTGCCACAGAAGCAGAAGTCTGTTGAACCAATCCTGTACTTGTGTGTATGTGTTCCCGCGAGCGTCCGATTTGGCAGAGTGGTTAGAGGGCTGGCATCTCGCGTCAAAGATGCCAGGGTTTGAAACACGGAATCTTCACTCCCCAGTCAACTCAGTCGTAATTGACGATTACAGTGTTCTGTAAATGGGTTCCTGACTCTGTTGAGTTAGGGATGGAAAAGATAGCGAGGAAGGGAACTGGTCAACCCACTTTTTGTTTGTTTGTTTGCGGGTTTTGCCTTCTTGTGGCGAGGCACGATTCTTTCAACCTGGACTTAAGTCATTTGGTTATATCAGAGCGCAATTTGCTATTCAAAAATAAGTGAACTCTGTTAACTGAGGCGATGTGTTGATAAACTCTAAGCCCTGAAAAGGACTACTAGCATCTATCAGCTAGCATGAAAAAGCCCAGAAAAGGACTGCTAGCCCGATCAGAATTTATAGATACTAAGTCCTAAAAAGGACTAACATTATCCATCTGCTAGCCTGAAGCCCTGAAAAGGACTTGCCCTAAAAAGGATTCGCCAGCTTCACTAACGCCGGCCTAGGTCAATAAAAAAAACGACAAGCAACAGTTAGTCTGATGGGCTGACGTTTGCTATCTCCTGTCTTGTGGCCTAAAATCCGCTTGCTTGCAGACGTCTAAATAATTTCTTAAATTTTGTTTCCTTCCTTATTTCTAATTGTGACCAACGTTTAATGATAATGTGCATTTAAGTTAAAAAATATTAACTGTTATTCGGGAGAATGGCTTAAATGAGCGAAGCTATATACTTGAACTGTGGAATGAAGTCGAAGTTTAGACAATAGGATGAAATCTTGTAGTGCAAAAAGTGCTTTGACACTGGTAACAACTTCATTTGGCAATAGACTTATATCCTAATTTTAACCCTTCAGAAATAGACGTTATATATCCTAATTTTAACCCTTCAGAAATAGACGTTATGTATCCTATTTATAACCCATCAGAGGTTGAGTACGATATTTTTCTTCGTTACTTTTAAATGTTACTTCAGTTGGAGTTACATTAGTATAAATATTACTATTTGCCGTTGTGTTATTCTGTGGTTTAGAATTATTAAAATAAAATCTCGCTGTGATGTCACTGAAATATGTGAATTCTGAATGACGTCACACACTCTTGTGTTCCAATAACTTAGGTAAGTATTTTTTTTTTTTTTTGCTACATAAAATATTGTTCACCTGGCCACTTCGTATTATTCCATTGTTTTGTTATTTCATTTTCTCTTGCATTTTTATTAATTGTTAGATTCTTCGCCTTGATATTTATTTAATTCTTGTTCTGTTCTTTTACTTGCATATTTATTGTTACTTTTCTTCTGCATTATCTGTGTTGTTTATTTCTTTTCATCTTATTGGGTTGTTTGTATTGATCCAATGACGCTTGGGCTCTCACCCTTCGGCACAATGCCATGTTGTGGTATATCTGCATATTTTCGGAAGTTGTTGTGTTTCTCCGTACAAGGTGTTCCACTTATCTGGCCTCGGAGGAAGGAGCATTTTCCTAACATCATCGAGTGCTGGGAACTCAAAGAGATGGTGGTCAACAGTTTCGTAGGGGTAGTTACACAGCTGGCACTCTGGAGAGTGTTGTGGTTGGATTTTGTTCAAGTGACTGTTGAGTGGTAGGCCTATATATTAAAAATGGTGCCGAAAAATGGTGCTCTGATCCTTCTTTGTAAGATGACCAATGTTGCCATTAGGATCAGGACCCGCCATATGTCTGTAAACCTCTCTCCCGGTGATTCTCATGGCCTATCTGTTCAGCCAAGATTCTTTGTTTGTTGTTCGTATGAGTGTTTTGGTTGTTTGGAGAGTTGTTGCTGTGAGTGGTTGTTCTTGTCTTGTTTCCTTCTTTGTTAATCTGTCTGCTATGTCATTACCTGGTGTATTTGAGTGGCCAGGGATACACTGCATAACTGTTCTGATGCCACAGGAAATGATAAGCTGATCAGCTGGTCACTCGTGGTATTTGTCTTTTTTCATGTGTTTCCCATATGTTATTTATTATCGTATCATGTCAATAGGGTGATTGAAAAGTCACTTCATATTTTTAAATCCTTTCAAACCACTGAATATAAGAGGTGATTTCCAGAGTGTATCTGTCCGTTCGCTACAGACCCCCAAAGGGTTCGCGGACCACATGTTAAGATGCCCTGGCCTAGAGAAAAGTACAGGAACATTTTGGCCCTTGATAAAGTATACAATATCGAAGAACTGACTCCACAATGACGGAAACTACAGTAAGGGGCAACCTCATTAATATAGTTGTGATTTCGATATCACACTTTATTCATTCATTACACTTCAGAGTTCCGCAGAGCACAGGTCTTCAATACATACGCGTCAAGCCTTCCTGTCCTGTGATATGAGTTCCTACATTTTTCCACGTCTTCTTTATACCCTTCGTCTTCTTATTCTTTCATCCTTGGTCACTGACTAAAACTGACTTAAAAAAAAAACCAGTGACCATCACGCCTGGTGGAATCTTGTACGGTAGGAAAAAACTTTCTCCACTTTTCTCGGTCGACAGCCATCCTTCTTGTTGTGCTCCAGCTCTGGTGTTTTGAGTCTCTGCTTCCACAGTTCTCCGCCAGGATGCTTTTAGCCGGCCTGTCTTTCACTTTCCTTGTGGAGTCTGCAGCATTTATATAATTCATGTTTATGTCTAATGCCCTTCTCCAAATATTTGTTGAATTTTCTTTTCTTTAAGTCTCTACACGATCGGGTGACCAACCCCACGCCCATCCCTCCAACTGCGCTCTGCTACAAGCCTAGTAAGTGAATATTGCTGTTATAATTCGGGGTCCCATTGTTTCTCATTATATAAGTGCTTTCTGCGCTTCCCTACAAATTGTTAGAGCCACCCCTTCACTGTGGTGATCGCTTTCTGTCTCATATCCTGAAGACAACGTCATTTCTCCTGTGACCATTTTCTTCCTCTCAATGCCCTTTCACCTGGTGTCGCAGAGACCGAGGATATCAATCCTGTAATTCCTCATTTTCTAAGAAGGTCCATAACCTTCACCGGACAGTCAAATGGGTCCATGGTACAAACCGTTTAAGAACCACTGCTCTGAGCTGTAAATTGATGGCCCAAGAGTACAAAGAGTTTCATCAAATCTAGGCAGTAACGATTTAGTATAAATCCGACGTGAGCGCATGCGCCGGATCCTTGAAGCCGTTTAATCCAATACCATAATTCCCGCCGTAAGTACGTCGGTCGGTCACATCATGTACACCGTCATTTGCGCACTTTTCTTTTTTCGAGAGAGCACATTAACATTCAACCACAGCTAAGGGATGCAACTGGGGTTGAAAGTTAGGCAATAATTGTATTGTTTCCCTTATATGTACTCTCCCGAAAATAGAAAAGTGCGCAAATGACGGTGTGCATGAACAGTTTGATTATGGAAAGAAGCCAACAACACAGTTGATAAACAGTACATGAACTGGAGACAGGAAGGTGCGGAGATGCAGATTAAATCAACAGACAATCAAGATACTCTTCTGTCCAGTTTCATTCGTGCCAACCTCACTTATAATACTTTGCACAGGCTTCCTGGAAAGGGTTCAGCTGCAATGTTGGCTCTGTGTTCCAAATGGAGCGAAAAGGAAAATGGTGGTCATTAACATATCGTCCGATTGGTGTAGTGGGTAAAACGCTTGACTCTCGGTGGCAAAGTTACCAGATTCCGGGATAGCGGCAAGATCCAGTCTACCCAGCTGTAAATTGGTACCCGACTGTGCATTAGGAAAGGCGAAGGCAGAGAGGAAAGGAAGTGGTCACCCCCACCTAAAAAAAAGCTGCACCCAATAATGTGAAATATTTAACTCTTCCATTCCCAACGGCAGTATTTGCCAGTTAACCCTGTTGTGCTGTGAATACGTGTAAATATAATATTATAATTTAGCTCTGTTAGCACGCGTAAAAATGATAATACAGTTTGCTGTTTAGTTTGGTTTTCGATTTTTAAGGACCATCTCATTGCACACGGACAACTCCATAAGTTCTCCGATCTCCTCCCTTAGATCACACGAGGAGGATCTCAGCACAGTTCACGAACTCCGTAGCACCGGCGAAGATCTTAATGTGTGTATACAGGAATCACACACTCTATACATATTTTTGTGAAGAGTTATTTTATTTTAAATTTTGTCAGTGCAGCGGCCGTATGGCTTGCTCTTTACTATTTCCAACTGCCGAGGGACTTTTAACGTGCGCAACTTGCACACGAGACCTTTTTTTTTTTTCCCCCGTATCCGTGAAGGAAAGGATTCCGATCTTACTACCTAGGAGATCAGAGGGGGCGGGGAGTACGACATCATCAGGAACCACTGGTTGTGAAAAAACTAATTCCATCAATTATATTCTCTGTGCTGGGAGCGAACCTGGTACCTTTAGGACTAGAGGCGAACGCCATACCTATTAGCCATTCCGATTCCCAGTGTGCTGTTAGCATATGTAAATATGATCCGGTGTAATCGCTTGGTGTTGTTACCAGGATTGTGGAGTCGGCTACAAAATCTTCCGACTCCGACTCTGGGAATTTTAGAAGTCCGATCTGAGTCTGACTCCGATAACAGTTTTTGTTTTTTTAACTAGTGATGTGACATAAAATTATGCACCTATATGGAGTTATATGTATAAGTATGGTATGTGTGTGAATAAATGACTATGTGGCTTTCGTAGACTACATTTAAAACTTCATTCATTCATAAAGTAATACAAAATAACAAATCATCCACACCTGCACACAAATGACTGCTTTGCCAAACACCATGAGGCAAAATAGTTTCATTTTAACAATGACGGGAAAATTGACAGTGTGTATAGTTTATTTTCATTTCTTGTGTGCTTTTCTAAATGTGCCAACAAATTTCCAGTTGCGATAAAAACTTTATTTGTGATCAGAAGCAACTGAAATTTTTCTTCATTATGTAAAAATGGATGTACTTTAACATGAAAGTGGTTTTAGGAGTTCTACTAGTTTTTAAATGTTGTTTCAAATTTTTTAAGCCCCCTTCCCTTACATGGATCAAACGTGGGTATGCCTCGACTTAAATTAAGTCTCGTAAAATTCGGAGTCGGGACATTTTTTACTGACTCAGACTCCACTAAAAAACGACCGACTCCACATCCCACAGCCGATAGGATAGTATAGTGATCTCTCTCTCTGGCAAACCTCTACACCCCAGGGTAGAAGCCAAACTAGATTAAGTAAAGAAGTAAGTTGTTACAGCACGTGTAAATATGATAATATCGCTTCATGTTATCAGGGCGCACTGTCATATTAAGTGTCTCTCTCGAAGTCGTTTATAAAATGCGTTATGTGTGGGAGTGTATGTTTGTGTGTGTGTGCGTTTGTATGAAAATTATGTTTACTGTGTATTTATAGAAATGTGTGTACGTGCTATATGTATGCTTCATTATTGTATGGTGTCGAAACATGGACAGTGAGCAAGCAGCTGGAAGAAAGACTTGAAGTGAAGCCTTTTTCAAATGGATGTATAGAGGAATGAGAGAGATCTCGTAGAAAGATAAGAAAACAAATAAAGAGGTGACAGAAAAGCTAGGAATGACAAGAGGTCAGAATTAGACAGCTAAAATGGTTTAGCCTTATAAAAAGATATAACAACTTACTGAAGACCATAATGGAAGGAAGAATTGAAGGCAAACGTGTAGGAGGGAGAGAGCGCTTTAAGTGGGAAGATAACATCAAGAGATGGACATGAAAAAAGTCTATCAGAATGCACTTTCAAGAGATGGACATGAAAAAAAGTCTATCAGAATGTACCATCAAGAGATAGACATGAAAAAAAGTCTATCAGAGTGTACCATCAAGAGATGGACATGAAAAAAGTCTGTCAGAATGTACCATCAAGAGATGGACATGAAAAAAGTCTATCAGAGTGTACCATCAAGAGATGGACATGAAAAAAGTCTATCAGAATGTACCATCAAGCGATGGACATGAAAAAAGTCTATCAGAGTGTACCATCAAGAGATGGACATGAAAAAAGTCTATCAGAGTGTACCATCAAGAGATGGACATGAAAAAAGTCTATCAGAGTGTACCACCAAGAGATGGACATGAAAAAAGTATATCAGAGTGTACCACCAAGAGATGGACATGAAAAAAGTCTACCAGAGTGTACCATCAAGAGATGGACATGAAAAAATTCTATCAGAGTGTACCATCAAGAGATCGACATGAAAAAAGTCTATCAGGGTGTACCACCAAGAGATGGACATGAAAAAAGTCTATCAGAGTGTACCATCAAGAGATGGACATGAAAAAAGTCTATCAGAGTGTACCATCAAGAGATGGACATGAAAAAAGTCTATCAGAGTGTACCATCAAAAGATGGACACGAAGAAAATCTATCAGAGTGTACCATCAAGAGTTGGACATGAAAAAAGTCTATCAGAGTGTACCATCAAGAGATGGACATGAAAAAAGTCTATCAGAATTCACTATCAAGACACGAGACAGAAGGCGCTGGAGATCCATTGCAGCCGACTTTCAACGTGTAGACCGCAGCTAATGATGTGTACATTCATTGTATGTGTTTGTATGCATTTGTGCGTAAGTGTATGTTTATTGGATAACTGTGGCAGTGTGTGTACATGCACGAATATTTGTGCGTGTGAGTATTCATGGAAATGTGTGTACATGTATGAGTATGTTTATATGTGATTGTGTAGATATGTGTTTTGTATGTTTATGGAAACGTATATATACATACATTTTTGTGAGCATTTTCGTGCACGTATGTTGGGAAATGTGCGCGGAAGCGCGTGTTGGATGTGTGAGTGTGCTTCAATCAATCAATCAAAACCCTTTAGCTCCCCAAGGTGCATAGGCCTTCTACAAACACACACCAAGTCCTCCTGTCACGTGCCATAAGCTCAAGTTCTTTTCACATCATCCGCATCATTTTTCGCACAATCCCAGAACATCGATTTTGTATTCCCTCATTTCTGCTGCCACCTGTACCGTCTTCCCTTGTTCGTTCAATGTTCGAACTTTCCATGTGCCAAATCTGGAGGTTCTCCTCTTGGTTGGCTGAGTTTTATTTTCCTTAGTCCATGTAAGATTTTGTGGTTTAAATTTTTTTTTTTTTTTTTTTTTTTGACAGGATGGGGGAACCGGGCCCATTCTTAGTCGCTTTTTACGACATGAATGGTAGGGAACAAGGTTACCATTCTTCGCTCCACTTTCAGCCCCGCTAACACACAGGTGGAGTGTGCTTGGAAATGCTATTATGTTAACAACTAAATGGGAATGAACTAGTCTTAACGATTAATTTTTATTATTATTACGAAAAGTAGACACCTGAGAGTGTATGAAAACATTCAAGTAGACACCTGAGAGTGTATGAAGAAGAAAAAGAAGACACCTGAGAGTGTATGAACAAGAAAAAGAAGACACCTTTGATTTAAAAAAAAAAAAAATCATAAATTTGTGCTAACTGCCCATCCACTTAAATTATATTCAATACAGTGTGTACAACAATAATTTTTTGTCTGTTTTGTTTATTTCATTTGGTAACAGTTGTACAAGTGGTTCCCAAAAACTAGTTTTTTCCCCCTTTTATTGTCGGACGTGCCTTCTGTATTGCTTACATAGTAGTAGCAGTAATAATAATAATAATAATAATAATAATAATAATAATAGTAGAAATAGTAGTAGTAGTGCTAGTAGCAGTAGTAGTATTAGTAATAGTTTTAGGAGTAGCAACTGCAGTAGTAATAGTAATAATAGTAGTAGTAGTAACAGTAGTAGTAGCAGCAGCAGCAGTAGTAGTAGTAGCAGCAGTAGTAGTAGTAGTAGCAGCAGCAGTAGTAATAGTGTTAGTAATAGTAGTAGTAGTAATAGTATTAGTAATAGTAGCAGTAGTAATAGTATTAGTAATAGTAGTAGTAGTAATAGTATTAGTAATACTAGTAGTAGTAATAGTATTAGTAATAGTAGTAGTAGTAATAGTATTTGTAATAGTAGTAGTAATAGTATTAGTAATAGTAGCAGTAGTAATAATATTAGTAATAGTAGTTGTAGTAATAGTATTAGTAATAGTAGCAGTAGTAATAGTACTAGTAATAGTAGTAATAGTAGTAGTAGTAGTAATAGTATTAGCAATAGTAGTAACAGCAGTTGTAGCAGTAGTAGTCGTCCTCTTCAGCCATGGAAAGTGCACCTGAGGTTGTGACGAAATCAGTCGTGTAATTTTTATAACTCATTCACTCCGGCAGTATCTCTTCATTTCTTCTTTTTTTCACTCATCATCCTATTATTTGGCATATTTATTGCCCTTACATTCTTTTACTGTGACCACTATTTACGTTCCGCCAGGTGAACTGTGGTATTGTCGTAACAATACCCAGTCATTATCACCGGTCAGCGGTAAGACTTTGAGTCGCCGGCCACCTTTGATAGGAGACGATCCTCGTTTAACACAATATGGTCTCGTACGAGGATGAATAGGAAGCCAGTATTGTCTGAGAGAGCCGTATGAGGTGTGCGGAAACACAGGCGTTAATGAGATAATAGCTTTCGCCGTGCCATTCCTGTGAGATTATTACAGATAATCTGTCTGGGAAAACGATATGGGCAGAAGGTAGCATCTGGCCATCAAAGAGTTCACAGATTTGTTTGTGAGTTGGCGGAAATATTACGTCTTATTTGAAAGAGGTCACGCGTTGGAATATTAAATGTAATATTTTAAAACACGCGGGGGAGATTATGAATTTAAACACCCCAACCCATATAGTGCTAAAGAGCTCACCATTGGTTTGATTTGAGAGCCGGAAAATGCTTTGGTTCTCATTGGCAAGTTTGCCGGGAAGTACAATCTGGGATTTGAACTGAGAATGAGAGATATAATCTAGCGAAATCAAAGACACAGTTCACAGACTGCATCGCATCGTCACGCGAACAACTGACAGAAGCCAGTGAGACATCAGACTTAGAATTCCATTATTATAAGTGACAGATCGAGTATTTGGGCAACTTTGGAACTTATAAGTAATCCCGCATTTTAAATACAAGACTGTAAACTTAATTGACCAGGACTTTAAATACCAAGACTGGAAACCTAAGGAATTGGATCACCCGTCATAAGAGAAACTTACACAGACCAAGTGTTTCGCAGATTCACGCGTCATAAGAGGGATTCCTAATTTCCAGACCAAGTGATTCGAAAGCACTAACGTCCATTCTAACCTGTGTGATGAGATTGTATATAACCCACAATTTTTGGGGTATGTGTAACATTTATTTTACAAATGTGAATTTGGCATGTTTTTCTTGCTTAGTGGTTATATATGAGGCTGGCAACCTCAACATATCAAAATAGTATATGCATGAACCACTACAGCACGCGCTGGTCATTGTTTCTTGCTAGTCGTGCGGAAAACCGACAGCAGAGATGACCCCAGACTCCGACTGGAGCAGTGATGAGTGATGATTACATCACATGTGCCTCAAGTGTATCATATAATTTTGTGAGATATATGTAACTTGTTAATGTTAGTTCAGGCACAAATCATTATTCGCGCTGTCCATGCACATTTTCCCAGTTTAATACCCAGAAGAGTACTGGTGAATTTTAATCATCTTCCTTGAGTTACGCTGTGTACTCAAGAATTTAATTCTTCTGAGAGATTAAAATTGGTGGGTGGACAGCGAGAGGATGTGCCTGTTGAACTTCCAACTCAGTGTACTTAACAGAGGCATTTGTTCTTTCTATTTAGTCTAAAAAGTTCGTGGTTACAAGCTATCAGACGGTTTGTGGTACTAACGTTCTACGCCACTATGCGTGAGAGAAGAGCATCAACCCTAACCACTTACACTGAGCAAATTGTGTGGAGAAGGGCCCTCATCTTAAAAGAAGTGACAGAAACCACGGCGACAAGACTCACCTAGAGCTAAGTTCTTGTAAAAAAGGGCACCAGCAAAAAGACTATTATACATCCACTATCAAGTCTCGATGACGAGAAACTTTATGTCCATTTAAATTTCACCCATGATTCATATTTTATTTTAACTGTTAAAGAGTAATTGATTATTAAACTTGTTACCTGTTATTTTAAAACTAAAACAATAATTGTTTATTCAGTTATATAAGTATGAAAGCAAACGTATGAGCATGATTCGTTAATATATATATATATATATATATATATATATACATATATATATATATATATATATATATATATATATATATATATATATATATATATAGACATCTAGAGATATATTTACATATATAGAGTCATTATTTATAAGAGGAAATTCGCTGAATTAACTCAGCTGGGGGCTTGTACGGGTCATAACCATTGCATAATCCTTCACAAATGGCCACGGATCAGATATAAGTTAACAATTGTTCAGCCCAAGGCAACATTGTTCTTGACTTCTGAAAACATCTAGTGAAATCTCACTAGGGATAGAGGCGTCTTTACCCTTCTATCTACAACTCTGCCAAGAGTAATCTTGTGCAAAGGTAGACACCATTGTTGGACCACTACTGCAAAGTAGGGAAGGCAATCCGTTACAGAGGTGACAGCCCTCATATTCTGCTATTTCTGGTGTTCCTTTCAACGTGTTCTTTTCTTTTCTGCTTGTTGCTAGAGCTTCTTTTCGCCCAGTCTGAGGTAGCGTCACAGGAAGCATCGCTATGCGTGCGATCGGGCAGTTTCATCCTCCCAGCATGCTTACACCGTGATGTCACAAATTTAGGCTGACGTAAGAGTAATGCCAGATCTTGGGAATATAAAATATATAGATGGGAATGCTCTCATTAACTAATATTTAATCTCTTCCTTCCTTCTTATCCTTTTGTTTTAATCTTCCGTTTATTATCAAGTGTTCTAACTAACCACCCAGCTAAACTACCCACTCAATCACTCATGCATCCACCCACTCACTCACTGAACACTCACCCACTTATTCATTCACCCAATCACTCTTTCAACTGCTCACTCACTCCCGTACCACTTACTCCAACCTGTCGCCACGTTCACACTCACCCTTTCTCAGTCACTTTCGTTTACTCGCAACACAAACACATAATGCGTAAGAATCCTAACATCCGCTATTTCACAATATCGCACGCATTAATCAGCTAACTTCGTATCGTTATTGGCGAATCCAGTTATCTCTTATATACCCGGGCGTTGACGAATCCGGCTAATTATAATAAGTCGAGTATTGAAATTTTGTTTAATATCGCGGAAAGAAGTGTGCCCAAAGTACACTTTTTGCGTCTAATTCTTCTTTTATTTTAAACTGACTCTTACAAATTTTCAGTGTTTGTGATTGCAGGTGTGGTATAACAAAAGGTAGCCCAAATAGTAGATAATGCCGTAGGAGAGTGAAGTGTTAGAGACTTCACTGTACTAGATCCAGCTTCGAGAGGTGGGGATGACCAGTATCCTTTATCGCTGCATTTTCCTTCCCAAACTCAAGAGCAAAGTCAGGTGCTGATTTACAGCTGGGTAGTCTGGAGCGAGACGATACCGTGAATCGAACCCAGTACCCACTGACAGACAACATTCATATCCACTGACAGACAATGGACAGATACAATAACTGACAGACAACTCGTTATTTGTGACCTTAGCGTTCATCACCAATGTCTAACGTTTATACTTCTTCTATTTCATCATCATCATACCTACTCACACCCAAGTTGCTCTCACCTTTTCCTCTTTAATCATTCCACCACCGCATTCTGCGCCTCCATTAAGTAGGTCAGGCTAAGTCTGGCACACAACATAGTGACTACCATCGTCTCTGTTGTATATTTAATGAATGAATCAAAATGGCGTTTGTTCTCTAGAGTGTAGCCAAGTGTAAATGTAAATTTTCTATTTGTCTTTCTTTCTGAATTATTGGATTCCTGCCGCGGTTTCTCTGACAGTTGATCGATAATTGTGTACTCATGGTGCTTGGGTCAACGGGATCTAAACTGCGCAGTTTGCTTCTCACTGGCCAGTAGAAGTGACCTTGTTCAATTAACCTTGGAATTAGTAATTTCAATTTTCGTTTGTTTTGTGGCAGTAAATGAATTTATGTCCTCCCTGGACACCGTATTTGGGTAAAAGGTCAAGGTCAGCAGTCTCAGAGCAGATAACTGCTTCAGGAGAGTGAAGGCTACGAGCTTATATTTGGTTTGGTTTGGTTTGGTTTGGTTTGGTTTTAAGGACTATCTTCATTGCATACGGACTACTCCATCAGTGCTCCGATCTCCTCCCTTAGATCACACTAGGAGGATCTCAGCACAGTGCACGAACTCCGTAGCACCGGCGAGAATCCCAATGTGTGTATATAGGAATCTCACGTTCTAGAAATATGTTTGTGGTAGGTAGGTTTCTAATTTTTAAAATTTTGCCAGGGCAGCGGCCTCATAAGCCTACTCTAACGATTTCCAACTTGCCGTGGGATTTTTAACGGGCGCAACTTGCACACGGGACCTCCTATTTTTTCGCCCTTATCCGAGAAGGCTAGGCATCCGATCTCACTACCCAGGAGACCAGGAAGGGTTGGGGGGGGGGGAGCATGACATTATTAGGACCACTGGTTCTGGGAAAAAAAAATTCCCATAAAATATATTCTCCTCAACTTGTAATCGAACCTGGTACCTCTAGAATTGGAGGGAGGTAAGCCACTCCGACCCCCCTAACTTATATTTGAACTTGCGCACTCGTCATTAGGTTCTAAGTGAGTAATTTCATTGGAAGTTTCCGAAGCGACGACAAGAACCGATCTTATTTCCTCTCGCTTAATGGTACTTGGTAGCAGATACTGCCGCAGGGTAGTGAAGTGTTAGAGACTTCATCATACTAAGTCCACGTTTATGTGGTGGGATGACCTGTTTTCTTCCTCGCTGACTTTGCCTTCCCTAGCTCGAGCCGATTCAGGTACCAGTTTACAGCCGGGTAGACTACAGCTTAACACTACCAAGTTTCGACCCCCAGAACCCGGTAACTTTGCCGTCGTAAGGTCAGTGCTCTAACCGCTTGGCCCAACTTTGGGAGTTTCAATTATTTCCTGGCATTGAAAGACATTTCGCTAACACGTACCTCACATAAGGATTAAGTCAATATTTACAGCAAGTGTTTCAGCTGCTCGGCCAACTTAGGCCTTCTACACGTTGGCGTCAAGTTTCTCTTCCCCCCCCCCCCCCCTTCTTTCCCCCCGCCACGTAGCATTCGTTGTTCTGAATTCCCTGGGGAAAGAGAAATAGAGAATGACCAATGTAGTGAAATTGACAGAGATACAACGGTAAAATCCCTCCAAAGATAACATTTAAGGATAAAAACATAATGCGTAGGCTGCTGATGTACATGATCGCCTAGACCGCGGGTCATCATCCTCCATAATAATTGACTTGCTAGACAGGAGGGGAACGGCGGATCAAAAAGAAAAAAAAATATGACTGGAAAGGCTAAGGAGACGCAATTGGGGGGAAACGGAGAAAAGTCACGTTTCCCAAGTTGACATAAAAAGTAAGCAACTCCACAGAAGGGACCCTAGATATGTTACGCCACAGTCATTTATTGGACGCTTTTGCGATACCAAGCTTTTGATTTGAATGGAGCGGTAAAAACGCAGATGTTAGGAATATTACAAAAATTAAAAAGTAATTTTTTCTTAATATTAATGTTAGGAATATAAAAATTAGCTGGCCGGATGGCCTATTCTGAGCAGTGAACTAAGATGGTCTTAATTTTACAAACGGATAGATAATATTGAAGATAATGACAAAAGACAGTGTAGTTCACATCATCGACAGACTGTGTTGAATAAAAAAGTGTCGCAATTTGCACACAAAAACACGACCTTGGACGCAGGTGTTCAAATTTACTTAGTATGGAGGAAAGGGGATATTGTGGTGGCTGTGTCTAAAAATAACTTTTAACGACAAAATTTTGGAGGGGAGAGAAAGGTTGGTTCAAAAAAATCAAGCACATTTTTTTTAGAAACACAAGTAGAGACGGACAGACTAACAGATAAACATCCATACTTGACTGAAGCATGACTGAAATGACTTTATGGTAGGAAATTTGAAATTTAAAATAAACCGAGGCAGTGATTGGCCACAGACAATCATATCATTAGCGCTCAGACGCGAAAGTGGGGCCATTCTTCAATAGTTGTTCAGTGATAGACACAGATTTTAAAGTGTGGTGATTCCATATGAAAGCAAGTGAAATAAAATTTAGGGACGCCATACTATAGCCAGCAGCTCAGCTGAGTTTTGCTAGCAATTCTGTGTTATTTATTCATAATCTGGTAAGATTGAAATTATTTCCTTATATATTTTGAATATTGTTTCATGTTTGAGTGATTTGATACTGCCATATCGAAATCTAGCCTTACAAACAAGTAGGGATTTGCTCTAGACCCCCCCGCCCTAGTCAGGGTCTAGGGACCAACAATGTACATAAACTCCAGCAAGGATTATGCAAGACAGATCAAGTGTTGAGAATAATGATACATATTACCTATCCTCTTTTAGGGCCGAAAACTAATAAACATTTTTCAGGATCTATGGTCTGGGAGGATCTATCTGATGTAAAACCACCATGGTAAATGTGCTGTTTGGTCAGAGAGATCTGACCTGTCTGTATGATGTGGTTGTTGTGTCACTGTTGTGTCCAGACGTGGGTAGAGAATAGATTTTGACACATGGCCCATACTTTGATTGCAGAGCTGCGAGTTTCTGTCGTCAACAAAGCAGGGTCTATTCAGTTGGTGACTTTACTCGAGTGTATCTGTGCAGTATTTGTGACAGAGACCACCATTATTGCCCGCCAGCACGGAGAGGTGGGACCACCTGATTTCAGCACCAGAGCGACAACTACCAGATGAGTGAGCCTCTGGTCTGCTGGACTTTCACCAACGCCCTTTAGTTACTAAGAACCCCATAAAGATTCCCACCATTTTCTGGACACTGTGTAGTCAATATAGACAGGTGTGATGAGGCCACCCCGACAGCACAAACAGTACTATCCTCCCAAGTAGATGAATACTAGAACATTTTAATAAAACTAACTAGTATAGTACATATATATGTACACTATTGCATTTATGATATAATATTCTATGCATTTCTTTTCATAATCTCTAAATCCTTTTAAGTTCTGGTCAACCTAAAAAATTGACACAGAACAAAATAAATGTAATATACTTATATCAAAAAATTTTACACACGTGAGTTAGTGCAGTGTATTTTAACATTTATTAATATTATTAGTCTTGTTAATATCTGTGGGTATATTTATAATCCATTACACCACACTACATACCACATTACAAAAAAAAAAAAAAATATTATTAAGTGGTGGAGGTCTCCGTAGTGGGTAGCAAGAAAGGCCTGCTCTAGACCAATTCACCACTACAGTTTATCTCAGGAGCCTTCACAGCTGGCCTCATCCCAATTTACATTTAGTAATAACCTCAGACATACATAGTACACCATTCAATGAACCAAGGGTACAACCTTAAAAAAAAAAATCACACACACACCATATCGCCATTACACACAGAGCGAGAGAGAGAGAGAGATAGAGGCGTGGAGAAGGGTTTATACATATTGTCACGGATTGCCTCCCCTGCTTTGCAGTAGTGGTTCAACAGTGACCAAAACTCAAGAGTTAATATTGGCTTCCAAGGTATCTACATGCATGCAAGATTACTCTTGGCAGAGATGTATATAGAAGATTAATGCCACTTCTACCTTAAGGTATCATTCATAAGATATTCCCAGAAGCCAAGAACAGAAGCTGCTTAGGGTTGAGCAATTTGTTAACTTATTATCTGGTCCGTCGTCTTTTGTGAAGGATTTAAGGAATGGTTTAGCCCGTTGAAGGCCCCCCCCCCCCCACCCCCCCCCCCCCCCCCCCCCCCCCCCACACCCAACACCACCCCACGAAGCCCCCCCCCCCCCCCCCCACCCCCCCCCAGTTAGTGCAATCCAACGAAATCCCTCTTATATGGTATAGCTCTGTTTAGTGTAAATATATGTCTAAGTATTTATATATAGATTAACTATTCTGGCTCATACTTTTGCTTTCATACATATAACTGAATCAACTATTATTGTTTAGTTTTAAAACAACAGGGTTACAAATTTAATAGTGAAATAGTCTTTAACATGTTAAAATAAATATGGAAAGATTAGTGGAATTTGGATAGTTATAAAGTTCTCGTCATTGAGACAGGTGGAATTTTAACTGTATACTTAAAGTTTAACTGAAATGTACTTTTTGCTGGTGCCTTTTTACAAGCACCTAACTTTTATAAGGGAGTCCTGCAGCTGTGGTTCATCAATTCTGTGATGATGAAAGCCTTCTCCGCACTCTCTTCCACTGTAGGCGGTTAAGGTGGATACTTTTCCCTCACAATAGCAGCGTTAATACTACAAATCGTCTGATGGCTTGTAACCACGAACTTAAGACAAATAGAAAGAAACAAATGCCTGCTAAGTACATTTGTTCGCCACAAACTAACAGGCCCATTGTCATGCGCTCCACCCACCAATGTTAAACTCTCAGAAGAATTAAATTTCCAAGCACACAGTGTAACTCAGGGAATATGATGAAAATTCACCCATATCCTTCTGGGTATTAACTAGGAAATTGTGTCTGGATTGCATGAATAATGATTTTCCTGAATTACAACGAAAAAAGGTACATAAATCTCACAAGATAGTTTGTTATACTGGAGGCACATATGATGTAGTCATCACTCATCACTGCTCCAGTCGGAGTCTGGGATCGCTCTTCTGTCGGGTTTCTCGCATGACTAGTCAGAAACAATCACCAGCTCTTGCTGTAGTGGTTCATGCATATACTATTTTCATATGTTGAGGTTGCCAGCCTTGTATAACCACTTAGCAAGAAACCTGTAGAATTTACATTAGTAAATAAATTGTTTACACTACCCAAAATTTTTGGGAATACAGATTTTCAGACGGACGCGAGCAATTTCGGTGCATATTCTCTCGAATCAATTTCGTCTGAGAAATTCCTTTTATGACGGTGTTTCATGAATCACTTGGCCTGGGAAACTAGTAATTCCTCTACGACGGGTGTTCTGCAATACACTTGGTCTGGGATATTATTTCTTTTATGACTGATGATCTAATTCATAGGTTTCCAGTCCTAATATGTAAAGTCCTGGTCCTGAAGTTGTACAGTCTGTGTATTTAAATATGCAGGTTTACTCTTAGGGTTTCAGAGTTGCCAAAATACTGTCGATCTGTCACTTTTGATATAGGAATTCTAGGTCCGATCCTTCTCTTCCTGGCTGTTGGGATTTGCTCGTATTCTTCTTCTTCTTCTTCCGTCCTTAGCCAAAGACCGACCAAGCAGTCAGAGGCCATCACGCCTTGTGGCGTCTTAAGGGCAACAGCATATTGATTTTCTCTGTTGTAGTTTCCCATCACGCCTAGCGGCGTCTTTAGGGCAACAACAAATAGATCCATCTGCCGTTGTTTCCGTAATCGGTGTGACAAGCCAACGGGTGATCAGCCCATTGGGCATTTGCTCGTATGAAGTTGCGAAAAAGTTGCGAAGCCGTTCTGTGCTTCTGAGTTCACTAGATTATACCTCTCATTTTCAGTTCAATTCACAGATGGAGTTTCCGCCGAATGTTCCGATAGAATTCATTGTATATTTCGGCATCTCACATCAAACCAATCAAATCTCTCTAGTACTGTTTGGGTGGGGAAGTTTAAAAAATCCCCTCGCGTGTTTAAAATATTAATTTTAATATCCACGCTTGACCTCTTTATAATAAGACGTAATATTGTTCCGGCTGCACCTATCTGCCTCCCACAATATTGTGACCATGTTTTCCTGGCGTACTGTCTTCGGCCAAGATGTCTACCCCGACAGGTTATCCAATTATCGCCTTTATCTGCGTGCCTCCGCCAGACAGATGTGTGGTCAGACAATGTTGTCGTCTTTCATCGTACGCACAAAACAAGCTTGTGTCAACACGATCAGCAGCTTTTCACTGGGGTCAAATGTTGGACCGACACGTTTCCAAAGGTGGTCAGACGGATTCAAAGAGATAAGCGGGTGACCGGTCTGATGACTGGTTATTGTTACGATAATACCACAATTCAGCTGGCGGAACGTAAATACAAATGAGCAGTGGTAAACAAGATAAAGACAGTCTTGTAGCAAATACTTCCATAGGGGAGTGGAATGTTAGAGCATTTCCTCTACTAGATTCAGCATAGAGAGTATAAAATAGTGCATAAAATATACCACATAATAATGAATGAAAGGGCAAAAATTATGCCAAATAAAAGCGATGAGTGAGAGGAAGAGAAAAATGAAGGAAAAAGTGATACTGACGGAGTGGACGTGAGATCGTACAACCGTATCCGTCACACATATGAAGACTCCATTGGAAACACCAGACATGTCACAAAAAATGAAGTCCGAGAAAACTGAATTATAAAATTTGAAATGCTCTGACATAAAGAAGGATGGCATGTTTTTACGGTCCATTTTCTGGGAGAACAATGTGTTATCAAATATAATTTTAGTTTCTATACCTTCTTTGGAGTGTGCTTAATGTGCTGATGTCAGTAACTCAGTTTTTATAAAAAATGTGACATGTCTAGTTTTTCCAATGGATTTTTCATATGTTTAAAGGGGGATTAAAAAGACATGGCCTCGAACTTCCACTTCATTATTCCGATCCCCTAGGTAATGAGTTTTCACTATTTTCCCCTTGTACCTGGTAATTAAATATGCATGTCTGTTTCAATTGCATTGTATCTCCACACATGGTGTTGGTGATGGAGGGGTTTGGTGGTAGCAATCGCTTCCGCATATCCGCATAGTGCTTGGCATTTTTGAAGGTGGTGTTCTACTGTTCATTCCTCCTGCTAGTTACAGTGATTGCAGTGTGGTGTATAGTCTAAGGTCACTCTGTGTAAATGCTTGTTGAGGGGTACATGTCTTGTCTGCAAACTGAAAATTGTGCTCTGGTCTCTGTGGTTTAAGTTGTTGATTGGTGATGATATCTCTGGGGTTTGGCTGAGATGGCCTCGAAACCCAGCACCTGCAGTCCCGAGTGGAACAGTCCAAATTACGATGGTTCGGCCATATCTGCAGAATGGGAGAAGATCGGCGACTACGGCACATCTGGGAAGCTAAAAGCCAGGGATCCAGACCTCCAGGATGACCCATAGTTTGCTGATAGGACAACATAGACATTCTCTGAAGGACCGATGACTGGACTGGAACCAGGCCAAAAGAAAGACAGCTGATAGGATAGTGTCACCGTTCACTTTGCTAGGAGCATTATAAAATGCTCAAGCAGGAATTATAAGCGGTGATTTGGTTTTGGTTAAGAGGGAAGGTATGAAAAAATGGTTTAAGAAATAAGAATAGATTTGAATAAAGACTATTTGTCTTGCTAAAAGGGAAATAAGATGAGTGAAATCATGCTTTGATCAAAGGGAGAAGACTCTAATTATTAAAGTCAGGGGAGGAAAGTGCTTAATTACACATAAGTAGATTTGGAGAGTTGGTAATTATGGTTTAGAAAATGTACATATAAGAATTGTATAGCAAGCTTTAGAGAAGACAATATAAGGTTAAGTCAAATATGCAAAGGGAGACAATGGGTAATTACCTCCCTTATATGATTAAGTGAGTTGAGAGAAAAAAAAATATGCACGTGAAAAGTTTACCAGGACAACGGATGACACTTCACTGAGTTGTTTACACAGCGGATAATAATAATAACATATATTAAGCGCCAAACACGCGCAGAAGGCAGAACCAATGTTTACCAGGATAACTCAGCTCTTAAGCGTTATAGAGGAAAACATATGTTCAGCCATCTGAGCGATAAGAATATTTCAGCTGAGCGAAGAATAGGAGGAACCAATGAATTTACAGTAAACAAGGACAGATCAGCTGATAATGATTTTATAGAAGAGAACCCATTTAGACGCGCTGTCGAGCGGTCGCATTTTCGCAGGAGCAGTCCTAGTTAAGGACGTAGAGTGGCAGGAATGTGTATTCTGCCAGGCTCAAGTTTAATTTCTGTGGGAACAGAATGAATACTTCTGAAGAATCCTATAGACCTAGTTAGAGTAGTAGAATCTATTCACATATGAAAGACAGAACGGTGTTTAAAATATAGGTTTAGAGATAAGAGGTGATAGTAAGAAATATGAGTGTTGTGAGGATTCTGTGCAACCAGAGTAAGTAGGTCCTTTGACTCATAACTTTTGATAGACATTGAATAGAATGATTTCAGAAGTTGAAACAAAGTATTACAAGGTTAACGACGCTTACAACTAGGTGAGCGCAGAATAATGAGAAACGAAGCTGAAGCTACAAAATTGACTATGAGGTGAATAAACTGAGACTAAGTAGGCAGCTGAGGAGATTTTACAGAAGAACAGGGACTTAATAGCCGTGTTGGGCTATTGTATAATGAACTTTGCAACATCGACTGCTACAAGTAAGATGAGTAAGCAATTGAAGGCTGATTGTATTTACAGGATGAAACATGCGCTCTCTAGCAGGTATAAGTATGAGGATATCGCAACAGGTGTACCCAATGAATTGATTTGCATATATGAATTTTTAGATGATGGTATTTGATTAAATTGAGTAAAAATTGACAGGATTAGTAGACAAAAGAAACCAACTCAGGAAAGAGTTGATGAAAGGCTTGGGAGAAGCCAGAATAAATAGAAAAGCCTTAAGGGAAGAAAATATGTATAAACCATACCTGAATATGTTCTCAGGCAGAGAGCTATAACTATATATATATATAGGTATGTGAGTGTGCCCAGAAGGAATGGGACATACAAGAGGCAGTTAGGAAATGTTTGTACCTGGAATTTGTACCACATGCCTCCTGTTATGATGGAATTTTTGATGTAAATAAATCACTTGTTTTGATGGAACACTTCTCAAGTTGGGTTAGCTCTCTAAAAGGTTGTTGAGTGCTTGAGTAAACAAGATAATAGGCATAAGGGGATAACTGCTATACGAAGCTGTCACTTAAGTAACATCATAAGAAGGGATGGAACGAGTTTAGGTTGGAAGTTTGAGAAGATATCATCCAGGAATTAATAACTCTGGCGGTGAGGGCCAGTATTAAGATATACTCTTACTTGGAAGATAGGTCAATGGACCAAATTGACAAATAGAAGGTAGACAACTAGGCCTGCCCCAGTCACCTAGTTTACTTTAAAAGAAGAATCAACACACCGACACTGTCACATATTATTAATTGATGTCGTGACCAGTCCTCACTTCATAAACCAACACTGCGACATATTATTAATTGGTATCGTGACCAGTCCCAAGACATATAAAGGGAACACTGCGACAATAGCTTGGCGCTCTCTCTGGCAAACCTCTACACTCAAAAGTAGAAGAGGGTCATCTAAGTAGGTAAGGAAAGACTTTAAAAGGAAAGTCTTGACATTTATTTGTTGAAGACCTGTGCTTCGCGGAGAGCTAAAATGAATGAATACATTAATGTTCGTAATGTCGAAATGTTGGAAATGAAATGCTACAGAAGGATGTTGAGAATACCCTGGACAGGAAAAAAGACCAACAGAGAAGTACTGCACTCACTAAACGTAGAGGAAAATTGGCTCCTAAATACCATCGCTACAAGGAAGCTGAAATTTTTTGGTCATATAAAAAGACATAATAGTCTGGAAAAATTAGTGATGGAAAAATGGGAAGGTGTCGATCTAGACGACGGTGGACGCATGACATCACAGAGAGTCTGAACTTGTCTTTGGTTGATGCAGGTCAACTTGCCCAGAATCGTGATGCGTTCAGAGCAGCTGTAATGGAGACAACGTTCTGGAAAGAATACGTCACATGATTATGAATGTCGATAGTTCTTATGTCAAGTTCACATGAATGAAAACATTAATGTTCGTAATGTCGATGGTTCTTATGTCATGTTCACATGAATGAATAATGTTCGTAATGTCGATGGTTCTTTCGTCCTGTTCACAGATTCTCCAGGTAGTACCAACCCTGACGACAAGAACGAGAAAGCCGTAAACGAATGTTGTGTTTCTCAAGAAGTAACGTGGAGGAAGTGACGATGCGAACATAAATAATAAACTGGACGACACACAGGATTAGCTGCGTTCCCGAGGAAAGCAAAAAAAAAAAAAAAAAGTCCGTAGGAGAATCATATACAGGTAAGTCTGGTGTGACTGTGTCTGTGTCCTCTTCTTGAATCCTTAACCGCTGACTGACAAAGCAATCAGTGACCATCGCGCTGATGGGAGTCTTGTAAGGCAGCAACAAACTGTTTCCACTTTGTTCAATCGGTGTCCATCATGTCTCTCCACAGCTTCCTGACCCCAGTGCTTTTTATCAGTTATGCTGCTAACTTCTTTCTTATGCCACCATATTTAACTGTCCAGTAAAAGGTAAACACACGGAGAAGAGAAGTGGAGACGGAAGTGAAAATGACGAGGAAAACGTGGAAAGAGCTTGAACTGATGGCACGTGACAGGAGTACTTGGCATATGTTTGTTGAAGGTGTATGCTTCTTGGGGAGATAAAGGGTATTGATTGATTGAAAAGTTAAAAGTTATCCCATGGCACATACTACCTTAAGAGAATAAAGTGTTAGAGGCGTCACTATACTTTGTCCAGCATCGAGAGCTGGGGTGACCAGTTCTTTTCCTCACTGCCTTTTCCTTCCCTCACTCAATAGCAGAGCCAGGTACCCATTTGCAACTGGATAGACTGAAGCGTGACGCCACATTTGTTTGCACACGGCACGTTTGCCGCGAGCGGCCAGCACTCTACCACTCTACCAATCGAACGCTCAGTCCAGTATATTCTATCTTTGTCGTCCTCTACTATCTCTTTTTGCTTCGATTTTTCCTGTTGTTAACATATATTCCAGCTTTCCTGTTGTTAAAATATATTCCAGCTTTCCTGTTGTTAACATGTACTCCAGCTTTCCTGTTGTTAACATATATTCCAGCTTTCCTGTTGTTAACATATATTCCAGCTTTCCTGTTGTTAACATATATTCCAGCTTTCCTGTTGTTAACATGTATTCCAGCTTTCCTGTTGTTAACATATATTCCAGCTTTCCTGTTCCCATGACATGCCCACACAAAACGGCAGCTTCCTTCTAACTTGAACAATAAAATTCATGTGCGTCAATGGCTTCTTTCGGGAAATCCTCAGTGCTATTTTTAGCAGCCCATGGCATTCTTGAAATTCTTCCGTAAAACCACGTCTCTGTGGCTTTAAGGGATTTTCTCGTTTGTTTACTAGCTGTCCATGACTCATTTCTCTCTGTTGAATCACCAACTGTTTAAACACATCTGAAGCTTTATGGCGTGACAGCCGTGAGGTACAGGTGTCGTAACCTCTTCCATCTTCACTACTTTGTGCTTTAGACTTGTTAGTCAAAGGCGGTCCGTTAGCTCCTGTGCACAAACCGACGGTAGTCAAGGGGAACCACCATCGTAACGTCCCTTATACAGTTAGGAATCGAATAATCTTCAGACAGAACTATGAACAACAAAGGATACCAGTGATGGTATAATAATACGTAACTCTCCACTTAAGAAACAGTTAAAAGTACTTCCATACCACCAGATACTGCCTTAGAGGAATGAAGTGTTGGAGACTTCACCGTACTAGTTCCAGATTTATGGGACGGGATGATCAATTACCTTCTTCGCTGCCTTTGCTTTCCCTAACTAAAGAGCACAATCAGGTATTCATTTACAGCTGGGTAAGCAGGAGCGTGACGATACCAGGTTGTGATCCCGGAACCCGCTAACTTTACCACCGACAAGCAAGAGCTGTGCCCGCTTAGCCAGTCGGACGCTGTATGAGACAGTGCTGACATTAACGTTACCCAGGTGACTACAGTGTCATCATAATTCATCATCATCATCATTGACCTTTTTCGGTCCTTGTAAAGTATGGAGCCACCACGGCTGCTGGGCCCCCGCTTTATGGGAAGCCTGCGTCAAAACATTCGTCTGCTGTTGTAGCTTGTGTTTGTGTAACAATTTGTTGTACATGATGAGGTTGCCAGCCTCCCCATACACAACCTCATTATTAGTCGCCTCATGCGACATACACGAGGGTACAGTAGTCCTATTCTTTAACTGTCTTCTCAGAGCGTCCGATTGACACAGTGGTCTCTCGCGGCAAAGGTGCTGGGCTCGAATCGCGGTACCGACACGCTCCAGTCCTACCCAGCTGTAAATGGGTACCTGACTTTGAGTTAGGGAAGGAAAAGGCAGCGGGGAAGGGAACTGGTCACCCCCACCTCACGATGCTGGACGTAGTATGGTGAAGTCTCTAACACTTCGCTCCCCTACGGCGATATCTGCTATGGGACTACCTTTACCAGGGACCCCCCGGAGATTACACGGGGGCCTTTAAGATTGTTGATTTATCTGTGCCCCTTTGTTTCTTCTCTTGTCGAGGCGATGGTGTCAGAAATGTTGCACTGGTTAGAATGTCCAGAGTGCCTGTTACACACTTTCCTTTTCTGTTTTCTGTCGTAGCCTTTTTTGTTTGTTTCTTTTCCGCCTTACTATTATTTCTTTCTGCCTCTCTCTCTCTCTCTCTCTCTCTCTCTCTCTCTCTCTCTCTCTCTCTCTCTCTCTCTCTCTCTCTCTCTCTCCCCTTTCATTCTTTCTTTCTTTCTTTCTATCTTTCTTTCTTTCTTTAGCACATCGGAGTGGCTTAGAGGTATGGCGTCTGCCTAAAGTTCTAGAGGTGCCAGGTTCGGTTCCCAGTTGAGGGAATATAATTTATGGACATTTTTTTTCCTTCAGTACCAGTGGTCCTAATGATGTCATACTCCCCCCTGATCTCCTGGGTAGTGAGATCGGATACCTAGCCTTCTCGGATAAAGGCGAAAAAATAGTAGGTCACGTGTGCAAGTTGCGCATGTTAAAAATCCCACATCAGCTGGAAATCGTAAAGAGTAGGCCTATCAGGCCGCTGCCCTGGCAAAATTTAAAAATTTAGAAAACCTACCTACCACAAAAATATTTATAGAATGTGTGATTCCTATATACACACATTGGGATTCTCGCCGGTGCTACGGAGTTCGTGCACGGTGCTGAGATCCTCCTTGTGTGATCTAAGAGAGGAGATCGGAGCACTGATGGAGTTGTCCGTGTGCAATGAAGATAGCCCTTAAAACCAAACCAAACCAATTGTTGTTTATTTTCCGCTTTATTTTTATTTATTTCTTTCTGTCTCTCTCTCCCTTTAATTCATTCTTTATAGGACCCAAAGATGCAGCAATAGAGAATGCAGTCAGCGACCCATAGCTTGACTGCTTGCATCAGCGTCAGCGAACCAGAGCTGACGAAGACCCTACTCCACCTCCACGTGGTGGTCCTGGAAACAGACTGCATCACTGCAGTCTGGCTGAGAGAGTAGGGATCGCAGAGGGAAGGCAAACCCGGTCCCCAAAAATGCCGTGCTGAAGTCGGATGTGTCGACCGAAAGGTGCAGATATCATAGCTCCGGCGTAAACAGACACAACGCAACCAACGTCCTTTTCAGGACGAACGAGGAAGAAGAAGATTCATTCTTTATTTTTCTTTCCTTTCTTCCTTACTTTTATTCTGTTCTGTCTCTCTGCATTTCTTTCTTTCTTTTCCGTCTTTTATTTCTTTGTCTCCCTTCCTTTCTTCTCTTTAATTCCTTTCTTCTCTTTAATTCCTTTCTTCTCTTTAATTCCTTTTTAAATTAATTATTTATGTCTCCCCCTTCTTTCTTTCATTTATTTCTTTCTTCTTTCTTTTGGTCTATCTGTCTTCCCTCCTTCCTTCCTTCATTAAGCCTTCCGTCTATAATTCTTTCTGTCATGTTTGTCTTCCTTTATCTTTCTCTAATTTCTGTAATTCTATCTTTTATCCGAATGCCATGTAATTGTTGTACCTTTACAAAAGCACCGTGCCATTTGTCTGTTGTATAACTTGTGGGTCACGGTTACCTGGACCTGCGACCGAGTTAGAAACCAGATCGGATATCCCCAGGCAAAACCGATCATGCCCCACATTTCATGACATAATCAGGTCAGTATTTATGATCGTTATAAACTTTTTGTAATTCGCTTCATATTGTAAAATTAGGGCGTGTCTGTAAATACAGCAGTGGTCTAAGCTAAGTCAGTCTAGGTGGATTCACCTAGATCAGTGGTGGCCAAGCTAAGGTTGGCCGAGGGCCAGATTATGGTAAAGGGTAACACCAGAGGGCCAGACCTATAAAATCCTTAAATAACGTTCTGAGATTTAGTTTTACATATATAATGAACCACGTACAGAAAGCAACGGCAAACTACTGTACTGCACATTTGCCAAGACATGTATACCAGTTTTCGGACTGAAATTACTGTAAAAAAAAATATAATGAATCTGTTGTTTTAATTTGTTTTGTAATTTGTAATATGACATGTAATTTATTTATTTCAAACATACATTTGTGTGTTATTTCATTGTGAAGAGTGTGGCTTATCAAAACTTTTCACCAGTGATTTGAAGTCTACTTCCATTTGTGACGTAGCAATTCTGAGAACATGGGATAATACAGAGTCAGTTAATCTGTTTCTGGTCTTGGATTTGATAAGCTTCATGGCAGAAAATGTTGTCTCACAAAGATATGTGCTACCAAATATAGAGCACACATTTAGGGCCCATTTTCTCAGAAGTGAGTAACGTTCCTTTGGTAGTAATTTCCACAAATCAGCTCCAGTTGCTTCTGTTGTGTTGATGAATGGGTCACATTGGAGTTCACATAACTGTAATTGTAGTTCTGCTGGGTGTGACTCCACTGTGCACTTGAATGGGTTGTTAAAAAGTTCCATTTGTGGACGAAACATCTTAAAATCTTGAAATCGACGATCAAACTCAGAAATCAGCTGTTCAATGTCATCTGTGTACCTCCTGAATTTAACACTCTCTTTCTCAGACAGCTGTTTACAACAAGGAAAATGAAACAGGTCATTCTTTTGCAAAGATAGACTAAATAGGCTCAGTTTCTTTTTGAAGCCATCAACATAGCCCATCATTTGAAAAAATTGTTTGCCTTTTTCCTTGTAACTGCAAATTCAGTACATTCAAATGTTGTTATTTCTGTGAGAAATGCCAAGTGCTGAATGAAATGAATATCTTTGAGTTTATTTTGAAGATCAATTGAACATGGTAAGTTGTCTCGCAGGAAGTCAAATACTTCATCCTTCAGTTCACAAAATCTTATTAAACATTTTCCTCGACTAAGCCATCTCACCTCAGCATGAAGCAGGAGATCACCGTAAACAGAATCCACTTCTTCTAAAAATGCAAGGAACTTCCTGTGAGTTAAAGAGCTGTGTCCTCCTCTGATCAAATTCGTTATTTTCACTACAGTAGCGGAGCCGCGCTAGCGTAGTGGTTACAACACCGCTCTGGCGACCGGGTGATACAGGATCAAACCCGGGCGACGGCATTTGAGGATTTTTCGTCGACCGGGATTTGGACTGGATTAACTCGAGATCTGGCGAGAACATTTGAAGGAGTGTCGTCGACCAGGGACTGGCGGCTCCTGAGCCGACCCAGCTGCAATGGGTACCTCCGAAATCGGCGAGTATTTGCCTGAATGGCGAGGGACACCTGTCTCTGTACAAGAAATAAAGGGATACTCACGTAAAATCAATGTCAGGTTAGACATAAAATAATAACCTGAGATTTCGCCTCGAGTATTAGCGGGCGAACGCAAAAAAAAAAAAAAAAACTACAGTAGCCATAGTGTCATTTAGGTTTATGGATTTTGCACAAAGGGCCTCTTGGTGAACTATGCAATGTAATGTAGCCACGTCAATTTTATTTTGCTTCAAAAGTCCAACAAAACCAGTATTTTTCCCAACCATAGCCTTGCAACCATCGGTACACACAGCAGACAATTTTTCAAACCCACCATATTCTTCCATGGCATTTTGAACTGCAGAAAATATGTCATCCCCTTTACTTGTACCATGTAAAGAGCAAACTTTCAGTAATTCTTCAGAAACAGTAAAGTCTTCCTGGATCACTTTAACAAAAATAAGAAGCTGGCTAGTGTCTGTGATGTCTGTACTTTCATCAATCGCCAGTGAAAAGTATGGACAATTTTCAATTAAAGATTTCAAGTTCTGGGACAAATGCAAACTAATATCTTCTGTTCTCCTAGCTACGGTTTGTTTTGAAAGAGGTACATTTTGAAATTCGTTTACTACTTTTTCTTCATTGAACGCTTCTGCCATTTGAACTGCATACTTTTTCACAAACTCTCCATCAGTAAACGGCTTTTCTGCTTTTGCAAGCTCATAACTAATCACATAGGACGCCATGAGCGATGATTCCTGAATCTTATTTACATGACTAAATATACTCTTTTGCTGATTCAGTTTTTTCTTCAGTTGTTCAATCACAAGCTTTCTCGACTCGCTGCTATGCTCGTCGTTGTTTTTCTGATGATTTGTGATGTAGTGACGTTTCAAGTTATATTCCTTCACTACGGCTAACACTTGGGTGCAAACTAAGCACTTAGGTTTATTATCCTTATTGAGAATGAACAAATAATCGAACTCCCATTCTGGTTTAAATGCGCGATTTTCACTGTCCACTTTTCTATGCTTAGAAAACATTTTTACAAATGCAAACTCTTATGCATGAAAACGTGCACAACAACTACAAGCCCAGAAGTGTCACTGGCTGATTTATACTTAACACGACCAACTTTGCACCTCAACTCCTTCCTATAGAAATGTACCTACCATCCACCCCCCACTCCCACGATCACTTTCCCATACCGATTCTAAAGACAAAGCAACATCATTGGATCTCAGTGACTTCCGACCGCAGAAAAGATCTGTCATTGCTTTCAGTTTCTCATTATCAAAGTAGGTACCGACACTGTCTTCGCCTGTCCACGTGCACGATCAGAGATTTGACGATATCATTTCCGTTTTGTTGGCACTAACTAGTAGAGCTCAATTGGTATGATAGAGAGAGAGAGAGAGAGAGAGTTCATGGTGTTGTGGGAGGTGGGGGAGATGTTAATCGTACATTTTGGGTCTTTTTATTTTTGTTTCTGGTGCCTGTGCGTGCTATTTTGTAATATTTTTTTAGCACAGTGGTCGGAGTATACAGTAATTTTCAATCAACAATAAAAGGCCGGCCAAAACAGGTTAGCGGGCCGGTCAAAACTGGTTGGCGGGCCGGATCTGGCCCGCGGGCCGTAGTTTGGCCACCTCTGACCTAGATCTAGGTTTTTTTGTGTGTCTCGTCTACGTGTCATTTTCTTCATTAGTTCAAGAACGTCACCTAGATCAACTTTCGGTTTCCGGTTCTTCGCCAAAAGTAACCCCAAAATATTACAAAGTAGCTAAAAAACCGCCTAAAGTAGCCCAAGTTGCCCAAAAGTGGCCCAAAATTTTAAAATCTAGGTGTTTTTTTAAGATACCATCTAGGTTTTTTTTTCTTCAAAATTCATTTGGCAACACCGTCAAGTCTTCTTTGATTCTCTCTTGCTGACATCAACTCCAAGGGGCGCCTTGCCGGGCAGTAGTAAACACCCTCCGCTTAGCTTGGTCGGTGGTCATTCTTCGTGATGTGCCCCAACTCTGGTTCATGTTTTTCATCCCGGCCTCCACATTTGTTCATCGTATTGTTTTTGGTTGGTTTCTCTTTCGCCTTCTCTTTGGGTTCCATAGCAGTGCAATTATGGTGATGTTTTCGAAGTCTCGTCTGAGAACATGGCTATCAGCGTTGCCACTCCTTGGTGGATTCACCTAGATCTAGGTTTTTTTGGTCCGGTCAAGGTGTATTAGTTGAAGAGCACCATCTAGATTTCGCCCAAGTAACTGTAACGTGAGAGAGAGTGAGAAAGAGAGAGAGAGAGATAGAGAAACGAGTAGGGAAGTGTTTAGAATGGATCAAGGTAAAGTAAGAGAGTTCTTTAGTGTTACATAGAAACAGTCCTGGCACATGCAAGTGAATCATGGACAGTTAGAGGACAAGCAGGAGAATCACTGGAGGCCACAGAAATATGGTTTTACATATGATTATTAAGAATGCCATTGGCAGCTAAGAATAGAAACCAGCCATGCAGAGATGTCCAAGCTGCAAGGGAACAAACACAAGCTTCTAAGGCGAAGCACCCAGTTATTTCAACAGCAAAAAATAAGAATCTTCACTTCAAATGTCAAGTCATTCCTATTGTATGTAAACAGTAAAAAAGTGTGTTGGATGTCCGTAGAATAGCAATTTGTGATTTTGACATCACTAATGAAACATGTGCTAATGTGAAACCAACCACTAATGGCTGACAGCACGAATATTAAAGATCACCTTTTGACAAGATCATATGTTTGATGGAAAAATAGTTTTATTCTTTCTTTCTCTCTTTAGAGAGATCCCCCACCCCAAGGACCTACACGGTCACAGTTTTTGAATGTTGTAGATATTAGTCTGGGCCCCATTGCTTCCCAGTCTGTAAATACCTTCTGTGATTTCATTGACAGCATTTGAGCCACACTGTCACGACTGTGAGCACTTTCTACCTCTTGTTCTGAGGATTGCACCATCATTCATGTGTTCATTCGAACCGTTTCTATCCCTTTTCATTTTGTTTCGCACAGTTTCAGGGTGTATTTTTTGTAGTTTGACATTTCTGCTGCCTAATATTCAGTTTTCCCTTGTTCATGTAGTGTTCGAACATTCCAGATGCTCAATCTGATTATTTCCTTTAAAAAAAAAAATGTGACCCGGCAGCCTAGACTTTGGCCTTCTCTTTGTTTTTGTTAAAGTTTGTTGACTTCAAGTTTCTAAAAGTTAGCACTGTCGGTAAATAAAGGGTATAATTTGCCTCCCACGAATAGCATGGTAGTGTACAGTTCCACTTTTCATTACTCCCCATTCGAGCTCCGGTAACGCATGCGCACAGACGACAAACAAGAAATCTTTGTGGACGAGTTGAAACTTCTAACTTCTAAATACACTGCATGGGAGCCGCGCTGGTGTAATGGCTTCGGCGTTGTACTGGCGACCAGGTGTTCATGGTTCAAACCCGGGCGTCGGCGTTTGAAGAAATGTTTACGGCCGGAAATTTGACTGAATATCCTGAACGGCTCCTGTGATAAACCCTCTGTGGATGGGAAGGAGCGAAGCTCCTGACCGGGTTGGAAGGAAAGTCCTCAGGTTCCCCAGCCTCGCAATGACATGTCATTGGGCCGAAGGGCTGAAAGCCCAAGTGCCGCTGGTTAAGAAAAAAAAAAAAAAAAAAAACACTGCATCGTGTACTTATCTGGATATAGATAACTTGAAAGTGTTTTTTTTTTTTGGTTTAATTGTAAGACCTGTTGAGGATTGCTTCATGTCTGCAGCATGGCGCATCCTCAAATGATTATATCACCACGACTGATGTCGATGATTGTTTCATGTCTACAGGCATTTGGATTTGTGCACGATCCGAATGACTGTATCATGGAACACCTCAAACGAATAGAGATATATCTCATCGACCGATGTCGATGATTGTTGCATGTGTGCAAGCATTTGAGTTTTGATCACATTCGGATTGCTGCACCATGGAACATCGCAATTGAATATATATTAACGACGTAGTATGCATATCACTATGCATGACGCGTTGTCGTAAAATTAACAGTGATACAACGTAAAAATATCTCCAAAGGATAAAATGTAGGGATAAAAAGAATGCGTAAGTTACTAGAAGGCATGATCGCCCACGCCGCGGGTCATCACCCGCCATGGAAATTAAATTGCTAGAACGGTTACCATTTGAACGGGATGAGAACGGCGGATCAAAAAGGAAAAAATATGACTGAAAAATTGCGTGAAACTAGCAAGGCTAAAAAGATGCAATTGGGGGGGAAACGAAGGAAAAGTCACGTCCCCAAGTTGACACAAGGTAACGAAATCGACAAAAGGGACCATAGTATTATACGCAACAGTCATTTTTTGGACGCTTTTGCGATATTTTGTCCTTTATTTGAATGCAGCGGCAAACGTTTCACAGAAGATTCTAGAAAATATTTCGAAAAAAAAACAACTAACCTTGAAAAGTAACTTTTTCGTTGTTCACATCAGCGAAAGACTGCATTGAATCAAACATGTCACTAATTTGCACAAAAACCGCGACCTTGAGACTCAAGTGTCCAAATCTAGTTAGAATGAAAGAGAGGGACATTGGTGGGAGCTGTGGCTAAAAATAACTTTAAAGACAAAATTTGTAGAGGGGACGGATAGGTTGGTTCAAAAACCAAGTACGTTTTTTGTGAAAACGCAAGTAGAGACGGACGGACTAACAGATAAAAATCCATACTTGACTGAAGCATGACTGAAATGACTTTAGTGTAGGAAATTTGAATTTGAAAAAACACAAGGCATTGATTGGCCACAGACAATCATATTATCAGCGCTCAGACGCGCTTTTTTGCCATTCCTCAATAGTTGTCCAGTGATAGACACAGTAAATTTTAAGTGTGGTGATTTCCAATGAAGTAAATTGAAATAAGTTCAGGGGCGCCATACTATAGCCAGCAGCTCAGCTGAGTTTTGCTAGCATTTCTGTGTTCTTTATTCATAATCTGGTAAGATTGAAATTATTTCTTTGTATATTTTAAATATTGTTTAATGTTTCGAGTGATTTGATACTGCCATATCGAAATCTAGCCTTACAACAAGTAAGGATTTGCTCTAGACCCCCCGCCCTAGTTCAGGGTCTAGGGACAAACAATATATATAAACTCCAGCAAGGATTAGGAAGGACAGATCAAGTGTTGAGATCAGTGGAACATATCACCTATCCTATTCTATGGCAGGAAGCTAATAAACATATTTCGGAATATGTAGTCTGGGAGAACTTATCCTATGTGAAACCAACTTGGTAAGATGTGTTGTATGGTCAGAGAGATCTGACCCTGTCTAAGTGGTGTTATTGTAAATTGTTACGTGTAGAAGTGGCTCCTTAGGTAATGTTCTGAACCTAAACCAATACTTTATTTCAGAGCTGTGAGTTTTTTATGTTGACACCAAAAGGTGGTGTCAAATGCTGGGTAAATAATTGACAGTGAGGACCCGTGCAGTGTCGCATCTCGGCAGAACAGCCTTGTATTGCCCCCAAGCACGGAGAGGTGGGGCCACCCGATATATTGCCCCCAAGCACGGAGAGGTGGGGCCACCAGATTCCAGCACCAGAACTACTCTTTCAAAGTTACGTAAGCAGGCTGGTCTGCTGGATTTACACCAACTTCATAGACATAGCACCCAAAGTGAATTACTACTAAAACATCCCATTTCCTTCCATCATTAATGGACAATGTTTGGTAGGCATAGACAGGGAGGAATGAAGCCACCCCAACAGCACATCTATTCATCGTTCTCCCAGGGAAAATAAAATTATGAACTGTAGAAATATTAACTAATCGTGAAAATTGTATACGTACACACCTTTTATTTATCATGCCATTTATTCATGCCATTCATTCATAAATTCCAAAATCTTTCATATGTTCTGGCCAAAATAAAACCTTGGTTCAGAACAAATAAATTTAAAAAAGATTTACTTTCTAAAATTTCACCAGCTGAATTTAGTTCATTGTGTTCTAAATTTTATTGATAATATTATATTATTTAATATCTGTGTGTGTGTGTTTGTATATGTCAATACAACACATTACATTCAGTACCCTAGATTTTAACGTAGCCACATTCATTAGTAAAAAAAGATAGGTGTGAGGTCGTAGTGGTAGCAAGAAGGGACTTCTGAAAATTCATAGCTACATTTTATCTCAGGAGCCTTCACAGCTGACCTCATACATCACACTTAGTAATATCACCATCAAATCCACTACACGCGTATATCTTTGTAACGTCATTCGACTTGTGGGTTTTGACCCGTACGGCAGTGTGTTTAAGAAGTGTGGCCATTGCCACTTATATTGCGTGGTATAACCACTTTTTAATTGTGTGGCTGGGAAGCCAATTGAGCAGTGTATTTCTTGAACCAAACGTAAGTCGTCGTATGAATAACGCAGTTTGCATAATTATGGCAGATTAGCCTGGCGTGGTATGCCAAAGGAACATTACGGTACTAGCAATAGTGTAAGACTAGTATAGATGGATATTGTACAGCTAGCGGCAAGCGTAAGCCTAGTGTAACGGATATTAGACGACTAGCAGTAGACGTAAGCCTAGCATAATAAGTGTATTGCAAAACTAGCAGGATAGTTAAGTCTAGTGCAAAAGGCTATTGTATAAACTAGCGACGGGAGTAAGTCTAGTTAGCCTCTGAATTTATGCCAAAGGACATTGGCCGTTAAAAGGAACTGACCTTGAACCAGAACTCTAGATAGAGATTAATGAACATGTGTTATTGAAATAATGAGAACTCTTACAGATCGTACATGAATGTGATGTGACTTTTGTTCCCATGTAGTTGGTGTCTGCTCATGGTATGAAATTACTAATTAAATATTTTGAGTCGTCAAAATCACGGAAAGTTAAACTGATGATGAACGTTTTGAAGGTAAAATCATTCATTCAAGCCTAACTGGCAACTGAAATGCGCATGTCAGAAAGTGACGTCACTATATCGATGCCGTCAACGTTAGCAGACAACTTTGCCTGAGAGAATCCGAATTTTTCTTCCACCACAAGAGACTGATTCACGCAGATAGAACGGTAATTTTCCACTCGAGAACCTGAACCAGTGGAGAATGTATATCTTCATCAAATTCATCTGAGGCTGCGACGCAGATCGATTGAAGAAACTACGTTCGAAGACCGAAGCAATACTTTCAAACGGTTGCCCTACTGCGAAGGTCAAGGTCTTCAATCAATGGACTACAGCTGTTGAATACACTGTTCGGAACTAGGATTAGAATTACATGCACTCATGTATTTCTCAGATGGACAGCTAAACAGATAAGTTCTTGATTTTACTTGGGCGCTTGAACATTATCATATTGTCCTTGCATTAGCTTTGGTCTACAGTTCATCGTCACTTTACTTACTTTTATACTCATCATCTGTGTTCCCCATTCATGTTTATTCGTATATTCGTCGTGTTTAATATTGACTGGAATTTTCCCAGGAAAACTTCAGTGAATGTTAACTTCTGTTAGATTTGCATGCTTATATTCGCTGACTGAGGATCTGACTGATTATATTTTTTCTTTCGAGTCAGGATATAAATGTTTCCTCAGTTCGCAATATAACCATATTTTGTGTACTTAGCAGTTTCGTCAAGTGAATTACGTCCTCTTTATTTACGTAACCTAATTTCAGTACTGTTGACAATTGTTGTCGTGTGTGATCTAAAACTTCTTTGTCTACACGTTCGTTTAAGACGACTTGTCTCGATATATTTTTATGATGTAAATTCTTTTCTTTCTTTTACTGATTACTGAGTATAAGTCTCCTTTATTTACTTTATAAGTGTAAAGTGTTGTCGTATAATTGAAAAATCATTTCATTGTAACTCATTTGATTGTTTTCACTGTCTTTGTCACATGTTCTCCGAACTTGTTTGTATTGACTAATATATTCATGTACATATTATAGTGAGTTCTATAGTCCTGGTGTATATTATAGACTATTGAAGGTACTCAGAAACCTAGTATCATGTCTACACTACAGGAATTCATTGATATTGGAAAAGTTATGGAAAATCAGGAGCGGAACTACAAAGTTTTGCAGATACGAAATATGATGAATATTTATCGCATCTGGAAAGAATGGAACAGCGCAAAATGACTACACGAGCTGATGAGCTTAGGAGGTTTGAATTAACCCAAGAGAGGGAATTGAAAGAAAAAGAAACATCCATGAAAATGGAATTAGAACGATTGACTATAGCTCAACGTGATAAAGAATTAGCTCAACAAGAAAAAGACAGAGAGCAGAAAGATAAGGAAATAGCTCAACGTGATAAAGAATTAGCTCAACAAGAAAAAGACAGAGAATTCGAGAGGGATAAAATGGCTCAACAAGAAAAAGACAGAGAATTTGAGAAGGAAAGAATGGCACAACGAGATAAAGAAATGGAATTAAGGAAAATGGAACTTATGCAACTGGATCAAGCCCATAAAAATGCCATGGAAATGGAAGCTTTAAAACTTCATGCAGAAAAAGAAAAAGCTTTAGAATTAGCTAAAGTGCAGTCTGAACAGACTAAGACTGCGGCTGGTACAAATATTTTTTATCCTAAGTTAAAAATGCCACATTTTGACCAAACTCGCGATTGTGTTGACTCTTTCATATCTAGATTCATCATCAAGGTCACAGCTCTGAACATACCCAAGGAAAGATGGAGCAGTCTTTTACTTGATTTTTTGACTGGTGACTCACTTAAATGTTTCATGAGTCTTGATGAAAAGAGCAGAAGCGATTTCGATGTCGTAAAAGAGGTATTACTAAGACGTTTCCAGTTAACTGAGTCTGGATTCAGAGATCGTTTTCATACGGCTAAGCCAAGCAAGGATGCAGATTTTGGTGAATTGATTGCATCTATTAAACATTTCCTTAGCAGATGGATTGATCTATCTGGTATAAATAAAACATATGAAGGTGTTATAGATCTCATGCTGCGAGATAAAGTTTTATCCGCATGCAGCACTGAATTAGAAGCATTTTTACAAGAAAGACATCCTAATTCTATCGATGAGTATGAAAAACTCGGAAGACAGTATCAGACCGCACATCAGAATAAAGATCTTCATAGATCGACTATTCGAGATCCTATGCCTGTGTGCGCGGCACACACCATGATCAGAGACCTCGATCGAAGAGCTTTGATGGACGTTGTCGTTCAGATTATTATCAATCCGACAGAGGTTTTTATAACTTCCGTCGTCATCGCTCTCCTTCGAATTCATATCGACGAGGTTATAGAGGATATTCACCTCATGATCGTGGGTATCACAGAGGCTGGGATTATGATGGTTCACATCAGAAAGGATACTATAAACAGAGATCATCTTATGGTAGAGATGCCAGGAAGGATGACTCTACTGATTTTTATTATAGCAATAAAAAGTCAGTCAATAATAACAAAGGTAATGCCAGATCTCCGTCGAGAGACAAAAATAAACACAGACATGCAAATAATTGCAGTGTCAAAAAGGAGAAAGGTAATGATGATAATGATCATGCGAACGCATGCATGGTAATGAATGATACATGTTATGAGTTTCAGTCGAAGAACAGATTAAAGTCTACAATTACACTGGATTGTGGTCATTGTATGCCTACAATGTCGGCATGTGTAAATGTTGGTTATCTTACATTTCATCCCGGAATATTGGATGGTAAGGTAGTAAGAGTTTTGCGTGACACTGGGTCCTCAACGATAGGCATAAAGCACTCGCTTATCGAGCCCTCTGCTTTTACAGGCAAATCAGTTAAGTGTGTCACATTTGGTGGGAATATAGAAACTTTCCCTGTGGCACGAGTATACATTGATACTCCTTTTTACACAGGCACTGTCTATGCCTGCGGCTTGAGAGCACCCATAACTGAAATTATAATAGGAAACATACCAGGAGTTAAAGATTGCACTCCAGAGGAGATTGCAATGTGGGTTGAATCTCACCCACAGATGGCAAATGCTGTTGTAACGAGAGCACAACAGTTAGCTACGGACATGGCTACACCACCTCTTCCTATAATAGATACAATTATGTCTCAAGTTGGCACTGTTACACCTTCTGTTTTTGCAGAAAAACAGAAGAGTGACCCAACTTTACAAGGATTGTTTAGCCGAGCAGAACAAAAAACGATTAAATACACAAGAGGGGCTAAACAATGGTTCAAGATAAAGAAATCAATACTCACTAGATATTATGATGATGGCAAAACAATTATACATCAAGTGATAGTACCTAAGGAATACAGACCATTGGTCCTTGTTACGCACGGATCATTATTATTTTTCGTTTGTATGATCATTTTTCGTATGTATGATCATTTTTTGACTGAAGTGTGTATTATATATATTTACGGTCAAAGGGACAGAACCCGAAATATTGATACTGCTATTTTTTAGGAGTTTACCTTCTCTTGTATAGAGACACGTTCGGTCTATAATTTCTTGAACGAAGCGTGACCATATCTCCTTATTTGGTAGTATCAGTCAACTGTTGTAGATGCCTGAAACCTTTCTTAACGCTTCTTTTCATGACCATAAAAGGCGCGACTGTGTAAGACTTTTATCTCGAATGTTCTTAGAATCGTCTTATTGTGAACGGCGACTCAGAGATTGTCGTTCTGCGCATGTCTCGACTTGGTTTTCGTTTGTTGTTCCGGCCAGCTCGGGGAGTTTAGAAATGGTCTAAGTCGCGAGCAGACGCGACCTGCGTCTTGTGATTTTCTGAGGGAAATACATTGTCTTTGTGAGTTAGTTAGCTAACTAGACTATTTCCCAGTATTATTCAAGCCTGCCTGGAGGCATATGTTCATGGTTGATTTTCCGAAATAAGGTAATTCCTCTTGTATCGAACTTTATGCTATCATCTAGAGGTTCGTCATTTTGTCGCCTTTTTGCTCGCCTGTGTGATTCAAAATGGAGAGGTACTTTGACTAGGATTTAAAAAAAAAAGTTTCATTTTTTTTCCCCGGGAGGGTGCGGTAATGTTACGCACGGATCATTATTATTTTTCGTTTGTATGATCATTTTTCGTATGTATGATCATTTTTTGACTGAAGTGTGTATTATATATATTTACGGTCAAAGGGACAGAACCCGAAATATTGATACTGCTATTTTTTAGGAGTTTACCTTCTCTTGTATAGAGACACGTTCGGTCTATAATTTCTTGAACGAAGCGTGACCATATCTCCTTATTTGGTAGTATCAGTCAACTGTTGTAGATGCCTGAAACCTTTCTTAACGCTTCTTTTCATGACCATAAAAGGCGCGACTGTGTAAGACTTTTATCTCGAATGTTCTTAGAATCGTCTTATTGTGAACGGCGACTCAGAGATTGTCGTTCTGCGCATGTCTCGACTTGGTTTTCGTTTGTTGTTCCGGCCAGCTCGGGGAGTTTAGAAATGGTCTAAGTCGCGAGCAGACGCGACCTGCGTCTTGTGATTTTCTGAGGGAAATACATTGTCTTTGTGAGTTAGTTAGCTAACTAGACTATTTCCCAGTATTATTCAAGCCTGCCTGGAGGCATATGTTCATGGTTGATTTTCCGAAATAAGGTAATTCCTCTTGTATCGAACTTTATGCTATCATCTAGAGGTTCGTCATTTTGTCGCCTTTTTGCTCGCCTGTGTGATTCAAAAATGGAGAGGTACTTTGACTAGGATTAAGTCACCGGTATCTTTATACCTGAACTAGTTATATATATATGGGTCGCTCTAGATCAACAAGACTATTGTCTGTGTTCCAGGATTCGTTATATCAGAGATCACGTCCAAGTCAGATGGTTAGACTTAGAAACATTATAAAGGTCGAGCTGACCTGTAAACCATGTATGCTATTCACGTGCAGACAGTAAACGGACTGATTGTATACATCTGATCTGCTAGCATCAGAAAGGGAATATTTATTATTGTCTATGAACAGTGATGATCTGCAGCTGACACTGTTGCAGAATTTATATATATATTATTTATACAGCTTCACGAACTAGAACTCTATGATTTTGAATGCTGAACTCGTTGAACTATGTTGATGATATAAATATCCTGACTGTTTTGTGGCGTGCAATAAATGGAAAAAAATTATACAACGAAGTTACCATTTCGATGACTCTACACATCATGTTGCCTGTGTTATACTCTGTGAACTGTTCTACTACCACATACACAGCAACATCCTAAAATCAGAGAAGACACCTACATCTTGCACTTTAATACCAGGTGTCGATAGGGGTGGCAAGTGGTCGTCAATCTTATACGGAGCTAACGTACCTGGCATTGTGGCGCACCATTATCATTTAGCCTAAATCCACCCTTATCAGTCCTACAAACAGGTCATGACTCCCCTATGGCAGGGCATATGGGGATCAAAAGAACATTGTTTCGTGTTACGTCACAATTTTATTGGCCTGGGGTTAATAAAGATACAAAGTTATACTGCAACTCCGCCAATGCCGGTCCCAAGCCCGGATGAAAAAGGAGGAGGGCGGCCTGCATGGAGGCCGTAAGGAGGCAGCCCCTCCACCATGCAAAGGCACAACAGGCCAATCACCTGTTTACTTTAAATCATGATTACGCGAACTACAAGAGAGAAAATCGGACTGATTCTAAAGGCGACGAACTGGAACGGACTACGACTTTGGAACTTGGAACACAAGAAGTATAAATGGGAAGGAAGAGGAGCTGGTGGAAGAGATGAGGAAAGCAAAACTAGAAATCCTGGCTATAACGGAAACGAAGAAAAAAGGACAAGGAGTCATGGATCTCGATGGCAACACGTTGCTCTACAGTGGTGTACCCATATCTGAAAGAGCTAAAGGGGGCGTGGGTTGCATTGTGGCCCAAAATCAAAAAGATAGTATCAAGGGATGGAACTTTGTCTGGGAGCGCATTATGGTTGTAAAACTAAAAGAAGGAGAAACCATAGTCAACCTGGTCATAGTGTATGGGCCAAATGAGGATGAGAGAGCAGAGGTCAAGGAGGAATTCTTCGAGCTGCTTCAAAGGACAGTGGATGACTGCCTAGATGAAGTTATTATGCTCGGAGATTTTAATGCCAGAGTTGGAAATGACCATGCTAGATGGGGTGGAGTTATCGGAAGATATGGAGAAGATACTCTCAATGACAATGGAAAGCGACTCCTTAGATTCTGCAGTGAGCAGAATCTGATCTTTTTTTTTTTTTTATTTTCCTTAACCAGCGGCACTTGGGCTTTCAGCCCTTCGGCCCAATGACATGTCATTGCGAGGCTGGGGAACCTGAGGACTTTCCTTCCAACCCGGTCAGGAGCTTCGCTCCTTCCCATCCACAGAGGGTTTATCACAGGAGCCGTTCTGGCTATTCAGTCAAATTTCCGGCCGTAAACATTTCTTCAAACGCCGACGCCCGGGTTTGAACCATGAACACCTGGTCGCCAGTACAACGCCGAAGCCATTACACCAGCGCGGCTCCCAATCTGATCATTACAAACACAAAGTTCCCCCATAAGCGCATACATGCATACACTAGATGTGAACCAACCAAGAATGAGAAGTCAGTGATCGACTATGCCATTGTTCGGAGAAGCTCATTCAGATATGTCCGAGATGCAAGAGTCTGGAGGGGGCCAGAGATTGGAAGTGATCACTACCTGCTAACAATCAAACGAACAACTGAAAGAGTTGCTCAGCCTAGGAACTGCCCAACATCACGCAAGAAACCAAGTAAACGAGCAGGAGAAATGAGCATTAGGACCTACAAGCTGAGAGAGCCAGAAATTAAGACCAGATATCAGGGGCTTATTGCTACAGCAGTGAGCAACACAGAAGAACGACCTGATGACTTGGAAACCCTCTGGAATAAATTCAAGGATATCATAAAGACAGCTGCTGCAGAAGCTTGCGGTGAAGTCAGACTTGGGAACCAGAGAAAGAGGACACCTTGGTGGACAGAGGAAGTCAAAGAGAAAATAAGAGAGAAGAAAATGGCATGGAAACAATACTTAGGAGCTAAAAACACAACAGGACAAATGGAAAAATATAGAGAAAATGTGACACTCAGAACAGAAGCAAAGAACAAAGTGCTAGCAGCAAAACAGAAGTCCTGGGAAGAATTTGGAGAAAAGCTAGAAAAAGATGCACAAGAAAACCAGAAATTGTTCTATAAGACCCTAAAGAACATGAGGAAAGAAAAACAATGCCCTCTCAAATTTATAAAGGACAAGCAAGGCAAATTGCTTACTGCCCCGAAGAAAGTAATGGAAAGATGGAAAGAATATTTCTCAGAACTCCTGGATGGTGAGCATGATGAAGCATCAGAAATGATAACCACTAGCACAGAAGAGAAAACCAATGATGGTGAAGATGACATAAAGATGGAAGAACTGAGGGCAGCACTAGAGAAAATCAAGATGGGCAAAGCAGCAGGGCATGATGGTATAACACCAGAAATGGTTAAGTACATGGGAGCATCAGGCGACCTATTACTCTTAAAGGTCCTACCGGCAGCATGGTGCAACAAGACCATACCAAAGGATTGGGAGATTGCCATCATAACACCAATTTTCAAAAAGGGTGACAATCGACAATGTGGAAACCATAGAGGCATATCCCTTCTCAGTGTCCCTGGTAAAATCTACTCTAGAATCCTAGAGCAGAGACTCCGACGCCTAGCTAAGCCACAATTGGATGAGGTCCAGTGCGGATTCCGAGCAAACCGAAGTACTCAAGACATAATCTTCACACTCAGACAGCTGAGTGAAAAGGCCCTTGAGTATAAGAGTGAGATCCATCTTTGTTTCATAGATCTGGAAAAGGCGTTTGACAGGGTCCCCTGGAGCAAACTTTGGGACTGTTTGGCAAGGAAGAATATTCCAGCACCTCTGATTCATGCTATACAGAGCTTCTACAAGTCTTGCAGAAATTATGTGAGGACAGCAAACCATAAGTCAGAAGAGTTCAGAACCACCACTGGTGTAAGACAAGGTGATATCCTATCACCTTACCTCTTCATACTCCTTATGGACGATGTCATCAAGGCATGTAAGGAGAGAACAAGAAAGTATTCAGTGGGGTACTGGAAGATGAGACAGGTCTATATTTCGGAGCTGGCATTTGCTGATGATGTTGCCCTGATTGCTAAATCAGAGGCACATCTCCAATCCAACCTGCAAGTCTGGAAGGAAGAGCTGGAGAAGAGAGGGATGGTCATAAGCAGCTCTAAAACAAAATCCATGGTGATATCACGAGAAGAAAGAAAACATCAGATTAAGTTGGGAGAACAGGTCCTGGAGCAGGTCGACCACTTTAAATATCTCGGAGCTATTATAGACCGAAAGGGAGGCATCAAAGAAGAGTTGGCCACTCGAAAAGCAGCGGCTGGGAGACTTTTTCAGGCCATAAAAAATCGTGGATTCCTCAGCAAGAAAGAGGTTGGTAAGAAAACGAAGATGGCTGTATACCGCTCCACCTCTGTCCCAGTCTTGACATATGGATGCGACTCGTGGGCAATGACTACAACCCACAAAAGCCAGATCCAAAACCTCAGAAATGAGGTATCTGCGGAAAGTGGTTGAAGTAACAAGAAGAGACATGGTCCGCAACCAGACGATCCGTCAAGGCCTAAAATCCCATCCGCTGCAGACCCAAATAGAACAGTCCCAACTAAGATGGTTTGGCCATGTCTGCAGAATGGGAGAAGATCGGCTACCACGACATCATGGGAAACAAAGAGCCAGGGATCCAGACCTCCAGGACGACCCAGAGTCCGCTGGGAGGACAACATTAGACAATCTTTGAAGGACCGAGGACTAGAATGGAACCAGGCCAGGAAGAAGACAGCTGATAGAATGGTCTGGCGCTCTCTCTTCCAAACCTCTACACCTCACGGTAGAAGGGGAACGACTAAGTAAGTAAGTAAGTTATACTGCAAATCATGTACAACATGCCAAGGTATAGCACGTAAGGGCAGGTTCCATACGGCACCCTTACAGATTACAGACGTGCCTGAAAGACCTTTCAAAAAGATTGCAGTAGATATAGTGGGTCCGTTATCAATTGTTTCAAATAATGGATTTCGTTATATTTTAACTTGCGTAGATCTTTGCACGCGTTGGCCAGAAGCCATACCATTGAAAACCATCACAACTGCATCCGTGTCTGATGCATTATTTTCGATATTTTGTCGAATCGGTTTTCCGGAGGATATATTGTCAGATCAAGGATCACAATTTACTTCCAACATCATGAGGGATTTAGAATCCATGTTATCTGTTCACCACTCGTTTTGTAGTGCGTATAGGCCCCAATCAAACGGTGTGTGCGAGCGCTACAATAGCACTCTAAAACAGATGTTATCTAAGATAACTGAAGAATGCCCTCGTGAATGGGATCGGCTTCTGCCGGCGGCCCTCTTCGCTTTTCGTGAAGTGCCCCACGAAAGCACGGGATGGTCTCCGTTCGAATTGGTTTATGGTTCGAATCCTCGCGGACCAATGATGATACTCAAGGATTTGTTGATTGGAGCATCAATTGATACTGCCACTCGAAACAGCTACGAGTTAGTTATTGATCTCCGACAACGAATCATCGATGCGTGCACGTATGCATTCCAGAGTATAAAATCAGCCACTCAACGATCAAGATTATTACATAATCAAAAGAGAATATTAAGATCCTTCAAACCAGGGGAAAAAGTTTGGTTGTTGCTACCTCATAACGATAACAAATTACTGATATCATGGCAAGGTCCATTTGATATTATCAAACAAGTCACAGATGTTGACTACTCGGTAAACGTTAGAGGTAAAATCAAAACCTTCCATGTCAACATGCTAAAATTAGCAGTTGAAAGACCACAGGAATTAATTCCTGTCATTAACTCTATTGATGATTCTTCACATCATACTGCTTCTTTTGCAGTTGTTCATGAAGAAGATACCACTTCGTCTATCCCTTTACAATTCCAATTACCTTCTTTGCAATCATCGGAATCTTGGAAAGACGTGACTATTTCTTCTTCACTATCTTCGTCACAACAAGATCAAGTTCGGGATATTCTTATTTCTTTCAATGATGTTCTCACCGACCTTCCAGGTCAGACATCGCTTATATCCCATGATATTACTCTTACTGATTATAAACCTATCAAACTTAGACCCTATCCTATATCTTTACACCACAAAGATAGGGTGGAGAAAGAGTTAAAAGAGATGATACGTTTAAGTGTGATATCTCCTTCGGAATCACCATATGCATTCCCAATGGTGATAGTTAAAAAGAAGGATGATTCTTTACGTATTTGTATTGATTTTAGGCGATTGAACAAAATTACAATCACAGACGGTGAGCCTATGCCTCTTTTAGATGATCTTTTGTCAGAATTATCTAATGCTACTTTCTTTAGCAAACTAGATCTCTCTAAAGGCTACTGGCAAATTCCTCTTGCCGAAAATGCCAAACCTTACACAGCTTTCACAACTCCATTTGGGCTCTACCAATGGAATTATATGTGTTTTGGGTTAGTGAATGCGCCAGCGACGTTTGTGCGCATGATGCGCCGCCTTCTTGGCGATCGTAAAGATGTCATCACGTACATCGATGACATCTGCCTATTTCATGACTCGTGGGAAGACCATATTGATGGTTTAACTTCCCTTCTACATACGTTACGTATGCATGGTTTGACTGTGCGACCTTCAAAGGTCCAAATAGGTTGTCAGGAAATTTCTTTTCTTGGTCACCGAATAGGTAACCACAAACTGTATCCTGACGACAATACAGTCAAAAGAATTCTAGAGATTTCTACCCCTTCAACTAAGAAACAAGTTAGAAGCCTTTTAGGCTTGATAAACTATTACCATAAGTTCATCCCGCATTTCGCACAACTATCTACACCTTTGTCCGCACTGTTGACCAAAGGTAGTCCTAATAAGGTACGTTGGGACAAAGATTGCGAAAGCGCTTTGGTAACAATTAAGAAATTATTTAGTAATGCACCAATTTTGTTATTACCGAATATACGTATTCCATTCATACTTCAATCAGATGCCTCGAGTTACTCCATGGGTGGCTGTTTGCTGCAATGTTACAAGGAAACACTCCATCCATGTTTCTATGTGTCGAGGAAACTGACTCCGGCTGAAAAAAAGTATGCGACAGGTGAACGTGAGCTCCTGTCGATGGTCTGGTGCCTGGAGAAGCTGTCAAGATATCTCATCGGCACGCACTTTTACATTATGACAGACCATAGTCCTCTTACTTACATAACAGCTAGAACTATGCGTAACGCTAGAATACATCGATGGTACTTGTTGATTCAAGAATTTTCATTTACGATTCTGCCTATTGCTGGATCAGACAATAACTTGGCAGATCTTTTATCGCGCAACTTCTCTGAGAAGAAATTGAATTAACTCTTTAGTCACCATGTTGACAAGTGCTATTATTAATGTTATAAAATTTAATGTGTCTACTAAATGATTATGATAGTTATAAGTAGATAGTACTAATATTAATATATTCGGGAGACGAGCGTCTTCTCCATCACTATCATCCGTGCCACAAGTGTCACGTTTGGAAGTGAGGGGGATGATGTTGAGGATTGCTTCATGTCTGCAGCATGGCGCATCCTCAAATGATTATATCACCACGACTGATGTCGATGATTGTTTCATGTCTACAGGCATTTGGATTTGTGCACGATCCGAATGACTGTATCATGGAACACCTCAAACGAATAGAGATATATCTCATCGACCGATGTCGATGATTGTTGCATGTGTGCAAGCATTTGAGTTTTGATCACACTCGGATTGCTGCACCATGGAACATCGCAATTGAATATATATTAACGACGTAGTATGCATATCACTATGCATGACGCGTATATCTTTGTAACGTCATTCGACTTGTGGGTTTTGACCCGTACGGCAGTGTGTTTCAGAAGTGTGGCCATTGCCACTTATATTGCGTGGTATAACCACTTTTTAATTGTGTGGCTGGGAAGCCAATTGAGCAGTGTATTTCTTGAACCAAACGTAAGTCGTCGTATGAATAACGCAGTTTGCATAATTATGGCAGATTAGCCTGGCGTGGTATGCCAAAGGAACATTACGGTACTAGCAATAGTGTAAGACTAGTATAGATGGATATTGTACAGCTAGCGGCAAGCGTAAGCCTAGTGTAACGGATATTAGACGACTAGCAGTAGACGTAAGCCTAGCATAATAAGTGTATTGCAAAACTAGCAGGATAGTTAAGTCTAGTGCAAAAGGCTATTGTATAAACTAGCGACGGGAGTAAGTCTAGTTAGCCTCTGAATTTATGCCAAAGGACATTGGCCGTTAAAAGGAACTGACCTTGAACCAGAACTCTAGATAGAGATTAATGAACATGTGTTATTGAAATAATGAGAACTCTTACAGATCGTACATGAATGTGATGTGACTTTTGTTCCCATGTAGTTGGTGTCTGCTCATGGTATGAAATTACTAATTAAATATTTTGAGTCATCAAAATCACGGTCTTATCAACTGTCGTATTCGGAGTTGAGTTAAATGCTGTTAATATTCAACTGATCATGACCAGTGATGATTAATGTCTTAACACGCTGCATCTCACACTGCCAATCTAATCAATAAGACAAGAGACTAATACAGGTCAGTCAAGGGTCGAATATTTAATATGAAACATGTTCAGCACATAATGTATCACAAGGGTTAGAGCAGACATTATCGATACCAACGAACAGTATTACGGAATCCTACAAAAGTGATAAGAACCCGAGGCGACTTTGACTCTATAAACTGAATACGCATATAATAACTTGGTCATCCTCAAATACTAGAAGTCATCGAAGCACCCAGAACATACTGGGGTCCCGAGGCCCGTAACAAGACCTTCTCGCTCATATGAATATAGATCTTCATTTGAGAAAGTTGCCTTTAACTAGGAATCATTTCCCCCATGACAGTGTAGAACTTCCTTTATAATTGTATTGGTACGTGTGACAGGTCAAATCCTCGATCGTTACATTTTCCTGTAGCATCCTTTAACTTTCTTCTGTGCCCTTCCTTTTCTTTTTTGTCACCTGCTCTTTATTGTTGTTTTCGCTTTCATAGTTCAAGGTTTCTTATCACATCCTGTAACACCTCTCACACACCCCTCTATCCTGGTTATTTTCTTCGTTGTTATGGGCGACACGTATTGAAGGAGCAACCCTGCCACATTGACTTTTTGCTTATCGCTAGCTCAAGACGGAGTAAGAGTCTACACTGAACGACACTCCTATTGTTAACTCCGACTTCTTGTCTAGGACGATACACGCTACCAGGGTGCCGCATGATAAGGTGTGAGCTCGCAAACATGACATGATAAAATACACGGCAGATTTCACTGTGATGTAGGAAATGACAATCTTGCTGAAGATAAGGCACGGACAGTGATGTAATACTTCCGGCAGATGGACTTTGCTGTGATAAACAATTCTTCTTCTTCTTCTTCTTCTTCCGTCCTTAGCCACCGACCGTCAAAGCAGTCAGTGGCCATTACGCCTAGTGGCGTCTTAAGGCAACAACAGATAGGTTTTCTTTGCCATTGTTTCCCATCACGCCTAGTGGCGTCTTTAGGGCAACGGCAAATCAACCCATTTGCTATTGTTTCCGTAATCGAAGGGACTGGCAAACGGGTGATCAGCCCGTTGTGGTGATAAACAATTACAAGGAAATTATATCTTGGAGGAGATTATAATGTTAGATTTGTGAAGTAGTGAGTTTGTAAACAAGACAGGCGAAACAGAAGAAGCAAGACCTTATATGGTCATGAAAGACAAACAGATGCATTTGTAAATGACATGTAGAGAAAATCTCTTGTGTGTCATACGGAATGTTCTTCAGATGACCCGGAAGGAGGAGGAGGGAGGGGGGGGGGGGCTACCGATATGAGACAATAATTCGTAGTTGGATTGGCTTGGAAATGCTTAAATAAACCACTTCTGAGTTTTTTCCAAAGAAACCACATTAGCGAGTGAGTGAAAATGTCGCTTATAATCTGCAACATTTTAAGACTACACCACGGCATTTCCATCTCGTCAAGAGGGCATTTCAACAGCCAGGATAACGAATAGAATCAGGATTCCAACATAAAGAACAGGACCAAGCATAAGAGGATTTTCTGATATTAGACAGAAAGAAACTCGACTATAGTTCTGGAAACCACGAGTCCTAGGAACATACATACAGAATAACATTGGGATTATAATTAAAGTAATACCCCGACCACCTGTAAAATGGCCTCTTAAAAGCAGTGGCTCAACGCTTTTCGGAAGTTTGCTCTTCAAGAAGTCTGTAAATTCATTTCCGATAATCGGGGTATGTACATTTTAACACTTTATATTTTTGCATTTAACATGTATAAATTGCTTGTGGATGTACAGGTTCATAAGAGACTGGCAACCTGAGCCTGTTCAAATTATTGGATTCATGAACCACCAGTGCAAGAGTTTCTAACTGCTTCATGCGGGTTTCCTTACAATGGAATTCTCATTTCAGGAGACCCTATACTTTGTATACTTAGAAGAAACATTTGTTTTCTCTTATTTTGGGATACACGTTTGTGGTACAAAACTGTGGTTCAAGTTGCCAACAGTCTACGCTAGACTTCTACATCAGACGGGTTTGAAGACGCTTGTCTTGACTATTGGAGTAGTCACCCCCTGCATTACCGCCAGGAACGTGCTACTGCCATAGAATTTGACGATTGACAGAACGGTCAACAACACCTTTGGGAACCAACAGTGACTGAACCCATCACCATCAACAAATCACCGTCAACACCTGGCTAGTTAAATATTACAGTCAGGTTAGGCAAAAGAACATTTTTAACGATAGCCACTTTAAAGTTATTACCAGTGATGAAATCAGTGCTCCAATTTCATACATCACTCTATTTTTAACTGTGTTAATTATAATTGTGTATTAAATTTGTTATCCGTAAATACACATTTATAGTTGATTTAACCATTATTGAGTGAATTGCACCCGTATGGCTCGGTTATTTTTAATATATAACCATCCAGAATTATTAAAGTAAAATTTTACTGAATCATTTCATTTGGGGGTTCAGAAAATACGAGCAAATTTCTTTTTCCTCACAGAAGGGGCGCGAAGATAAAAAGTGCATGACAGCCTAGATGATCTCAGATGTGATGCTTGCCTTCTTAAAATTACTGTGAGTATCCCTGAAATAGAAGCATTATTCTTCTATTTGTATCTCTGCCGAGAGCAGTCTTGATCGAAGGTTGATACCTTTGAAGACCCTCACTATTATACTCTAAGTTTGGCTATTGTTGGACCACCGCTGCAGAGCTGGGAACACAATCCCATGACAGTATGTCTCGAACGACAGTAGCAACACAACAAAGTGCTGACTGGGGAAGGTATATATATATATATATATATATATATATATATATATATATATATATATATATATTTTATATATATATATATATTATATATATATATATATATATATAGATATATATATATATATATATATATATATATATATATATATATATATATATAAGGCAATGTAACGCACACATTTCCAGTAAAAATGTTGATCTTGAAGCAAATGGATTCCTAGTTCGTTCAATGGAGGGAGTATCTTACTTTGTTATGGGATTATGATAACAAAGAAAAATAATTCATTGATAACTTCAATTTTTAACGCTTACATTTAACGTTATTTTATAAAACATAAGGAAGGATAAATTCAGTTATCTGTCTTCAGCTTTAATATATGCGTGTTTGTTAATTATGGTTTCAAAATGCCCTGATGTGTTGACGGGCTTACTTGCTCAGTGGGGTTTGCAAGGAATTAGACAGGAAGAAACTTAATATAGGAGAAATCGTGCTATTCTCAGGACATGAGAGAGAAATCGAACAGCGTAATAGTTTTCAGTAATATCTTGACGGGTTACTCACTATATATATATATATATATATATATATATATATATATATATATATATATATATATATATATATATATATATATATATATATATATATATATATATACATAAACACACACACACAAATATATATATACGGGCTTTGATTTATTTAAAAAATAATCAAATTTCTTTAATCGAAGATTAATCGATCAATTTTGGGCCAATTTGATAAATTATCAAAAAATTATAAATAACATTGTTTTCAATCACTAAAGATTTTATTTATTTTACTTGTTATAAGGCAACATCGTCCTGAAAATATAATGAAAATACTGAAAGTTAAAACCAAACAGTTTATTATTATTGGCCATACTTGCCTAATTCCATATCACAAACCTCTAACATAAGAAAGGCTCTCTCATTGTCACGGTTTGCCTCCCCTTAGATATGCAGTAGTGGTCCAACAGTGGCCAAAACTCAAGAGTAACTAATGTGGGTCTTCAAAGTTGTCAACCTTTGCACAAGATTACTCTTGGCAGAGTTGTAGGTAGAAGGATAATGACGCTTCTACCCTAGGGTGTTTTCCCAAGATCTTCAGAAAAGCGAGAACAATGCTGCATTGGCTGAGCACGTTAACACGAGGATCTGCCGACAACTTTTGTAAAGGATAGGGTTATCTTATAATTCGTTAGTTCGTTCTTGTCCCCAGCTGAGTTAATTCAGCGAATTTGCTCTTATTATTATTTAGTAGCTCTGATTGAGTGTATTTAAGAAATTGTCTGAGACATACGGATACAACACATTCAAAATGATTAAATCAACTTTAAATTTGGATAGATATAAATAAAAAATTTAATAATCACTTAGGTTTTAACAGTTATTAAAAATTGAATATTCTTTAACAAAAACTGGTCATCATCATATGATGTTAATGGGGAAATATAAAAGGGAAAGTTTCACTTGGCAGCTTTTATTTGATTACTTAGCTGTCAGTGAGGTTTCTGCTCCCGCTGGTGTTTTGGTTCTTCGCAGATAGGTGACTGGATTGCTCACGTTCCTGGTCAAGATTAAGAGTTGCAGCACGTTCCAAGTAGAATCAGGGAGTAACTGCAAAGCTAGTTCCGCGTCTCTAAGACCCGTCTGATGATGGTGTATGTAGTGGTTTTTGATGTTATTGTATGGTTGTTATGTTACCTAGTGTACTGGATGAGGTCAGCTGTGAAGGCTCCTGAGATAAAAGTTTATGTGAGTTACAGAGGGCGTTTCTGCTACCACTTACGACCTCAAACAGACCTATTCTACTATAATGAATGTTAGCTACGTTAAAAGTCTAGGGTACTGAAATGTAATGTGTAGGTAATAAAATACACAGACACACACATGTAAATAATAAGTCTAATAATAATAATAATAAACTCTATGATAAACTGAACTAACACTGGCTTTTAGAGTTTAAGTTTGAAATTTTTTTAAATTTATTAGTCCTGAACCAATTGTTTCTTTTGGTCAGAACATATAAAACAATATGTATTTATCAATAAAGTGCATATTTATATTGCATAATCAAATGAAATGTTTGTACATAGGTATATTATTACATTGGTTAATATTAATAATATCTACAATGTCTTGGGAAAAACTAGCACTGGATGTTTAGTTGGGGTGGCGTCATCATGCCCAATCTATGATTATAAAGTTCCTTGTCCTTGACATATGGACTGATATTAGTGTTTATATAACAAGATTTTATTTCTTTATTGATGGTGGACACAGTTGATGAATCTACAGCAGGCCAGGTTTGCACTTAACTGGCCTGTGACGATGTAGTACAGAATTCTTGTGGCCCACTCCTCTCAGTAGCTGGAGTAAAATGTTAGGCTGCACAGGCATCCGCTCTTGTACTTCTACAAAACCATCTGTCACTAGCGTAGTGCCAGATCAGAAACTCTGAAACCAAAATTTGTGCCATGTGTCAACACTCTGTTTACTGCGCCACTCTTACACACAACACAGCAAAACAACATTACACAGATTGGGTCAGATCTCTCTGACCAACTTAGCACATCTCACCCAGTTGTTATCAAATAGTACCAGTTTCCCAAGACTGCATTGCATCCGAAATATGTTCAATAGTTTCCTCTTCCATCCAATAAGGTGGGTGATATGTTCCCACTGATCTCAAATATAGATCCGTCTTCCATAGTCTTAGATAGGTTTTCATATATTATTTGTTTGTCTCTAGGCCCTGGACTGCTGCTGGGGACCTAGAGTAAGCACTCACTTGTCGTAATCATTTTTCATGATATGGCAGTATCAATCACTCAAAATATTAAAATAAACAAGATAAATGCTTTTTCCCTTACCACAATTCAGAATTGAGAACACAGTTACGTAGTACTAGCAAAACTCAGCTGAGCTGCTGGCTAGATTAGGGCGTCCCACTGATTTTTATTTAATAATTCCTGGAAATCACCTCTAGCAGTAACGAACTGTGTCAATGGACAGTCTTCTATAAAATGGCACAAGCGAGCGTCTGTCTTTCAGTAATATAAAAGCTTTTGTCCAATCAACGGACTTCCCCTCTAACTTTTCAAATATTCAAAATATAAATGTCCAATTTCAGTCCAGTCTCAGTCTAGTATGTAGTATTTTTCTGTCGGTCTGTCCGTCTCAACTTGGTTTTTTCCCAAAATTACACTTGTTTTTGGACGAAACTACAAGAAAAAAACTACACAAACCTGCCCCACTTACTTATACGATTTCTATGCTAAGTTATTTTTAGCTACTATCCTCCGACTTTGCCCCTAGTTCATCTGCAGTTTGATTTTTGCATTTTTAGGCTCAAGGACGCCAAAATGTAACTTTAGTGAAAATATGCACAAAAAACTGTTCGCTAGTCTGTATGAAACAATACAGTCTTTCGTCAATATCTTCCGTGTTATCTGTCCGTCTGTGTAATTAAAAGTATATTATTTCTCTGCTCAAGATGGGCTATCAAACTAGCTAGGTTTTATTTTCATAACTTTATTATTAAAGAAAACCCTACTTTTCTCAAGGTTAGTTTTGAAATTTGTTTTTGAACCTTCGGGTATGGCATTTGCCGCTATATTCAAATTAAAACGACCTATTACGGTAAAACGTCTAAGATACGTCTGTTTCGAATAAGAGCTAAGGTCGCTTTTTGTCCATTTCCTTACATTGTGTCAACTAGTGGCGTAATTTTTTTCTTTAAAACTACAAATTTGCGTCTTTTAGCATTTAGATTCAAACACGTGTTCAGACCTTCATAATTTTTTTCTTTTATCTCCGTTTCTACCCCGTCTAAAAGGATATGTCGTTTAGTTTGCATGTTCCAACTAGTTAGTTTCAATGGCAGTAGAAAGCGCTGGCGTAGGTGAAGAAGCCTCGGCATATCTTGCCTATATTTTTATCCCTACGTGTTATTTTACCCGTTATCTTTATAATTGGAGATATTTTAACGTTGTATCACTGTATTTTCACCACAGTGTATAGCGTCGACTTCAGGCCACTTATACCCTCACTTGTTCCAGAAATAGTACCCTCAATTTGTACCACCAACTAGTATGGCAAAAGAAGAGAAACGAATACCCTCTGAGTATTGAGTTTCCCGACACATACTTATGTGTCCCCATTTTCCTATTCCACCATCCCATCTATCTTCAGAATTTTTACCCTCTCTGAGATTTAATCTTAATTCCAGTGGGCGAAAAACTATCTTTACATTTAAAATGAATAGTTTTATATTTAACTTTACATGAAAATGTTAACACTTCAGTCTGAACATGTTTACATTTACATCGGTTGAAAAGGTTGTAAACCTTCATTACATTTATAGTGAATGTGTTTCACATTTACGCTGGTTGAAAAGGTTGAAACTTTCATTACATTTAGAGTGAATATTTTTTACATTTACACTAGAAAAGGTGAAAGAGTGAATATGTTTTACATTTACACTAGTTGAAAAGGTTGAAACTTTCATTACATTAAGAGTGAATATGTTTTACATTTACACTGGTTGAAAAGGTTAATAATATAACAAATATGTACATCATTTCTTTCATCATTCCCTCCCTTCTCCATTTGGAACGTAGGACTACCTCTGCTTTTGGTTCTTTATAAGAAACTCGCAATAAAGCAGTCACCAGCCCTGGCAGTGGTGGTTCATGAAATCATCATTCTATATCCTGAGGTTGCCAGCCTCAAATGACTTGGACATCCACTAGCAATTTTCACATATTAATCTTCACATGTCACTATATACGTATTAGTTCACATGTTAATAATGAAAAAATATAGAATTCAAAATGTACAACTTACGCCAATCTTTAGGCTCACAGACTGCTGGCTCAGAGAAATAAAGGCACTTGTAGGGGCCTCTTACACTTGGTCTGGGGTGTTGTTACTTTAACAATAAATTCCCACTGACTTGTGTTTCAGTTCCCTCAGATTCCGGTTTTCCATGTTAAAATTGTAGAGTTTTTCCTGGGCTTTTAAGTCCTGACAATGCTCAAACAAGGTCCGGTCTGATAAATGAAAGCTGATTTTAGTCTTAACTCTGGCAAGGTCTGGTTTGTGGGGTAATTCAAATTATTTCCTCATGAAAATTTCTGCACGTTACGGTAGAGGTCATGTCTCCCAAATTCGGAATTAAAACATCCGATCCTCTCTCGGCAATGTTTACAAATAACTTCTTACATCTGCCTGGACTATTACAACAATTCCGCTCAGGTGTGTCCGACTGATAATTGCGTGTCTGTAATATGTCTACAGACGGGTAATATATCGCCCGGCACGCCTTAGGTAAACCCAACGCTCGGTCGCTGACCGGCTCATTTGGGTTCATGACTAATAATCACTGAGAGTTGTGTAAAATGGTTTGAAAGTACAAAATATCTGCTTGATAGAATGAAAAGAAAAGGGCCGACCGCGGAAATGCAAGTAATTTAGTACACACAAAAAATGTAACTAAATACTGCAGGAGAGGAAAAGAGATCGACCCAATTATTATATGTCACGCATTTAAGGGAAACACGTAAACGTTGCTAACAATAGAATATATATATATATATAATATTGATGTCGATATCGTTTCTAGTTTTCCCTCTTGTCCCCGCGACATTTAAAATTGACTTTACAAGTGACATCGGCTATTTCCATTTATGGCTTTTACCATTAACAATTTTTTCTTATGCAGTTAGATTAGTTCTGTTTCTTTTCTGTGCTGTGTTTTTATCCGACAAAGACCTTGTTGTCTTAGCGTATGCAATTTCTTCGTCCTGGTCTGGCCATTTTTAAAAATACATATTTCACGGGAGCATCTGTTTACGGGTAGTATCTTTTTTTTTTTAATGTATCTAACTTAGTTCTTGCTTTTGTCTCTTCTATTGTCAGTTAAAATGTCACAATCTGAAGGTCATGGCATTCAATATGGGCAATCCTGAGCCAATAGCAATAAGGAACCAGAAGCTATAATAGAACAGACAGGCACATTTACATACTTAGGATGCACAGTAACACCTGACGGCGGAACAAGCAAGGACATCAACAACAGAAATGAATAAAGCGAGAACAGCCTTTGCTAGTCTCAACAACATTTGGAAGTCTTCCCAGTACAGCACAAACACCAAATTAATATTATATGAGAGCTGTGTACTTTCTGTGCTTCTCTATGGCGCGGAATGCTGGAGAGTAACAGAGAAGGAAATGTTGAAACTGTCCTCTTTCCACACAATCTGCCTAAGGAAAATTCACCGAATCTTTTGGCCGAATACCATCAGCAACCAAGAACTACTTATTCGGGGTAACCAAGAGGACCTGCACACCGTCATAACTGGCAGACACTGGAGTTCGGTTGGCGACGCCCTCAGAAGGGACATTGATGCCATTGCAAGAACAGATATGCTATGGACCCCCGAAGAAAGCGAAAGAGAGGCCGACCAAAAACAACTTAGCGGAGAACTGTGGAGGCTGAGATGCAAAGAATGAACCAGAGTTGGGGCACTGTACGAAGGATCGCCGCCGACCGAACAAAGTGGAAGCAGTGTGTTGCTGCCCTACAAGACGCCACGAGGCGTGATGGCCACTGACTGCTTTGACAGTCTGCGGCTAAGGTCAAAGAAGAAGAAATATAGATCGTGTTTCGTATTTGAAGGAGCGGGCGTCGGGTGGGGAATGGTGATGTGCCAATTTAATCAGTACGTTTCTTCAAACAACTAGGTCATTCAGTATGAAGATTGTATTTTAAACACAACTGTTGCAATGAGCTTTAGTTTATGAGTTTTACATTAGGTCTGCGGATTTCCTGCACTGTGCTGAGATGCTCCTTGTGTGATCTATGGGAGGAGATCGGAGCACTGATGGAGTTGCATGTGTGCAATGAAATTAAAGCCAAAACCAAACCAAACCAAAAACATTAGGTGTTTGAACTCAACAAAACATATTTTATTCCGGGATGAATTTCACTTGAGGGAGGTGATGATTCTGAAAAATTAATATTCAGTAACGCTTAAAATCTTACGGAGCATGAAGGAAACCAGGGTTGTGGAGTGAGTCAAAAATATTTCCGACTCTTGAAATATTAGAACCCCCGATTCCGACCTTGACTATATTATTTTGATATGGCATAAAATTCGGAGTCCGTACATTTTTAGTATGGACATTCTTTTCCGACTCCATTAAACACGACCCACTCCACGACGCCGAATCCGGACTCTACAGTCCTGGAGAAAACGTTGCACCTTGTTTCCTTACAGGAAGCCTGCACCATAGCATACCTGTCCTCTTGCGGCTGTGGTTTGTGTAACAGTTTGTATTGCACGATAAGGCTGCCAGCCTCATCAGCCGCCTCGTACGACAAACTCGAGGAAGCATTAAACCTGTTCTTTCTTTGTCTCCCAACCCCCCCCCCCCCCCCACCACCACCACCACCACCACCACCAGAGCACTACGCGGGGCAGTATTTACTAACGTATTTGATGACAACTTTGGGTATTTCCGCTGAATCCCCGATTACGTGACCTTGTGTCATTTAGCCAATGGCTCATGAATCTACTCAACGCCGGCTTAATTTTATACCTTTAAATAACACTGCGACTTAAAAAAGAAAAACCGGCTTACTTTAACCGGCTTTTCGGCTTCAAAGCCGGGAACCCACAGTAATTAAAATAGTAGCCACGCTACACAGTCAGGTGTTGTCATCATCATCACTGTTCAGATCCTTAAGGAGCATTAGAGGATCGGAGTGGCTAAGAGGTATGGCGTCCGCCTCGAGTTTTAGAGGTACCAGGTTCGATTCCCAGTTGAGGGAATATAATTTATGGATATTTTTTTTTTCAGAACCAGTGGTCCTAATGATGGCATACTTCCCCCTGGTCTCCTTGGTAGTGAGATCGGATGCCTAGCCTTCTCGGATAACGGCGAAAAGAATAGGAGGTCCCGTGTGCAAGTTGCGCACGTAAACAATCCCACGGCTGTTGGAAATCGTAAAAGAGTAGGTCTATCAGGCCGCTGCCCTGGCAAAAGTTTAAGAATTAGAAACCTACCCACCACAAAAATATCTATAGAATGTGTAATTCCTATACACACATTGGGATTCTCGCCGGTGCTACGGAGTTCGTGCACCGTGCTGAGATCCTCCTTGTGTAATCTAAGGGAGAAGATTGGAGCACTGATGGTTTAGTCCGTGTGCAGTGAAGATAGTCCTTAAAACCAAACCAAACCTAACAAAACCAAACCAAGGAGCATAGGCGTTCAAGAGATTCACGCTAAGTGCTCCTGTCCTGTGCCGTCCGCTCATGGTCCTTCTATATCTTCCTTACCCCGTTCATGTCTCTCGCCGGTGTTTGTTTTCCGGTCTCCTGTTTCTGTACTGTTGAAGTTAATAATGTTTTAATTTGAAAACATTTTGATCCGGCCTCCTTCTGTTTCTGTACTGTTGAAGTTAATAATGTTTTAATTGGAAACATTTTGAGAACTGTATTATTGCAGGTCAGAAATGTAAAAAGGTAATAATGCCTATTTCTTTACCCTTAATCGCCCCGCGTAGTCCCCGTTAGGGACGGGGGAGGGAGGTCTGTTATGGTGCAGAGAAAGAATATGACTCTTCATCACTCATGTTGTACAAGGCGATTAGTATGAGATTGTGTTGGGGCTGGCAACTTTATCATGTAAAAACCAGTTGCTACAGAAACCACCCCGTGTAAGAGCCTGTAAATGGTTTGTGCATGCTTCCTACAAGGGTCCTAGCTGTAGTGGTTGGTGGCGCCCCATTCTCCATAGGGAGCGAAAAGGAATATGATGGAGATTACATTGATCATTCGTTCGCTCAGTTATCTTGATGATCTCAAAGCAAGGACTACCTTGTAAAGCTATCAACAGGTTTCTTCGATTATGTGTCCTATCCATCTCCAACGTCTTCTTCATATCTCTTGTTCCACTGACACGTGTCTGGTTCTTGTTATCAGTTATATATTATTGATCTTGTCATGCCATTTCAATCCTTCTGTTCTACGCAAGCGCACATTTATGACAGCGTATAACTTCTTTGGTGTTATTTCATGAGTGGCAGTTCTTCTTTCGTTCGCTTGAAATATATTGTCTATATCTCCAATGTTGTTTCTTGTATAAACTTCACTGTCTTTTGTAGTTCATACAGAGGTCCGTATAGTTTTGCTTCCAGTGTTGTTTCTCTGGGCCAGTGGGTTTGCCTCAATATATCATATTCGGGGCAATCTTGAAGTACGTGCTCCGCAGTCTGGGGTGCCTGTCCACATGTACACATGGCTGAATTGCCAATCTTGAATTTTGTATACATGTGGCTGCGGAGTCGGTTGTGTCCTGTTCTGAGGCGCAGAATGACAATTTGTTCTGATCTGTTCATAGCTTGGTAATCACCCTGTGTTGGTGTTGGTGGCTTTCTGATTGATTTGATCATCTTTTTCTTCTGATGATGAGTGGCAGTAATATAATAGAAATAGCAAGAACGTTTACAAAATTTGCTTCTTTTTTGGCTCAGGGTCCGTCGGTTATACAAGGGCACATTTCCAAATATAATAGACCTTGCGGTCTTAGGAATAAAGCAAGAACAAGGCCAGCGTGTTTACATGGACAAATGTCAAATAGCATACAGAGGCAGTGTGCTTTGCACGTTGTATGAAAATGGAAAGAAAGGGAAAACAAGCATACTGTCAGAAGCCAGAAGTTAATGGTCAGAGAGGACGATGGAGATCAGGTACTGGACACGTTATGAAAAAAACAATAAGAACAAACTAGTAGCTTGCCAGAAACAATAATGGAAACTAACTATAAATTCAACAAACTGAAAGTACATTGAATTTCTGCCCATAGCAAAATATGTGGAAACTAGCAACAACCCGCCAAAATTGGTAGGTTTTTAATTATAGTGTGTTGTTTCTGTTACACGTATTACATTGCTGCTTCTTCTATAGTCTCGCTTGCTCGCTGTGAATGACGCGATCGTCTCTTCCTTTTAGCCATCTTATCATTTTGATCCATAATAATAAGTCTGCAATACTTTAAATTAAAATGTTGTCTTGAAGAAACAATTAAAAAACTTACATTTTAAGGTTATTTTTAAGCAAAATGATGAGTTAAATCCGTTTCCCGAATGAAACTGGACAGAAGAGTATCTTGATTGTCTGTTGATTTAATGCACACCGTCACACGTTGCTATTTTCGCGAGAGTACACATAAGGGGACTGATAAGGGTGGATTTAGGCTAAATGATAATGGTGCGCCACAATGCCAGGTACGTTAGCTCCGTATAAGATTGACGACCACTTGCCACCCCTATCGACACCTGGTATTAAAGTGCAAGATGTAGGTGTCTTCTCTGATTTTAGGATGTTGCTGTGTATGCGGTAGTAGAACAGTTCACAAGGTATAACACAGGCAACATGATGTGTAGAGTCATAGAAATGGTAACTTCGTTGTATGATTTTTTCCATTTATTGCACGCCACAAAACAGTCAGGATATTTATATCATCAACATAGTTCAACGAGTTCAGCATTCAAAATCATAGAGTTCTAGTTCGTGAAGCTGTATAAATAATATATATATAAATTCTGCAACAGTGTCAGCTGCAGATCATCACTGTTCATAGACAATAATAAATATTCCCTTTCTGATGCTAGCAGATCAGATGTATACAATCAGTCCGTTTACTGTCTGCACGTGAATAGCATACATGGATTACAGGTCAGCTCGACCTTTATAACCTTCCTAAGTCTAACCATCTGACTTGGACGTGATCTCTGATATAACGAATCCTGGAACACAGACAATAGTCTTGTTGGTCTAGAGCGACCCATATATATATATAACTAGTTCAGGTATAAAGATACCGGTGACTTAATCCTAGTCAAAGTACCTCTCCATTTTGAATCACACAGGCGAGCAAAAAAGGCGACAAAATGACGAACCTCTAGATGATAGCATAAAGTTCGATACAAGAGGAATTACCTTATTTCGGAAAATCAACCATGAACATATGCCTCCAGGCAGGCTTGAATAATACTGGGAAATAGTCTAGTTAGCTAACTAACTCACAAAGACAATGTATTTCCCTCAGAAAATCACAAGACGCAGGTCGCGTCTGCTCGCGACTTAGACCATTTCTAAACTCCCCGAGCTGGCCGGAACAACAAACGAAAACCAAGTCGAGACATGCGCAGAACGACAATCTCTGAGTCGCCGTTCACAATAAGACGATTCTAAGAACATTCGAGATAAAAGTCTTACACAGTCGCGCCTTTTATGGTCATGAAAAGAAGCGTTAAGAAAGGTTTCAGGCATCTACAACAGTTGACTGATACTACCAAATAAGGAGATATGGTCACGCTTCGTTCAAGAAATTATAGACCGAACGTGTCTCTATACAAGAGAAGGTAAACTCCTAAAAAATAGCAGTATCAATATTTCGGGTTCTGTCCCTTTGACCGTAAATATATATAATACACACTTCAGTCAAAAAATGATCATACATACGAAAAATGATCATACAAACGAAAAATAATAATGATCCGTGCGTAACATTACCGCACCCTCCCGGGAAAAAAAAAATGAAACATTTTTTTTTTTTTAAATCCTGGAGCCGGAAAAAAAATCTAGGCTCCTAACGCACGTATGATGCGCGGATATATACCTAACAAATTAGCTCAACGCATGGAGCGACACTGAGATCATATCTCAGCTCCTTAGAGAAAAAATTTATCTAAGTATACGCTTATATATTCCAGGAAGGTGCCACCAACACACGCCACAATGATGGCAACATCATAATGAAAATCAAATTATTCTCATACCAATATATGAAATTAAATATATTATTATGATATCATATAATGTGTTGTGCAAACAGCGGTGTAACATATTAATATACCGCACTATTTTATTACATTATATAAAGCAACAGTAATTAATAAGTAATACATGTGTTGATCTTCGTTGACATAAAACATTCAATAGAAGAAGATGTGGACATCATCCGCTCCCAATCTAGGACAGGACTTGATATACTCAAAGTTCCACAATGGACACAATCTCGCATCTTCAATGATGTGCTGCGAAAATATCAATAACACAAATCTTAAAGACAACTGGTAAATCTCCTAATACAATTATGCAAATATATTGTTTAAATGTGGCCGAGTGATCTTTTGGCCCGTATATCACTAACTAAGCCTTCTTAGATAATTACATGGTACAATGTTATAAATTCCCCTCAAAAAAGTGAGAAAAAAAATCTACTAACATGTCATTACAACATTGGACTGTATATCAGGAAATATATATATGACAGAAGAATCATGTGGAATCGTGTGGGCATCTGGACAGAATGTCTGCCATCACATTATCCGAACCACGGATAGCTCGAACCGAGAAATGAAATGGTTGAAGAGCTATGGCATAACGAGTGGACCTCGAGCTCTTCAAGTTTTTGCTCTGAATAGCAGTAAGCGCTTTCTGGTCGGTTTCCACAATGAAATGTGCGCCTAGAAGAAATCTTTGTAACTTCAGAATAGACCACACCATAGCCAATAACTCACGGTCTAAAACCGAGTAATTCTTTTCTGCAGCATTTAATTTCCTAGAGATATACATCACCGGATGCAGAGTATCAGAATACTCCTGCATTAGTGCCGCCCCAATCCCAGTTGACGAGGCGTCACTTCGAAGAACAAAAGTCTTCTCAATAGTAGGTAACCTAAGAATAGGTGGAGATGAAAATAGGGCTTTAACCTGGTCCAATGAGGATTGACATTCTTTAGACCAGCGGATCAGATTAGGCGACCCTTTCTTCAATAAAGTAGAAAGCGGTGCCATAATGGAGGACAGATTCGGAATGAATCGTCCGTAGAATTGGATCAAACCTAATAGACTCCTTACTTGTTTCTTCGTCTTAGGGACCGAAATGTTAAGTATTTTTGAAACATTGTGGTCCTCTGTCTTTAAAAGACCATGACCAACACGATGACCTAGGAAAGAAATCTCACTAAATCCTATAAAGGCTTTAGAGGGTTTTGCAGTCAAGTTATACTCGCGAAGAGTGGACAGTAATTCGTATAAACCCAAATAGTGATCTTCCCAGGAATCACTGAATAGACAGATATCATCTAGGTATGCTATGACATCTGTACGATATGCGAGAATTCGCCGCATCATGCGTACGAATGTAGCAGGGGCGTTCATAAGACCAAAAGGCATGAAATTCCATTGGAATAAACCCCTAGGTGTAGAAAAAGCTGTAAAAGGTTTGGCACGTTCGGTTAGAGGAACTTGCCAATAACCTTTAGACAAATCTAGTTTGGTAAAGAATCTAGAATTAGAAAGTTTATTGAGTAGTTCTTCTAATGAAGGCATAGGTTCAGCGTCGAACTTCGTAACTTGGTTCAATTTGCGATAATCTACGCAAATGCGAATGTTATTATCCTTCTTTCGAACAATAACCATAGACGAAGAGTATGCTGAAGTGGATGGTTCAATGATTTCCAAACGTATCATTTCATCCAATTCTTTTTCTACTTGAGACTGGAAATGGATAGGTATAGGATAAGGTCTGACTCTGATAGGATTGTGATCAGTAAGCACAATGTCATGTTCAATGACATGTGTGTGTCCCGGGATGTCTGTAAGAACATCCTGAAATGTTTGCAACATCGAAGAAACTTGTCGATGTTCCTCAGCGGAAAGATTTGGAGAAACGGTCACGTTTTTCCAAGATTCCGTAGAATAAAGTGGGACCATAGAAAGAGGAAGATTGACATCAGAAAAAGTAGTTTCCTCATCCTGTATAACTGACAGAGATGAGTACTGACCATGAGGTACTTGAGAATTGTCCGTTGCCTGGAAAATAGGCTGCAAATAGTCTGGTCTTTCATGAAATTCCGTGAGCATATTTATGTGGAAAGTTTTATGCTTTCCATCAATATCGACAACATAGTCGACATCAGAAATTTTGGAGACTATTGCATATGGACCTTTCCATGCAATTAGAAGTCTGTTCTCCCTTGAAGGAAGTAGAACGAGAGCTTTGTCACCTGGACAAAGTTGTCGTAGACATCTATTCTTATTTGCAAACTGCCTTGCCTTTTCTTTAGCAAATTCGGGAGACGAAGTTGCTAGTTTGCATGCCTCGATGATCTTTTGCCTAAGAGCAATGACGTACTCATAAGAAGATTGAGTTTCATCGCTAATATTATCGGCAGTGATTAGATCGTGAAGTAAAGACATAGGGCCGCGCGGTTGCGCGCCAAAGACAAGTTCAAAAGGGGGGAAACCCCGTATGTTCATTGGGGACCTCTCTATACGCAAAGAGAGCCGCGGGTAAGACCCTGTCCCAATCCTGAGGATGATCCTCAGTTATTTTACCAAGTAAAGTTTTCAGAGTCCTATTTAAACGTTCGACCAACCCATTAGACATTGGGTGATAGATACTGCTGAGAGACCTTTTAATGTGTAGCATAGACATTACCTGTGACATAGTGTCTGATATAAGTTGAGTGCCATGGTCTGACAATATTTCTCCGGGAAAACCCAAGCGAGAAAATATCAGCCAAAGAGCGTCTGCGATGTCAGCAGTTGAGATGCTCTTGAGAGGTATTGCCTCTGGCCAACGTGTGCACATATCGACACATGTAAGGATAAATTGATGTCCTCTAGCCGACTTAATTCTAAAAGGACCGATAATATCTATTGCCATTTTTTGAAAAGGGCGAATAGGAATGTCAGCAGCCTGGATAGGCGCAGCATGTCGTGGTCCTTTAGATTTGACCTCCTGACATACTTTGCAAGAGCGACAGTACATTCGTATGTCCTTGCTCACAAATGGCCAAAAGAAAGCCGCAAGAACTCTCGACTTTGTACGGGAAAAACCCATATGTCCAGCACATTGCGAGTCATGAGCATGTTGCAATATTTGCAATCTCATGCTCTTGGGCACAAGAATTTGTGAATGAGTGGACGTAGTCGAGTCTTGTACCATACGTACAAGTACGCCGTTCTTCATAGAAATCCAAGATTTTCTATTAGTATTTTGATTAGGATCACCTTTTTTTGCTAGAATGAAGAATTTTTGTAAAGAAGGATCTTCTTCTTGCAATTTGATAAATGAGTCACGTGTAATAGTCAAGTGACTATCTTGGTCATTTACTTCATCATTATTAGTTAATGAAGTTTGAGGTGGATCCAGAGCATGTGCTCTTGTGACCACCGCATTGGTAGCTTCAATGTTTTGCTCTTCCCAAACAGCAATCTGCTGTGGGGTACATTCCCTAACTCCGTGAATACGACCAATAATAAGGTCCGCAATAGGGTTTGGAAGTAGACACGCGTGGACCTCTCCCGTGAAGAAAGGAGTAGCAATGTGTATTATAGCAGTAGGATACTTTTCCAACGTGCCACCAAATGTGACACATTTGATGACCTTTCCTGTAGCACAGGATGGATCTACAAGAGATTGCCTAACCCCGACAGTAGTACATCCAGAGTCAAACAACACTGAGACTGGATTACTATTTACAAGCCCCTTATGTAATATAAGAGAACCTCTCCCATCATGAGCAACATTAGCAGGAAGAGCGGGCAAAGGATGACCACAGCTTAAAGTAGTAACGGTCTTCGGGTCAAATAAAGTACTGCATTGGATACATTTATTTGCCCTACCAAAATCAAAAGATGAGCATCCGATGGCATTATGGTCTTTATTATCATTAACCTGTTTATCTACTCCCTGAGATTCTTGTTGAACAGAGTTTGTCTGTTGATATTTTTTTTCTCTTATGTTGCGATCTACCGCGACCATTATTGCCTCTGCAATTATCATTAAAGTCCCTACTGTAATTTTTATCCTGGTTTGAGTTCCAGTTTCCATAACTGTCATTACCATCTCTATACTGTTGAGAACCTCTATTATCCTGGTATTGAGGTCTCTGAGAAAAATATTTTCCTCTATACCGATTACCTTTGTGAAAATTTCTAAAGTTAACCGGAGTAGAATAACGTGTAGTATTAGGATGTCTCCAGTTCTGGGAAGAAGAATCACCCTGGAATTGATTACTATGATTCTGGGCATAATTACGGTTACTCTTTTTATTGAAATTTTGCTGGCTACCCTGAAATTTACGCATAAAATTTGGGCCATAAGGTGCTGCCGAAGCAACTGGCAGACCTTCTTTTACTTTAGAGTTGCTAATGGTTATGTGAGGATGCGCAGTAACATACTGGCTACAGTATTCTTCCATTTCTTTTATGTTTTTAGGCTTACGCTCATATCATTAGCATTACTAGATAACTTCAACTTTTCTAACTCCAAAGCTAAGAGTTTTTCTTCATGCTCCATTTTTGCTTTTCTCTCATCAGCTTCTCTTTGTAACCTTCTTTCTTCAGCCTCAGCCTGTAACTTTCTTTCTTCAGCCTCAGCCTGTTTTTCTAATCTTTTATTTTCAGCCTCTATTTCAAGTCTCTTAATTTCAGCTTCTTTTTCAAGTCTCTTATTTTCAGCTTCTTTTTCAAGTCTCTTATTTTCAGCTTCTTTTTCAAGTCTCTTATTTTCAGCTTCTTTTTCAAGTCTCTTATTTTCAATCTCAGCCTGAAGTCTCTTCTCCTGTGATTCTGCTTCTCTTTTTTGTTTTTCCATTTCCATTTGTAATCTCTTTTCATCTACCTGCATCTGCAGTTTTAAATTTTCAGCATCTATTCTCTTTTGTTCAGTTAGTTCTTTCATTTTCTTTTCCTCCGACTTCAATGCCTTGGCATATTGAACAGTCGCAAATTCTTCTAATTTATCACCTGTCTTCCCAAGGGCTTTACCCTGCTCAATAAAGTACTCAAATGTAGACATGATGTCTAAAATGTGAGTACAGAACCTGAAATAATTAATTATCTTATTTCAATCTTAATAGCAACCAGACTTAATAAAGTGCTTGTGTAATCAATATGTTTACTCCAATCTCTGTGGGCAACAAGACTTGACACCAACTTGTATTATCAAATGTATAATAATATCACAAGTCACCTCTTAATTATCAGTGCACTACACAAATCAGTGCATAACCAATAAGTTATTTATCATAACTGCACTACAGATCAGGAAATCCATTCGCTCGGTACTTGTCCTTCTAGTTGCAGACAAACTTCAATACTGCCGAGCAGCGCCGGGTAGTTTCAAAATATCAACAACTGTCAGTAATGCCGCGTCTTTCAACAAAATTTCATCGAAGGTGATGAATAGAAACTGCAACGTTGTCTTGTAGTCTGCTGATGATGTCTGGGTTTGTTGACCCCCTTGATAGCTGGTATCAGAGTAAACCAACATATGGCCACCAAAAATGATAAGGGTGGATTTAGGCTAAATGATAATGGTGCGCCACAATGCCAGGTACGTTAGCTCCGTATAAGATTGACGACCACTTGCCACCCCTATCGACACCTGGTATTAAGTGCAAGATGTAGGTGTCTTCTCTGATTTTAGGATGTTGCTGTGTATGCGGTAGTAGAACAGTTCACAAGGTATAACACAGGCAACATGATGTGTAGAGTCATAGAAATGGTAACTTCGTTGTATGATTTTTTCCATTTATCGCACGCCACAAAACAGTCAGGATATTTATATCATCAACATAGTTCAACGAGTTCAGCATTCAAAATCATAGAGTTCTAGTTCGTGAAGCTGTATAAATAATATATATATAAATTCTGCAACAGTGTCAGCTGCAGATCATCACTGTTCATAGACAATAATAAATATTCCCTTTCTGATGCTAGCAGATCAGATGTATACAATCAGTCCGTTTACTGTCTGCACGTGAATAGCATACATGGATTAGCTAACTAACTCACAAAGACAATGTATTTCCCTCAGAAAATCACAAGACGCAGGTCGCGTCTGCTCGCGACTTAGACCATTTCTAAACTCCCCGAGCTGGCCGGAACAACAAACGAAAACCAAGTCGAGACATGCGCAGAACGACAATCTCTGAGTCGCCGTTCACAATAAGACGATTCTAAGAACATTCGAGATAAAAGTCTTACACAGTCGCGCCTTTTATGGTCATGAAAAGAAGCGTTAAGAAAGGTTTCAGGCATCTACAACAGTTGACTGATACTACCAAATAAGGAGATATGGTCACGCTTCGTTCAAGAAATTATAGACCGAACGTGTCTCTATACAAGAGAAGGTAAACTCCTAAAAAATAGCAGTATCAATATTTCGGGTTCTGTCCCTTTGACCGTAAATATATATATAATACACACTTCAGTCAAAAAATGATCATACATACGAAAAATGATCATACAAACGAAAAATAATAATGATCCGTGCGTAACAGGGACACAATACAATTATTGTCTAACTTTCAAACACAGTTGCACCCACTTAGCTGTGCTAGAAAGTTAATGCACTCTCTCGAAAATAGAAAAAAAGTGCGCAAATGACGGTGTACAAAGTGTGACAGACCGACAGACCGAAGTACCTTACAGCGGGAATTATGGTATTGGATTTGAAAGCATATAGACTTGCCAAAGAAGGAGGATGTGAAATTCATACCGAAGTCACAGCAACATCATTAATTACCTGTCAGCTCTCCAAGGAGCAAAGGTAAATGATCCCGTTACACGCCCATTGAGGCATATTGGGAATATGGCGTTAGGTCCATATTTTCTTGACCATCGGCACACTAGGGGTGATGTGGTCAGCATCACACTGGCCGCCTTAACCTTCCCAGAGTTTCTCTGGTACCCAATTCATGAGGCTGGGTCGACCTCGGAGTCGTTTGTGGTCTAAAAAATCCCACCTCCACTGGGGATTGAACCATGGACCACTGAGCTCGGAAGCCAGTCCCGAAGTAGCATGGACCTTCAAAAAACTTATGCCAGTTCTTCCTGTCCCGTACCATCAGCTCAAGGCCTGTCCGTGTCGTCTTCTTCCCCTTCATGTCCCTTCTCCAGTTCTCTTCTCCATAAGTTCATTGGTCTCTCCCTACCTGTCTTGCCCGGTTTTTGTCATGAGTTCCACATTAGTGACCTTTGTTATACCAATTGAATCCTTCTGTTCTATGCAAGCACCCATTTATGAAAGTCTAGCTTTTTGGTGGTTGTTCATGTTCATCCCCATATTTCGGAGCCATTCATATGATCTCAATATATTTCTCTCAGTGCAATCATATGATCTCCATATATTTCTCGCAGTGCAATCATATGATCTTCATATATTTCTCTCAGTGCAATCATATGATCTCCATATATTTCTCGCAGTGCAACGAAAGCTCCTCTAGCCTTTGTATTCTTATTTTGATATCATTTCCATCTCCTCACCTGTGTCTGTATTGCTGCCAAGATATTTGTCCACATCTTGTAGTGGTGTTTCTTCAAGTGCAGTTTTGTTATCGTTTCCTGCATTTATTTTCATCATCGTTCTTTTCTCCCTATTCTCGCCGATATACTCGCAATCTTCATGATCTCCAGCACGGTGCTTGAGAATGGCCATTATGCTTTTTTTCATATTGGAAATTGAACCAATATTTCCTCTTATTGCGGCACCGTAATGACCTTGTATTCTCATAATAGCACTCTTTGTTAATCTTCCAAAAATTTCCAATACCCTTATACTTTTTCCCATCTTCTTCATACTGCTTACCTTTACATTCTGCAACTTTATCAAGGAGACGTCGCCCCATTCGTTTCTGAACATGGCCGCAGCATTTCAATGTTTCTATTTGAAGTCCAGAATACATTTGTGGCTTTGCCTCGGCAACAGATTTAAAACTTTTTAAATCCCCATCTCCAAGATATTTTACATACTTCAAACCTTGTTTTTCCTACGATCTTCTAAAAATATTAATCATTCCATTTGATTCCATCAGACCAGAGGCACCCTCATGATTTTTTTGGCATGATTTATGACATGTCATCCACACTGCAAATTCTTCATCTGTTTTGTATTTATTTCTAGCCTTACTGCAGGCATCACAGTAATTGGACAAAATTTCTACATCAACAACTTTTGCTGCTTTCACTGGGTTCACAGACAGAACTGTTGCTATGCCATTTTTAAAAACACTTTGGACATGGGAACTGTTTAACAAACTGCAAGACACTTTCAATGCTGATAATTCTGTATCCTTCAATAGTTTCAGGATCAGTGTGTTTCACAGCTGTAGAAGTAACACTATTTAATTTGCAGAATGATGCAGATGTATTTAGAGTTTTACTTTCAGCTGGCTGAGAATGACAGTTTGACGATAGGCCTAGGCCTATTTCATTTGTCTGACACGTGGCTGTGACTTTCGGTTGTTTAAGAGAACCAGAATACCTGTTACCTCTAAATTTCCTCTTAATGGGCCTATCCTTCCTTCTTTTACCTGATGCTGTTGATTTATTAACACAATCCATTTTATTAAATAAGAAATCACTATAAATCTCACAGTAATCGCAAATTTGACTTCACAATGATACAGGAAGCGTGTACGAAGTAAACAAATCAGCCAGCCAAGCCCAATGTAAGCTTGATTCTGATTGGTTGAAGCTGGCGATATTTTGACCCTCATGAGAAGTTTCAGCCAATGAAATGTTATTTTATGTTAAGGTTCATAAGTGTTAAAAATTTTAATCTAATGCCCTGGCTGGACTAAATGCCGAAAAAATTATTAAAATATGTTAATAAATAAAAAAGTTATAACAAAATAATTTTTTTGCATTTATAATTAGCTGATTTGTGGCTGAACATACGATTTGAAAAATTAATTTAAAATATTTGTAAGCTGAAAACTGCAATAAAAAACATAGCGTTAGGTAGAAAAATGGTGACACTAAACTGTAGCATCAATATTGTAAAAATGATAATTTTTAAACAAAATGCCAAAATATGGGTGAAACCTCCCCTTAATTCATCTCATGTGTTCCCTCTTCCTAAATTATTTTCCCCCACTTATCTATCACCCAGTCTGTGACTGTGGCACATCGATGGACTCGGGGCTTTGCCTGTGCGAATTTTATGGGCCAGAAAAATCATGCGTATATTTCTTTTCACTGTTCGTCTGTACAAATGTACGAGTTTATTTTCCCCTCGTTTCGGCCGTAACCTTAGACACTCAGGCAAGAGCATGAAAAATTGTGAAATGATTCACACAGCTTCAGCATAATCATGACTATATTATCTCGACATCGTTGGCTTATGTTAATTTAAGATAACATTTCTTGTCAAACACCGGAAATCCGTTGGTACCGTAGGCTATTTCCTTTTTTTCTTTTTTGTGTCTCAGGGCAAGTCACGGGATCATGGGTCAGACTGTCACCTTGACCTCCTGGGTAATTAAATCGGGTTACGAGCAGAAGTTATGTTTCTGCCGCACGGACCTGGAAACGGCTGTGAACTTCGTCCAAGTGACAGGCCTGTAGATTTAGCATGGCTAATGAACTCAGAAGAATTAGGTTACGAGCTTCCTTTTCTGACTTAGCGGCACATCCGTTAGGTTCTAAGTCAGTCATTTCATTCGAAGTTTCCCCCATGGACAAGAACTGATCTTATTTCCTTACAAATTAAATTTCCCTGAAAAGTGTACAAAGAAAATCTTTAGTGAATCCTGAATGGTTTTTAGGGGGACACGAAACCTACGTGAATCTTAACTTTCGGGGTCCACATCCGGTGGCGCCCTCATTCCCTTATGCAAGAAGGCTGCACTAAAACACTAATTTGTTCGTAAATTATAAATTACTAGCAATAACCCGTCAAAATTGACAGGTTTTTAATTATAGTGTGTTGTTTCTGTTACAAGTCGAACCACCACCAAGTTATTATTATGGATCATTTTGATCCATAATAATAAGTTTGCAATACTTTAAATTACAATTTTGTCTTGAAGAAACAATCAAAAACTTACATTTCAAGGTTATTTTTAAGAAGAATTATGAGTTAAATCCGTTTCCCGAATGAAATGGGACAGAAGAGTATCTTGATTGTCTGTTGATTTAATCTGCACCTCCGCACCTTCCTGTCTCCAGTTCATGTACTGTTTATCAATTGTGTTGTTGACTTCTTTCCATAATCAAACTGTTCATGCACACCGTCATTTGCGCACTTTTCTGTTTTCGGGAGAGTACATATAAGGGAAACAATACAATTATTGTCAAACTTTCAACCACGGTTGCACCCCTTAGATGTAGTTGGAAGTTAATGTACTCTCTCGAAAATATAATAGTACGCAAATGACGGTGTGCACGATGTGACCGACCGACCGACGTACTTGCGACGGGAATTATGGTATTGGATAATCTGTTTTACATGGTCTGGTTGACTATCCCTTATGAGTTACCTTGGGGGTCTGTGCCGAAACAAAGAAAACATAGCCCACTGCTTCCACCAGGCGTGTCGTAAAAGGTCGTCAGATGTAAGGCTGTGCCTGGTGGCCTTCCTATCTAGAGGGAGAACTGACTTTGTCAGTATGCTTCGTTTTTTGTCCCATTTCGCCAAAATGATTATGAATACTTCGGCCGATCTAGTCGCTCAAGTCGGTACACCCTTAAGTAATGATTTGGAGACGGAGTATTAATAGGTTGTTTGAAATGTTGGAGTGTGTGTGAGTACGTTCGTGCTTGTGTATTTATGTGCGTGCATGCATGTGTGTACGTGCGTGCATGCTTGTGTATGTATGTGCGTGGGTGCATGCTTGTGTATGTATGTGCGTGGGTGCATGCTTGTGTGTGCGTGCGTGCTTGTGTGTGTGTGTGTGTGTGCCTGCGTGAGCGCGCGCGTGTGCGTTTGTGCTTGCGTAAGTGGGGCTTCATAAGTTTGACTTCAAAGGTCCAATGAAAGTGAAATGGAATTTTTAAAACAATGAAATAAATACGGGAAAAAGAGTGCTTTCATCAGGGCGTGCAGCGAAAGAGCATATCATAATTCATTTCCGCCATTTTTTGGCGGATCACTGGCTTCATTCATTCATAACCCTCCACTCCCAAAGGAGCATAGGCCTTCAACAAACACTGGCTTGTCGATACATATTTAGTTTAAGACAGGGCTACGGAACAGTTTCATGTTAAATGGGGAAGGGAAGGGGAGAAGTTGTAAATATCTAGATCTCAAACAGTGTCGTAACTACAGTATAAGGGTTGCCCGGGTACAAATTACGTGGCCCCCCCCCCCCCCCCTCTCCGTTATATCATGGGCTCAAGAACTATTATCATTGTATGGCATATGTGTATCAGTAAGTTTACTACTTACTGTATCATTGTGACGGTATTGCCTCCCCTGCTTTGCAGTAGTGTCCAACAGTGGCCAAAACTCAAGATTAGCTAATATGGCCTTCAAAGGTATCTACCTTCGCACAAGATTATTCTTGGCAGAGATGTAGATAGAAGGGTGATGACACTTCTATTACAAAAGGAGTCTTCACAAGATATTCAGATAAGCGAAAACAATGCTGCTTTGGCTGAGCATGTTAATTCTAGAATCTGCCGACAACTTTTGTGAAGGAATTAAGCACTTAATAATTTCAGCTCACGGATGGACTTGGTGGGTTTAGCCAGCGGGTGGGCTTGGATATCAGTTTGGAGAAGTCTGGGGTCATGGCGCTCGGTGTGAGCGGCCCTGGGCCCATGTCGGTGGGGAGTCGGCGATTGGTGCAGACGGATGCCTTCACATGCCTGGGGGCATGGTGGCACCGGACGGCGGGGCGGGCGGGGACATCAGCGTCGGAGTGAATGGGGCAGAGGCAGCCTTCTTTGACCTGGGCAACATCTGGGGGTCCTCCCGGTGCAGCGCAGGCACAGAATTGGGATTGTATCGGAGCTGTGTGCTTTCTGTGCTTCTCTGTGGTGCGGAGTGCTGGAGAGTTGCAGAGAAGGGGGTGTCGAAATTGTCCTCTTTTCACACAACATACCTGGGAAAAATTCACCGAATCTTTTGGCCGGGTGCCATCGCTGGCCAAGATCTGCTTGCTCGTAGCAAGCGGGGGGACATGCACACCATCGTGGCAGGCGGACGCTGGAGCTGGGTTGGTCATGTCCTCGGGGGAGACCCCGATGCCATCGCGGGAACAGCTATGCTTTGGACCCCTGGGGGAAAGCGAAAGAGAGGCCGACCAAAAACAGCCTGGCGGGGGACTGTGGAGGCTGGGATGCGGGGAGTGAGCCGGAGTTGGGGCGCTGTGCAAGGGATGGTCACCGACCGAGCAAGGTGGAATCAATTTGTTGTTGCCCTACAAGACGCCACTAGGCGTGATGGCCACTGACTGCTTTGACGGTCGGCGGCTAAGGATCAAAGAAGAAGAAGAATTTCAGCTCGTTCAAGCGCCCATCCCTGATTGACTCAGTGGAATTCTTATTATTCTGGTAAAGATCTGTTTAGAGTGTGTGTAGTAAGTTGAAGGTGACAAACATGCAGTAACTTTAAAATGATTAAATCGAAGTTAAATTTGTAACATTACAAATAACAAAATTTAATAATCACTTTAGGTTTTAACAGTTTGAAAATAAATTGAATAGTTTAGAAGAAAAGTGTCATCATTGATTTATAGTAGAGATGATGGGCAAAAGTTCACTTTGGCAGTGTATATTTTTCACTTAGCTGCCAATAGTAGTTTCTGCTCTCGCTGATGAGTTCTGTGTGCGCTGCTCTCGCTCGTCGCTGGTCAAGGTTAAAGGCGCCGCACGTTCATAGAACGTCAAGGAGTAACAGCCAAGCTGGCCCTGCGTCTGTCTATAAGACCCTCTTTTGATGGCGTCTAGCACAACGTCTGGAAGCTGCGGTAGCATAGTGGTTAGTACACTGGCTTCCTAGGTCAGTGGTCTATGATTCGATCCCCATATGAGGTGGGATTTTTTTTAGGCCGCAAACGGCTCCTGGCCTCAACTGGGTACCAGAGCAACTCTGGGAAGGTTAAGGCGGCCGGCGTGATGTTGACCACGTCACCCCTAGTGTTCCGGGTCAATAAAATATGGGCCTAACACCATACTCCCAATATGCCTCAATGGGCGTGTAACGGGATCCTAGCACAACGTCAGTCCACTTCTACCTTCACTTGGTTCCAGAGATAGTACTTTCTGCTGGTACCACTAATAACTATGATAAAGAATATAAACGAAACGCTCTCCTCAGTATTGCGTTTTCCGACATGTTATCATGTGCCCCCCTCTTCTATTCTACTATCCAATTTATTTCAGAATTTGCCCTCGATGAGAATTAAATTTAATCCCTTGGGATAAAACTTTCTTTACATTTAAATAGAATAGCTTTAGCTTTATTTTTCGTTTAAATAAAAAGGTTAATAATACAGACAGAGTCTGTTTACATTTACATCTCCACTGATTGAAAAGTGATCACAATATAAATTGAATATGTTTTTATTTATGTTTAAACTGATTTGAAAAGTTTGAAACTTCTATTAATTTTAGAGTGAATATGTTAACATTGACATTTACACTGGTTTAAAGCTTGAAAACTTACATTAATTTTCAAGTGAATATGTTCATATGGACATTTACACTGCTTTGAAAATGTAAGTATTATAATTAGAATGTACATCATTTCTTTCATCTTTCCCTCCCTGCTGCATAGGAACCTGGGATTACCTTTTGCTTTTAGTTTTTATTAAGAAACTAGCAATAAAGCAATCACCAGCCCGTGCAGTTGTGATTCATTAATCATCATTCTATACGCTGAGGTTGCCAGCCTTAAATGACTTGGACATCCACTAGTGACTTTCACACATTAATCTTAACACGGTAATATACATATATATTTTAGTTCACATGTTGGTAATGAGAAATATAATATAAAATGACAACTTACGCCAATCCTGGCTTACATACTTTTTGCTCAGATGAATAAAAGATACAAATCGGCCTCTTGCACGCGTCTGAGGTGTCGTTAATTTAATAAATTCACTCTCTGACTTTGTGTGTTTTCAGTTTCCACAGTTCTGGTTTCCTTGTTATATTGATAGAGATTTCCTGGGCTATTTTGTAGGTCCGTCCAGATTCTCCAATAAAAGGTCCAAGCTGATAAAAGGAAATTTTGAATTCTAGGCCTCACTCTAGCAAGGTCTGGTATCTTGGCACGCGATCTTCATAGTGGAAGAACACTGAAACGTAGGTTATATTCTCGGTCTCCCGCGCATCTGTTGTTTATGGAGTTAAATAAACGCACCAATCATTTTCAAACAGGCGGGGTCGGGTGTGGTACTTTCAAAATATTCCATGTGAAATAAAGGAAAAGGTCACGTATTACCATATATGACAATAAGATATACGATGCCTTGTGTACAGATTCGCGAACATGTCGTTGACCTCAAATGACAACGTGTTCCAAAAGTAACTATTCATTACTTTATCAGAAAGTAATCTCTTATCTGTCTGTCCATAAGTTGTCTCTCCGTATTCCAAGCTTTGGTGATGCGCGCACCCGTCTTATCGGTGATTAGGCAGATAGCGCTGGGCGATGTAAGTGTTAATCCGTATCGGCCAAGTTTGGTACAAGGGAATTTTACCAATATTATCTCTACCTCTCCTTGCAGATGTGAGGTGTTTATCATCCACAAGAAGGGTCAAATAACAGACAAGACACAATATTCTGAAAGTAGTGAAAGAATACATGAAAATATAAACTATCTGCTACATAGTATAGGAAGAAAAATAGAAAGTGAGACAACTGAAAGCATGCAATAAAATCAGTACCACAAATGCACCGATTACTGCCGGAGTGAAACAGATCGAAAGGGGTCGCCCCGTTCTGTCACAATCATCATGTCACGAAATACGTTCGTTCTCTTTCTTGGGTCTTTACTTCTCTCCGGTAGTATTAGCTACCACTCCTTTTGCGTGCTAATTTTTCCAGTATTCATTATTTACGCTTTCATCGTCACGATTATCTTATCATATCTTGTCCTACTTCGTCACTCCCTTACTATTACTATTACTTGAGTGCGTGGCCTGGTTTGAAACAAAATTGACTTCTGTTTGTGCAGAGCAAAGTTGTTTGTTTACGTAACGTAACACCTTCTAGCACAGCATTAAGGTGTATGAAATAGCGAGACGGGTTAAGTTTGCCATATCACAAGCCAGGCTGGTTGTAGACAAGGATGGCACAAGTTAAGATGGGATTACCTTTGCACAAGATAGTGTAAGGGTGAAAACCCAGACTTTTGTCGGCGAAGGTATTGAACAAATGTTTGGTATGAGAACATGGGTTGCAGATAATTGCCACTCGCCATGTTGTCTTGGTGTTCCAATGTAGATGTCAATCTGGTTAAAGATTAAGACACGGACAAAGATGTAACACTTTTGGCAGATGGAATTTGTTGTGAAAAACAATTACAAGACAATAACTTCTTGGAAAATATTATTACTTATAGATCTGTGAAGTAGTGAGTTGGTAAACATGACAGGCGAAACGGAAGAAGCAAGACCTTATATGATAATGGAGTTTGAAAATCACACGTAAAGAATAATATTTTATATTGTCATGTAGTAATGTTCTACATATGAGGAGTGTAGTGGGGGAATAGACCCCTACCAAAGTCAGACTTACTGGCAATTGGTTTGGCGTTTGAGATGCTAATATAGACTGCTTCTAATTGGATCTCTACTCAAAGTAGCGACCTGGATGCGTAGATGAAAAATTACACTTATATAGAAGAGAGTAACCCCAGAGACATCACTTTACGCCTGACGTTCTAGGATCCTACTTCAAGTGATACAAGTTAGACACCTAACTCACCTGAAAGAGGCGGCATCTTAAATCAGTTGGCTGACAGTATTCGGACGTTTCCTGTGCAAAAAAGTGTGTGCTCGCCCTAAAAGACTCGGGGTAAGTTGTAATATATACATTTTATCATTTTATATTTGCATTTTGACATGTATAATTTGCTTGTGGATATACAGTGGTATATGAGGCTGCCAACCTCATCACCGCGAATTTTAAAATTCAAAACATTTATGTCGATATAATAGGCAGCTCAACAGGGCTCCTTTTTTGTTTATTTTATACTGAGTCACTTATTAATAAAGGAAGTGACGTCATGCCGATATGGTTTACTGGCAGACGTGAACAAATTTGAAGCAGAATTGAGGTGATCGTCTGCAATAGAGATGCGGCGTGTGTTTGGAAGTGAGCGGGCATATGTGTTTTGAGCTCCGGCAGTATTCTGTGTTTTTCCTGAACTATTCCATCACCAGGACATCAATATACTTTGTTGAGGTGCCCATGGCTTATTCTAGTAAGGAAATGTGTGCTACTCAAAAGATGTCCAAACGACGATGTTAAATAAAATTTGATTGATTGCCAATGACCAGCGTTTGAAGGGAACGAACTGGACTTATACGTACTACTGCATTTTGCCTTTGTGCCTATATATCTATTACCATGGAGCTGTTTGTCAAAACGAATAAACTGCATGTTTGTAAAATTGTGAAGGAGGTGTTGGTCCGCTCGGTGCAGTTATGCTGATTTTGTGTTGTATGACTGCCCCTAGAGTCTACTTTGGCCACGGAGAATATCTCCGGAATAATTAACATTACGACACGTAACACATGTATAATTTGCTTGTGGATATACAGTGGTATATGAGACTGCCAACCTCATCACCGTGAATAACTTGACACAATAACCACTACTGCAAGAGCTGGTGACTGCTTCGTGCGGGTTTCCTCACAAGAAACCAGCAGCAGAGGTGGCCACAGGCTCCATAGAGAGCAGTGAGTGGATGATGATATCGTGGTGTACATATTTATTATTCAAGCACTTTATTACATTCGATATGTAATTATATAAATATATATATATATATATATATATATTTATATATATATATATATATATATATATATATATATATATATATATATATATATATATATATATATATATATATATATATATATATATATATAAAATGCCATTTGTCGCCTTTCACTGTCTAAAAACACTTTCATCCTACTCACTGACGTTAAAATAAACGTCCAGGGAGAGTAAAATTTATGAGGAAGATGAAGTGGTGGATTGAAGCGGAGGTCGCCTTATGACTATGTCAGGAAACCAATACTTAGCAGAGACACTTGTCTCTTTTCAATTTGTGGTACAAGTTGTCAGCAGCCAGCGCTAGACACCTCATCAGATGGGTCTTGAATACGCTTGACTTAACAACCTAAGCAGTTACTTCGGCCTTGTGCAAGAGACGTGCTATTGCCACAATATTGGGCTACTGGATAGAAGTACAGTCCAATGCACCTGTGGGAATCAACAGCGGTTGAAGCAGACGTCAACCGACCCCACACTGGAAGCTAAGTAGCATAACAGCGCAACCAGTGGAATTTTTCAAATTTTCTTAAGTTCCACGACAATTTAAATCACCCGATGATGATAAATATCATCGCTTTAGTTTTATAAATAACTTTATTTATATTACATTGTTAACTCATAAGTGATAAATCTGTTTTTCTGTAACTTTAAAGCTGTAGTTGGATTAACCACTCTTAAGTGAATTGTTTGTCTGCACTTGTATGAATAATACTGTTTTAAATAAATAAACATAGAGAGCTATACAATTAAGATTTTGCTGGATCACCTTCAGCTGGGAGCTCAGAAATACGAGTGAAAATATATTGCCTCACAAAAGAGGTGGGAGAATAATAAGTTCATGACAGTTTAGATAATCTCAGTTGTTGTGCTTGCTTTTCTATAAAATCCCGTGAGGCTCCCTAAAGTGGAAGCATCATTTTTCTGTTTATATGTCTGCCAAGGGTAATCTTGAGCGACGGTGGATACCCTTGAATACCTTCATCAGTATACTCTAAGTTTGGCCATTGTTTGACCGAGCAAGGGAGACAATCACGCCACACACCATCACCTTTTTGCTCCCAAGGAGCATAGGTCATCAACACACTTATGCCATGACTTCATGTTCTGTGCCATCCACCCTCAACATTCGTTAATGTCTTTCTTTATCTCTTTCATTTCTGCCCCAAGAAACAGGGACATACTCTGACGTTTAACACAGGAACACATAAGGATATGCATATTTATATGAGGCATGCAAGAGCGGGCCCACCACTTTGTATTAAACAGATATTGTCATGTAAATCATTTTTACAAATAGAAAGGGGGAAACCCGAGGCCTGTAAACAGTAAATAAATAAATGCGCCACACATAAAGGTATGTTTCAGGCACTCGTGAGAAATAAAGAAATAGAAAACGACCACAAAAAAAAAAAAAAAAAAAAAAACAGAAGTGAGTGGCTTACTGGAGAATCGAACCCAGAACTTTCCTAACGGCACCACCGCCCAGCTACGGAAGCGAAACACACTATCCTCCCTGCCAACTAGGCAGAACTAGTTTTCTGCTTCTTTATGTCTCACGAGTGCCTGAAACATACCTTTATGTGTGGCGCATTTATTTAAACAATCATTTCTAAAGCCGATGTGTCACATACCTTTATGTGTGTAACGTTTATTTAAACAATCATTTCTAAAGCCGATGTGTCACATACCTTTATGTGTGTAATTTAAACAATCGTTTATTTAAACCTTTTATGATTGTAACATTTTAAACTAAAGCCGATGGTGTCACATACCTTTATGTGTGTAACGTTTATTTAAACAAATCATTTCTCAAGCCGATGTGTCACATACCTTTATGTGTGTAACGTTTATTTAAACAATCATTTCTAAAGCCGATGTGTCACATACCTTTATGTGTGTAACGTTTATTTAAACAATCGTTTCTAAAGCCGATGTGTCACATACCTTTATGTGTGTAACGTTTATTTAAACAATCATTTCTAAAGCCGATGTGTTCACATACCTTTATGTGTGTAACGTTTATTTAAACAATCATTTCTAAAGCCGATGTGTCACATACCTTTATGTGTGTAACGTTTATTTAAACAATCATTTCTAAAGCCGATGTGTCACATACCTTTATGTGTGTAACGTTTATTTAAACAATCATTTCTAAAGCCGATGTGTCACATACCTTTATGTGTGTAACGTTTATTTAAACAATCATTTCTAAAGCCGATGTGTCACATACCTTTATGTGTGTAACGTTTATTTAAACAATCATTTCTAAAGCCGATGTGTCACATACCTTTATTTAAACACATCATTTCTAAAGTGATGTGTCACATACGTGTTAACGTTTATTTAAACAATCATTTCTAAATCCGATGCGTCATTTACGGTGCACTGTAAATAAGTACTTTGTGTGCTTCTCTAGGGTACGGAATGCTGGAGAGTAACAGAGAAGGAAATGTCGAAATTGTCCTCTTTCCACACAATCTGCCTAAGGAAAATTCTCCGAATGCCATCACCAATCAAGCACTGCTTACTCGGAGCAACCAAGAGGACATGCACACCATCATAGCTGGCAGACGCTGGAGTTGGGTTGGCCACGTTCTCAGAAGAGACCACGATGCCATCATAAGAACAGCTATGCTATGGACCCCTGAAGGAAAGCGAAAGAGAGGCTGGCCACAAACAACTTGGCGGAGAACTGTGGAAGCTGAGATGCAAAGATTGAACCAAAGCTGGAGTACTGCATGAAGGATGGCCGCCGACTGAGCAAAGTGGAAGCAGTTTGTTGCAGCCCTACAAGACGCCACCAGGCGTAATGGCCACTGACTGCTTTGACAGTCGGCGGCTAAGGATAAAAAAAAAATAAGAAAGAATTAAGTCGAAAATACAAATGAAAAGGGGCTAGCGAAAAGCCACTATGATGAAGGAGGAAATTAGGCATTAGGATATGAAAAAAAAATAAAAAAATTTCACTCATGGCAAGCTCGCTCCTCTCATACGGAGGGCCTCATATAAAGGCGAAGGTCCCTTCCGACAACGCTTTATTTCTGGGGCCCACTAAGTGCTGCGGCCGAAGGTCCACCCGTATAGTAGCTACGCTACTGATCGCAATTGCATTACTGGTTTCTGGCAGGGTTAGTAGGTTCTGGAATAATATTACCATGATGCACGCATGCGGTAAATACGACCGGAAATACGGACTCAGAGTTCGTGTCACTAGTACTTTCGCTCGTAGTGGTTCCGCTTTGATCCAAGCGGAAGTTGCGCGGAAGAGAGGCTTCCAAGCATTAGTTGGAAATCAGTGTGCCCTGCACCCGATATCCCATAGTGATTTTGTCACCGACATCGTCTTATATTTATTGGACTGTTGACACTTACTCTTCAATATTCTCTTATTTATGTGGTCTACGTCAGATGTACCCAAACTCGAGCAGAGGGATTTTTATTTAATGTCCCAGTAATACCTTGCTTTTAGCAAACTTGCCCCTTCGTCTTAGGGGGTGGCCTTCGCAGTTTGCCTTCAGCATGGTGTATTCCACATTAATGACTCTAATAAAGGCATGTAGTCAGCTCATGGTTCCTGACATCAATCGTTCGTCCTTTAGGGACTTCCCATTTATGAGACTCTAATAAATGCAGTAGTCAGCTCATGGTTCCTGACATCTCGTTCGTCTTTAGACTTCCACATTAATGACTCTAATAAAGGCAGTAGTCAGCTCATGGTTCCTGACATCTCGTTCGTCTTTAGACTTCCGCATTAATGACTCTAATAAAGGCAGTAGTCAGCTCATGGTTCCTGACATCTCGTTCGTCTTTAGACTTCCGCATTAATGACTCTAATAAAGGCAGTAGTCAGCTCAAGGTTCCTGACATTCGTTCGTCTTTAGACTTCCGCATTAATGACTCTATTATAAAGTATCAGAGGTTAGGTCAGCTCATGGTTTCTGAAACCCCTCTACTCATGTTCATGACATCTCGTTCGTCTTTAGACTTCCGTCATTAATGACTCTAATTAAAGGCAGTTGTAGTCAGCTCATGGTTCCTGACCTCACGTTTCGTCTTTAGACTTCCGCATTAATGCAACTCTAATAAAGGCAGTAGTACAGCTCATGGTTCCTGACATCTCGTTCGTCTTTAGAACTTCCGCATGTAATGACTCTAATAAAGGCAGTAGGTCATTTCATGGTTCCTGAATTCATCTCGTTCGTCTGCTTAGACTTCCCACATTAATGACTGCTAATAAGCAGGCAGTAGTCAGCTCATGGTTCCTGACATCTCGTTCGTCTTTAGACTTCCGCATTAATGACTCTAATAAAGGCAGTAGTCAGTCATGGTGGGTCAACATGATCCTGACATCTCGTTCGTCTTTTAGACGTCCGCATTAATGACTCTAATAAAGGCAGTGGTCAGCTCATGGTTCCTGACATCTCGTTCGTCTTGGGACTTCCGCATTAATGACTGCTAATAAAGGCAGTAGTCAGCTCATGGTTCCTGACATCTCGTTCGTCTTTAGACTTCCCGCATTAATGACTCTAATAAAGGCAGTGTCAGCTCAAGGTTCCTGACATCTCGTTCGTCTTTAGACTTAGCCATTAATGACTCTCAGAATAAAGGCAGTAGTCAGCTCATGGTTCCTGACATCTCGTTCGTTCTTTAGACTTCCGCATTAAATGACTCTAATAAAGGCAGTAGTCAGCTCATGGTTCCTGACATCTCGTTCGTCTTTAGGGACTTCCGCATTAATGACTCTAATAAAGGCAGTAGTCAGCTCATGGTTCCTGACATCTCGTTCGTCTTTAGACTTCCGCATTAACTGACTCTGTGAGCCAGAAAAAAGGCAGTAGTCAGCTCTTGTATGGTTCCTGACATCTCGTTCGTCTTTAGACTTCCGCATTAATGACTCTAATAAAGGCAGTAGTCAGCTCAAGGTTCATGACATCTCGTTCGTCTTTAGACTTCCGCATTAATGACTCTAATAAAGGCAGTAGTCAGCTCATGTTCCTGACATCTCGTTCGTCTTTAGACTTCCGCATTAATGACTCTAATAAAGGCAGTAGTCAGCTCATGGATTCCTGACATCTCGTTCGTCTTTAGACTTCCGCATTAATGACTCTAATAAAGGCAGTAGTCAGCTCATGGTTCCTGACATCTCGTTCGTCTTTAGACTTCCGCATTAATGACTTTAATAAAGGCAGTAGTCAGCTCATGGTTCCTGACATCTCGTTCGTTCTTTAGACTTCCGCATTAATGACTCTAATAAAGGCAGTAGTCAGCTCATGGTTCATGAACATCTCGTTCGTCCTTTAGACTTCCGCATTAATGACTCTAATAAAGGCAGTAGTCAGCTCATGGTTCCTGACATCTCGTTTCGTCTTTAGACTTCAACATTAATGACTCTAATAAAGGCAGTAGTCAGCTCATGGTTCATGACATCTCGTTCGTCTTTAGACTTCCACATTAATGACTCTAATAAAGGCAGTAGTCAGCTCAAGGTCATGACATCTCGTTCAGTAATTAGACTTCCGCATTAATGACTCTAATAAAGGCAGTAGTCAGCTCATGGTTCCTGACATCTCGTTCCGTCTTTAGACTTTCCTCATTAATGACTCTAATAAAGGCAGTAGACAGCTCATGGTTCCTGAAATCTCGTTCGTCTTTAGACTTCCCCATTAATGACTCTACTAAACGCAGTAGGCAGCTCAATGTTCCTGACATCTCGTTTGTCTTCAGACTCCTACATTAATGACTCTAATAAAGGCAGTAGTCAGCTTCTATGGTTCTTGACATCTCGTTCGTCTTTAGACTTCCGCCATTAATGACTCTAATAAAGGCAGTAGTCAGCTCATGGTTCCTTTCGTTCGTCTTTAGACTTCCGCATTAATGACTCTAATAAAGGCAGTAGTCAGCTCATGGTTCCTGGACATCTCGTTTCGTCTTTTAGACTTCCGCATTTAATGACTCTAATAAAGGCAGTAGTCAGCTCATGGTTCCTGACATCTCGTTCGTTTCAATCAGACTTCCACAGTAAAGACTCTAATAAAGGCAGTAGTCAGCTCAAGGTTTCTGACATCTCGTTTCCTTTCAGACTTCCACATTAAAGACTCTAATAAAGGCAGTAGTCAGCTCAAGGTTCCTGACATCTCGTTCATGTTCAGACTTCCACATTAATGACTCTAATAAAGGCAGTAGTCAGCTCAAGGTTCCTGACATCTCGTTTGCCCTCAACACTTCCACATTAATGACTCTAATAAAGGCAGTAGTCAGCTCAAGGTTCCTGACATCTCGTTTGCCCTCAACACTTCCACATTAATGACTCTAATAAAGGCAGTAGTCAGCTCAAGGTTCCTGACATCTCGTTTGCCTTCAGACTTCCACATTAAAGACTCTAATAAAGGCAGTAGTCAGCTCATGGTTCCTGACATCTCGTTTGCCTTCAGACTTCCACATTAAGGACTCTAATAAAGGCAGTAGTCAGCTCATGGTTCCTGACATCTCGTTTGCCTTCAGACTTCCACATTAATGACTCTAATAAAGGCAGTAGTCAGCTCAAGGTTCCTGACATCTCGTTTGCCCTCAACACTTCCACATTAATGACTCTAATAAAGGCAGTAGTCAGCTCAAGGTTCCTGACATCTCGTTTGCCCTCAACACTTCCACATCAATGACTCTAATAAAGGCAGTAGTCAGCTCATGGTTCCTGACATCTCGTTTGCCTTCAGACTTCCACATTAATGACTCTAATAAAGGCAGTAGTCAGCTCATGGTTCCTGACATCTCGTTTGCCTTCAGACTTCCACATTAATGACTCTAATAAAGGCAGTAGTCAGCTCAAGGTTCCTGACATCTCGTTCGCCTTCAGACTTCCACATTAAAGACTCTAATAAAGGCAGTAGTCAGCTCATGGTTCCTGACATCTCGTTTGCCTTCAGACTTCCACATTAAGGACTCTAATAAAGGTAATAGTCAGCTCATGTTCCTGACATCTCGTTCGCCCGCAGACTTGCACATTAATGACTCTAATAAAGGTAGTAGTCAGCTCAAGGTTTCTAACATCTCGTTTGCCTTCAACTTCCCATTAAGTGACTCTAATAAAGGCAGTAGTCAGCTCAAGGTTCCCTGACATCTCGTTCGCCTTCAGACTTCCACATTCATGACTCTAATAAAGGCAGTAGTCAGCTCAAGGTTCCTGACATCTCGTTCGCCTTCAGACTTCCACATTAATGACTCTAATAAAGGCAGTAGTCAGCTCAAGGTTCCTGACATCTCGTTCGCCTTCAGACTTCCACATTAATGACTCTAATAAAGGCAGTAGTCAGCTCAAGGTTCCTGACATCTCGTTCGCCTTCAGACTTCCACATTAATGACTCTAATAAAGGCAGTAGTCAGCTCAAGGTTCCTGACTTCTCGTTCGCCTTCAGACTTCCACATTAAAGACTCTAATGAAGGCAGTAGTCAGCTCAAGGTTCCTGACATCTCGTTCGCCTTCAGACTTCCACATTAATGACTCTAATAAAGGCAGTAGTCAGCTCAAGGTTCCTGACATCTCGTTCGCCTTCAGACTTCCACATTAATGACTCTAATAAAGGCAGTAGTCAGCTCAAGGTTCCTGACATCTCGTTCGCCTTCAGACTTCCACATTAATGACTCTAATAAAGGCAGTAGTCAGCTCAAGGTTCCAGACATCTCGTTCGCCTTCAGACTTCCACATTAATGACTCTAATAAAGGCAGTAGTCAGCTGAAGGTTCCTGACATCTCGTTCGCCTTCAGACTTCCACATTAATGACTCTAATAAAGGCAGTAGTCAGCTGAAGGTTCCTGACATCTCGTTCGCCTTCAGACTTCCACATTAATGACTCTAATAAAGGCAGTAGTCAGCTCAAGGTTCCTGACATCTCGTTCGCCTTCAGGCTTCCACATTAATGACTCTAATAAAGGCAGTAGTCAACTCAAGGTTCCTGACATCTCGTTCGCCTTCAGACTTCCGCATTAAAGACTCTAATAAAGGCAGTAGTCAACTCAAGGTTCCTGACATCTCGTTCGCCTTCAGACTTCCGCATTAAAGACTCTAATAAAGGCAGTAGTCAGCTGAAAGTTCCTGACATCTCGTTCGTGTTCAGACTTCCACATTAAAGACTCTAATAAAGGCAGTAGTCAGCTGAAGGTTCCTGACATCTCGTTCGCCTTTAGACTTCCGCATTAATGACTCTAATAAAGGCAGTAGTCAGCTGAAGGTTCCTGACATCTCGTTCGCCTTCAGACTTCCGCATTAAAGACTCTAATAAAGGCAGTAGTCAGCTCAAGGTTCCTGACATCTCGTTCGCCTTCAGACTTCCGCATTAAAGACTCTAATAAAGGCAGTTTTTTCGTGGAGTGAAATAGATTGTTGCCATATGCTACTCCGTTCATTGTTGTATGTTGGGCAGGACTGCAGCGAAAGATAAAAGAAAATAACATTTGAGAGTTCGCTGCGCATATCATCACTATCATCATCATCAACATTTTCCTTTGCGCAACTTACGGGCATGGGACCTCCACTGTATCTGACCCCCTTGCAGGAAATCTGCGTCAAGCATTCATGTGCTCCTGCATAGTTGGGTTGGTTTCTGTGGCAATTGGTTTTTCATGATGAGGTTGCCATCCCATGAACCACTAGGCATATTCACATAACAAAATAAATGAACAGATTAATTAATTTTTTATTTTTTTTTTAAATAAAGAAAACGTTATTCGGCACATAACAACAATTTTAAACATCACAAAGTTGTTCATTGTTTATCGGAACACAGTCAAACAAATTAGTGAGACCCTTGATTCTGTTTCTTCTAACTAACAGTTATATTCTTGGTACAGTTTTTAAAAGAGATACTCAAATATCATGTTAAGTCTCTGGTTTGTTTCGTTGCGTTGGATTTGACAGACTCTCCGTTTTATTTGTAGTCTACAATGTTTTTTTTTTTTTTTTCACTCTTGCGCTACTACTTTTGGAATATTTGAATATGATAATAAAGCTATTTACCGAATATTTCCTGTACCCCACTGACACACTTCTCGTTATTGTGATGTTGATCAGAACTGACGTCATTGCGCTCCAGGAAAACCCTTAGGTACTCAGTCTCCCTCAGCAAATGTCGAAGGGTGTGAATGCTAATTGTTCATCTTGCGTTCTGGTTATATACACGACGGATGCATTCTCTCATTCGTCCATCACTGCTAGCCTTACGTTTGGTGCCACATTCCAACAATCTTAGCCTTGTTGATTCATCGATTGCAGTGTCATTCTCTAATAGGCGATCATTAACACTTCTCGTAATCCCAGGCAGTATACGGGAACCCCAGTTGTAGCTTCTGATGTAGAATATTTGTTTTAAAAAAACAAGTAGTCTTATATCAGGTACCGTCGTAGGGGAGTGAAGTGTTAGAGACTTCACTATATTAGGTCCAGCTTTAGGAGGAAGAGGTGGCCAGTTTACTTCCTTGATGCTTTTGCCGTCCCTAACTCAAGAACAGAGTCGAGTACAGTTTGACAGTAAATGAATAATGCACAAAAGCATGTTTCAGGCACTCGTAAGAAATAATGAAGCAGAAGACTAGACAATAGAAAAACAACAGAAGTGATAGGCTTACCGGGAATTGAACCCAGGACCTTCCGAACGACACCATCGCCTTGCTACAGGAGCGAATCGTTACTGTCCTGTCTGCCAACTACGCACCACAAAAATTGTGCTTCGTAGATAGAGGTCGTGTGCTCAGAGAATATTGATGTCACCAATTTTTGTTATGTTAGTTGAATCTACGGAAAGACTTGACATATTACACATAATGTTTCTGTATTTGTCCAGTGCTGTCTCTTCTCCATTCTCTTTTTTTGGAATAATGCATGTATATAAAGGTAAATGGATAAAGGATCCCGTTACACGCCTATTGAGGCATATTGGGAATATGCTGTTAGGCCCGTATTTTCTTGACCTTCGGCACACTAGAGGTGATGTGGTCAGCATCACGCCGGGCGCCTTAACCTTCCCAGAAGTTGCTCTGGTACCCAATTCATGAGGCTGGGTCAACCCCGGAGCCGTTTGCGGTCTAAAACAATCCCACCTCAACGGGGGATCGAACCATGGACCACCGAGCTAGGAAGTCAGTGAACTAACCGCTACGCTACCGCGGCTCCAATGCAATATATATCGCCATTATTACCCTTCATCTTCTTAGAAGCATATCATCATCATCATGATTTTCTTTTCGCTTCCTATGGAGCATAGGAGTTCCCACTTCAGCTGCACCCTTTGCAGAAAGCATGCTACAAGCATTCAAATTCTCTTGCAGCAGTGGTCTTTGCGGTAAGTTGTTTTACGTAATGAGGTTGCTAGCTCCAGTGGCGTACTAAGGAGGGTGCGAGGGGGGCGGTCCTCCCCGGGGGACAGCCAGGAAGGGGGTGCCGTCAGACACTATTGTCATAATACTTAATGTTAAAATGTGCTTGCAAGTGTATTTCTTTGTGAGGAGGGGGGTGCCAAAGCTAGTATCCTCCCCGGGTTGCTAATACTTTAGGCACGCCTCTGGCTAGCTCCACGCAGTCTCATAATAGTCGCTATTGTACAACATGATTGAGGGTGCAGTAGTCCCTAATCTTTCTTTGTTTCTTCGGAGACCTCCGCTGGAACTACATGAGAACATAAGCTGTTAACACATGATAAGAAGAAGGTGGTGTGGATAGCACACATTGAGGAAATAAGAACAAACTGTTGTTAGCATTACAAGGCAGTATTTCTTCCGGAATCCTCCGGGTAAGAGAGGGAGAGATCGAAAAACGCACGGAGAAGAGAACTGTAAACAGACAAGAACGGAATGGTTGGAAAGGCCGTGAACAGATGGCACTGAATATGAAAGATTGGCATGAATGTGATGGCCCGTGGTCTTTTGGGAGCTTATGATGGTGATGTTAGTGGTAAAGGAGTACATTTCAGATGTTGATGTTAAATGTGATAGACGTAGAATAGGGATGGGTGGCTTCCATGACGGGTTACAGTACGTTGTGAATAGTTGTAGATGTACATTTCAGATGTTGATGTTAAATGTGATAGACGTAGAATAGGGATGGGTGGCTTCCGTGACGGGTTACAGTACTTTGTGAATAGTTGTAGATGTGCATTTCAGATGTTGTCGTGAAACGAAGTGTAACCCACTACTTTGTTAATCACTATGTCGAGATACAGATTTGCTTCAACCAATCAACTTGCACCGTTCACCAGTCTCTAAGACAGAATAAATTATACTGTTCACGCAGTTCACGCAAGATGGCGGCTAAAAAACTGAATAAAATTAGGCTGTATGAGCAAAAGACGAAACCGGAGGAAACCAATCATTTTGCTCCGCCAGGAACCAACCGAAAGCCTTTCTTAAGCGGTTACCTGCCTGTATAATAGGGCGGAATTTTATGCTAAACACGCAATCCCGAACTTGACGCCAGAGATACTGACTGAAGAGGAAGAAGCTGCCACCTTGATTGATTGTTTACCTGAGGGCATCGACCTGCAACCTACTTCACTAGTCGAGTCAAACTGGCCGTTTTTTAAATCTTGGAGGGTAATTATAAATTTACGATAACCTTTAGGAAAATAGGCCTTCAGCAGGCATATAATGTTGGTATTTGTTGTGTGTCATTATACTACCTACACCTGTATATATTTAATATATTTTGGGTTCCCTATGAATGTATATGATTGAATAGACGAAGACTAATAGGACTCATACCTCAATCTATTGTCTCCTATACTTCAATCTATTGTCTCAGATAAGACCAACTGCAATATAACCAAAACAGTCCTTGTTAGGACTCAATCTATTGTCTCATCTAACTACAAATGCAATATAACCAAAACAGTCCTTGTCAGGACTCAATCTATTGTCGCATCTAACTCCAATCTATTGTCTCCTATAACTCCCACCTGATATATCACCAAACAGTCGTCGTCTCACATACTCCTATCATAAGAACATAACAATATTGTTAGGATATATGTTACCAGCTAGTATAGCACTTGACAGAGAGGACGTGGTATAGTATAGGGGGAAGGACATTGTTGTATCACACCTAGGTGTACATATTATTGGATTTATTCATGTATTGATTTATATTATGGGATGTATTCATGTATTAAATGTATTCATGTATTGAATCTATATTATTGAATGTATCCATGTATTAGTTTATCAGAAAGAATGCTTTGCAAGTAGACACATGTCTTGTCTCGCTATTGCTAAATCATACTGAGCCATGTTGTCATTCATCCTACATGCATACATCTGAGACACGCTCATTTCACTCACACTAGAAATAGGTGGGCTTGAGGACAGAAATTAGCCCCTATTTTTGCTTTGTTACAGGTTTATTTGTGTCCTAAAAACCTGAGGTCGTATGTTCGAGTCAATCCCGCTGCCTGGAACTTCACAGGAGCATAGAGATTGTACAGAAGCTACATCTTTAGTCCCCCTCAGTCTTGGGTGGGCTAAAGTAACGAGCCTCAGCAGGAGTGGTGTGAACCAAACTAAGGAGAACAGAACGTTTTAAGAGATGAGTACTCAGTCGTACCATTTCTGTCAGCATTGTGAGCATAGAAACTGTCAGTGATGAGAAAGTGACTTAACATAGCAAGAGACAAAATTAATAGCATAGCTGAGAAGTGTTATATCCTTAATTAACAGCACAGCTGATATAAATTTTGTTCCTATAATTGGAAAACTTGTTGTCTATATAAATATAAATATTTGTAAAATATATGTAAACTTACAAATTCATTACGTTCCATTTTTTTCAACATTCACCCTTCAGCACAAGAGTAGATAGTGTATATACTAAATAAAATATAAGGAAATTGTATTTTGAAAGACTTGTCAATTTTATCATTTTTAAGCAAAATCTGTTTCCTTGGTTTTTAATATCACAGTTAGTTACACAGCGGAGGTGGCGCTTTATGTCGGTCTCCTCTCTACTATTGTTTCGAGATCAGAACATTCACAGCCGTAACTAATTTGTGATACCAGTAGTCCTCTCAGACACTGGGACTTCACCATTTTCTGCAGAAATTCTATTTCTGTAATTGTCAGTACTATACTGATCTTAGAGCCAAAATAAAACCTCTCGCCACAGATGTTGATGTTAAATGTGATAGACGTAGAATAGGGATGGGTGGCTTCCGTGACGGGTTACAGTACTTTGTGAATAGTTGTAGATGTACATTTCAAATGTTGAACTTGAATGTAATAGACGTAGAATAGGGATGGGTGGCTACCGTGAGGGAGGGAGTTACAGTACTTTGTGAATAGTTGTTGAGAACGTCCGTTCAAACAAAAATGTGGAAATAAAATAAAAAATCGAAATAAAGAAGACACGATGGAGGGTTTCCAATGATATAAATAGATAAATAACATAGGTAAAGAGTGAATGTCATAAATGAAAGATACACGAAAAAAAAAAAAAGGGATGTTTCGGGTTTCCTTCGTCAGCGGCAGTCACAAGCAGGAAACAAAGTTAAGAAGTATAGGCAGGTTTATTTATAGGGTGGTCGGAGTGGCGAAGAGGTATGGTCTCCGCCTCTAATTCTAAAGGTACCGGGTTCGCTCCTGGTACAGTAAATATAATTGATGGAGATTTTTCTTTCAGAACCAGTGGTTTCTAATTATGTCATACTCTCCCCCCCCCCCCCCCATCACCAAGGTAGTGAGATCGGAGGTCTAGCCTTCTCGGATAAGGGCGAAAAAAATAGGAGGTCCCATGTGCGAGGTGCACACGTTAAAAATCCCCCAGCAGTTGGAAATCGTCAATAGGAGGCCATACGACCGCTGCTTTGGCAAAATTTAAAAATTATCAATCCTACCCACCACAAAAAATATGTATATAATGTGTGATTCATGTATACACACATTGGGATCCTCACTGGTGCTGCGGAGTTCGTGCACTGTGCTGAGACTCTCCTTGTGTGATATAAGGTAGGAGATAGAAGCACTTATGGAGTTGTCTGTGTGCGTTGAAGATGGTCCTTAAAACCAAACCAGACCAGGTAGGTGTACTTACTACCGTGAGGTGTAGAGGTTTGGAAGAGAGAGCGCCATACTATCATATCGGCTATTATCCTTCTGGCCTGGTTCCATTCTATTCCTCGGTCCTTCAGAGATTGTCTAATGTTGTCCTCTCAGCGGACTCTAGGTCCCTGGCTCTTAGCCTCCAATCCCTGCCGTGGCAGCCGAAGATATGTTTATATAATTATAATTTTTGTGTCTGTAACTGTTGCTGACAAGGGGTAAAATCCATAAACGTCACTTATTCTTGGAGTATCGTAAAACTGACTCGGAATTTATTGTTTCACTGTTTTTACCTTATCTTTCAGTTTTACAAATCCCCTCTTAAAGGTTTTATTACTTAAAAATTAATAGCTTGGCGGAACTGTTACATCTTTCAGAAAGATGACCCACCGTAACGACACATTCAACGTTCCAAACAAAGGGAGAGAACCTCACCACACATGGATGCAATAGTTATTGAGGATGGAAGGAAAGCATAGCTATTCAGACAAGATAACAAAGGGTACAAAATTTGAACTCCCACTCCGTGCGTTTAATTTATCGACTTTGTCCACGTGCTGTATTTTACAGGGGAAAAAGTGCCCCGCACCCTCTCCCATTCAATCAGAAGGACGTTAAATGACGGAAAAATTGATCACTGGATAGCGTGCATACATTACGCTTGTACAGACCAGAGCTCAATCTATTCAAGTTTATTGTTCATGTCCCGGGGCCGGCAATCAAAGTACTGACACCACACCTGCTCCTGCGTGGTTCCGCTGCTGCTTTTTCTCACGTCAGTAAAGTTGTTACTGAGTAAAGGATGAACATTTCTTTTTCCTTGCTCCCAACGTGTGTAATATGTAGAAATGTTTTTTTCTTTTGTCTTTATTCGTATGATGTTTGTTTCTTTATGCCAGTTTTTTTTTTTTTAAATATCCAAAATCGAATTGTTTCCTCTCATTGTTGCAGGCTATTATATTCTCGTATGATTATTCTCTTTATTCCAGAATTTTATATTCGGCTGTTAAACTTTCTTTGCGCTGGTAAAAAAAAATTGCATAAAGCGTTATTGTACTGAAGTTGCCGCTTCTAGCAGCCATATATTGTTGTGTTCACATCTGCTCGACATCTCTCTCACGCGGTTTCTCCTTCTGATCCGACATTCTCACGCGAACGAACATACACACGCATAGATACCCATTTACTCATGTACGTGTGCAAACACATACATAATGAAATACTCGTACACGCGTATGTTCTTCTTCGTTCACTTTCAGATTTCGATTTGAGTACGTTCGTAGAAAGCAGTGGTTAGCTTGCGGCTGTTGACATCTCTGGAAAGAAATAAGTAAATAAATAAAAGGTAATTAACAGGTACTCATTGGACATAAAGGATGACACTAGACAACAGAAAAGAAAATATAAGTGATAGGCTTACCGGGAATCGAACCTATGACCTACCAACCATCGTGAAAGGACGCTCAGCCAATTATGCACCCATTTGGAATCTCTGTATAACTTTTCTAGGAGTGCTACTGGTGACGGCCATATGTACTTTTCTAGTTCCTCATATGTTGGGCATCTTTGAAGCATATGTTGGGCATCTTTGAAGCAGATGTTGGGCATCTTTGAAGCAGATGTTGGGCATCTTTGAAGCAGATGTTGGGCATCTTTGAAGCAGATGTTCAGCAGTCATGTTATCTGTGTCAAAGTTACCACTCATCGGTAGTTCCTATCTTTGAATAGATGGCATCCCAATCTGTCGTGGTGCGTGCGGAGTCAGAAGTCCATCACCCGTTTTCCTCTGCCGAGCCGGCCACACGCATCGCCTTTATGGTGGTATAATGCATATACGCATATACACATACGCGATGTGCCAGGCAATTGTAGACTCGTTGGAACGAAAGTACGAGAATACTATACAAGAAAAAATAACAGAAGCGATAGACTCACCACTACTCAAATTTATGAATATAAAAATTGAAGAAAAAAAACGACAGTTGATAAATAGTATATTCTTACCAGATCTCTGCTATCAGTGTCAAACATGGTCCCTGTCCAAGGTACAGGAGAGGACCATCACATCGTGTGAGATGAAATGTCTGGGATGAGTCATTAATTTTGCCGGGAAAGAAAGAATGAGAAATTATGAATCAGAAAAAATTGTAGGAAGTATATTGCTACATCAAATACATATTTTAAAAAAAGGTAAAGATAGTCCCATAGCGGATACTCCATAGGGGAATGGAGTGTTAGAGACTTCACTATACAGTGTCCTGCTTTCATGAAGTGGAGTGACCAGTTCCGTTCCTCGCTGCCTTCAACTTCCATAACTCACGAGCAGAGTCAGGTACCCATTTACAGCAGTGTAAATTGGAGCGTGACGCCACCAGTTTTTCATCCCGGAACACGGTAACTTCGAGAGGCAAGCGCTCTAACAGCTGAGCCAGTCGGACGCTCCATAAAGTAGAAAAATAAATAAAGTAATTGGGCCTTCTCTTAAGGCTGGAGCCCGAGTCGTTGCCACTACGCCACTACGCGCCTACAACAATAGAAGATCATGTTTTAGAGCACATAGAAGGTACAGAGTCTGATGGATAGTCTGTTTTACGGAAATCTTACAACAAGCGTCGGCAATCCAGTAGCTTTTGTAATCTACTTTAGAAACACTGAGTCCTCTAAAGATCTACTAACTATATATATATATATATATATATATATATATATATATATATATATATATATATATATATATATATATATAAATATATATATATATATATATAATATATATACGATATATATATAAACACGACACGACAAGGCAAGACAAGACAAGACACGACAAGACAAGACAAGACAAGACACGGCAAGACAAGACCCGACACGACAAGGCACGACAAGACACGACACGACAAGGCAAGACACGACAAGACACGACAAGGCAAGACACGACACGACACGACAAGCCATGACAAGAAATGACAATACACGACAAGACAAGACCGGACAAGACACAACAAGGCACGAGAAGACAAGACAAGAAAGGACAAGACACGACACGACAAGGCAAGACAAGACCCTGTTATGTCAGACTAATGGGACACCCTGCGTATTAACATCATCATCATTTATCTGTGCGCACCTTACAAAGCATGACACCAACAATGTTTCTGATCCCCCTTACAGAAAGCCCACATCAAACATTCACATGCTGCTGCAGCAGGGGTTGTTGTGGCAATTTGTGGTACATGATGAGGCTGCCAACCTCATGCACAATCCCACATTAGTCGCCATGTACGGCAATCCTGAGTGATAAGTAGTCCCATTATTTCTGTGCCTCCTCAAAGACCCCCCCGGGACGCACAACGGGGCACAAGAGAAGCACACATATAGTAAACTATTTCTTTGTTTTAGTTTATTACACGATTTAGGAGCGCCCGATTGACAGAGTGGTCTAACTACCTTCTCTATGTGTTTTTGTCTAAACCCTGAGGGTTCCAGAATAAGGACTACCTTGTAATGCTATCAATTGGTTTTTTTCGGTTTTTGTTGTTGTTGTTTGTTCTCAATATGAATCCTGTCAAACGCCAACCTCTTGTTCCACACTGGTATTTGTGTGTTTTCTTTCCGCCAGATCAGGCGAATATAGGTTAAGATTAAACACTGATATGCGGATTGGTTAGAGCGCTGATTTCTCGCGGCAAATGTTCCGGGTTCGATTCACGGTATAGTCACGCTCTGGTATACCCGGCTGTAAACTGGTACTTAACTTTGCTCTTCAGTTAAGGAAGGAAATGGTAGCGAGGAAGGGAACTCGTCGCTGAAACTAATACAGTGAAGTCTCTAACAATTCGCTCTCCTATGGCAGTATCCGCTAAAGGATTACTTTTTGTTTAAAATATTTAGGAGGAAAAAGAAAGAGACAACACATAACGGAATAATGGATATCGATATTTTTCAGGTGTCCTTAATGTCGATACTCGTGAGCACTACCACATCGTTTGTTCCGGTGCTTGAGCGAGACCCTGGCACAGTACTAATTTAACACCTGCTTCTGGTTATACTAGCTGACCTTTGTGTTCGCTGCCTCGACCTGGTAAGTTATTGATTTGCTGCTTGAATGAGGGATGTTAAAGTCCGAAGTGGAAACGTTCCGTATTCTTGTTCTTGTTGAGTTGTCAAGCGTTTTTCTGTCCTACAGTTCGTGGAGTCTTATTGTGTCCCTTTTCATATTTTTCAAGGTTTTTTTTTAACATTTAAACATGCGCCCTAATATAACCGACTAGGTTGAACGCCAAAACGAGGCAAAATTTTATTTTTTTTAAAAATCACCATTAACCTGTGTGATTTCCCATTACCCCTATGCACGTGTGGGCAGGCAGCACAGACAGCCGAACATATCCTGCAAGACTGCCACATGCTTAGTCAACTGCGGACTGAACATTGGCCCACAGAGACGCACATCCACACAAAGCTGTTTGGGAGTCTTGGCGAACTTTCAACCACCACAGCAACATACATCCAGAGAACTGGACTTCTTGTGTAGACATTACTAAACAACAGCGAACGAGAAGAAGAACGAGAAGACCTGTGTGATTCTTACGTAGCACAGAACCATCCCTGCATGCTGGTCCTCTTGCAGGACGTCTGCACCATCCAGTCACGTGCACTTGCAGTGATGGTTTCTGTAAAGAGTTGTTTTGCATGATGAGTTTGCCAGCACCCCATGCAAAATCTCGTATTAGTCGCCCTGTACGACATGCTTGAAGGTGCTGGTCATGTTCTTTCTTTGTATCTTCAAAGACCACCACCCGGGGAAATACACAGGGCTGTGTCCTTGTTATATAGTACACATATTCTCTCCTCTTTACTCTCGCCCTTCCTCTCTCTGCCCTCTCCCCATCTGTCCCTGTTTTTGGAACTCATTGTGAGCCCCGTGTGCGTGCACTTGACTCTCGGCAAACGGATACATGTACGTCGGTTGTTATTGCGCCTGTGTGTGTGTTTTTTTTTTTTTTTAAAGAAAATATATTGCAACCTTTCGTTTCTGTCTTAATTAGAATACTTATTTCTTTAGTTGTTGATTTTAAATTAGAATGTTGATTCCTTCTGTTTTGGTTCTTAATTAGAATGTTGATTTGGTCACTTTTTGGTTTTAAATTAGAATGATGATTCTTTCTGTTTTGGTTCTTAATTAGAATGTTGATTCTTTCTGTTTTGGCTGTTAATTAGAATGTTGATTCCTTCTGCTTTGGTTCTTAATTAGAATGTTGATTTCTTCTGTTGTGGTTCTTAATTAGAAGGTTGATTCTTTCTGTTTTGGTTCTTAATTAGAATGTTTATTCTTTTTTCTTTTTTTTAAAAATTAGAATGTTGATATTCTTTCTGTTTTGGGGTTCTTAATTAGAATGTTGATTCTTTCTGTTGTGGCTGTTAATTAGAATGTTGAATCCTTCTGTTTTGGTTCTTAATTAGAATGTTGATTCTTTCTGTTTTGGTTCTTAATTAGAATGTTGATTCTTTCTGTTTTGGTTCTTAATTAGAATGTTGATTCGGTCACTTTTTTTATTTTTTATTTTGAATGTTGATTCCTTGAGTTTTTGTTATTTATTGTGAATTCGGGTTCTTCAGTTTTTATTCTTAGAATGTTGACATGATTAGTTTTTGCTTTTAGTTAAAATTTTGACTCTTCAATATTTGTTTTTCATTATAAAGCTATTTTCTATAGTTTTTAGTCTTAAATTGGCTGTTGGTTCTTTTGGATTTAGTTTTTAATTAGAACGTTGACTCTACCAGTTTTTGTTCTCTTTTATAATGTTGGTTCTTTTGAAATTTTATTGTCTATTATAATGTTGGTTTTTATTAAGTTTTTTGCCCCTAATAACAATGATGTTTTTTGCTCTGAATTAGAATGTTAGTCCTTCATTTTTTGTTCTGAATTAGAATATTGGTTCCTTCAATTTTTATTGTTAATAAACAAGTTGGTGCCGTCAGTTTTGTTCTTGAGAATGTTTCCTTCAGTGTTTCCCGTGTGGACTATCAGTTTAGTTGTGCATTTGTTTTTCTCCAACCCCCCCCTTCCCCCCCCCCGCCCCCACCCCAAAAAAAAAAAAAAAAAAAAAAAAAAACAACTTCATGTGCTTTATACTGATAAAATATCACAGTGTCAGCCTTTCGGTTCTGCACTGAACTAGTCCTATATACAAAATCCCAGCTTTTTCTGTCAGTACGTAACGCTAAGGGATGCAACTTTGGTTGAAAGTTACACATTAATTGTATTGTTTCCCTTATATGTACTCTCCCGAAAATAGTAACACTCGACAAAGAAAAGTGCGCAAATGAAGGTGTGCATAAAAGTACTTATAGAATGTGTGATCCCGTTATACACACATTGGGATCCTCGCTGCTGCTACATAGTTCGTGTATTGTGGTGATGCACAGTGGGTTTTTTAAAAATACATGTGAAATAAGTAAAATGGCCGTTAGGTATTGGTGCTTTTGAATTTAATTCCCGTCTTATGACGAGCTTTTACACTAGTATACAAATATACGCATTCTTTTAATTTTGTTAGATTACTTGCTGAGTTTGTGCCAGATAACGCCTAGTTGCTAACTTTGTCGGTCAAACATTCAAAATTGCAAACTGTCGTATTTACAAAAAACACTTGTAAAATAACGCACAGTGAAGAATCGGTTTCACTAATCAAGAAATACTAAAAACTGGCCTTTCGAGAATTTAGAAAACAAATAATTAAAAGTTCGATAGAATTATATACGTTTAGATGACTAAGGCGTGCAGAAGATCTGGGGTAAATTTAAAAAAAAAACACACACACGCACACATACAATCTTGCGTATATGAAATGAAAGGCACAAGAGTGACATGGAAAGAAAAAGAAGGTACAATAGTGACATGGAAAGAAATGGACATACAACATAGAAATGGATACTGTCACGAGATGGATTTTTGGGGCGACCTCTTTCCGATCTCTCTTTCACTACGGCAATAATCAGTTACATTTTTGTACTGATTTTATTTGCGTGATTTTCCATGGTCGCACCCTTTCTTTCTGTTTGCTATGTAGCTGAGAGCTTGTTTGTTCAAACATTTGACACTCCTTGTTGATGATAAACACATCACATTTGCAAGGAGCGGCAGAGATAACATTAACGACAGGCCTGTTGGTGATTCTCGCGTACCCAAGCTTGGCCGCTACAGATTAGCCCCACAATCGCCAGCGTGTTTGCTTAAATCGCTGATAAAGGCCAGAGTGCGGGACAGATAAAGAGATTACCCGTCTGCGAATAGATTACTCTCTGATAAAGTAATAAATTGTTACATCTGGAACACATTGTCGTATGAGTTTGCAGACCATTTAGTGAGTTCGCCTGCGAGGGATCGGATATTTTCATGCCATATACGGAAGACTTGACCCCTACCTTACGTTCAAAATTTTTCCATATCAGGAATATTTTGAAATTCTCTCTCTCTCTCTCTCTCTCTCTCTCTCTCTCTCTCTCTCTCTCTCTCTCTCTCTTCCCCCCTCCCCCCACCCCCCACCCCAAAAGCATGCTTGAAATGATTGGAGCTTTTACTTAGCTCCATAACAAACAGAGCGGGGGAGGACAGTGAATATAACCTGACGCTTTAGTCAGTTAAATTTACTGTGAAGATCGCTTGACAAGACCTTGCCAGAGTGAAGCCTAGAATTCAGAATTCCATTTTATCAGACCGGGACCCTTTTATTGGAAAATCTTGACGGTCTTAAAAAAAAAAACAGCCAGGAAATCTCTATCATTTTAAGTAAGGAAAACCGGAATATCTGATGAAACTGAACACGAAGTCAGAGAGGGAATTAAAGTTAGAATTAACGACCCCAAGTACACGTGTAAAAAGGCATCGGCTAATGCCTTAACTTCATTCATCTGAGCAAAATGTCTGTGAGCCAGGATTGGCGTAAGTTGTCATTTTACATTCTATATTTTCTTTACTAACATGTGAACACACACACACACACACACACACACACACACACACACACACACACACACACACACACACACACACACACACACACATACACACACACACACACTCACACACACTCACACACACACACATAATAGAAGCGTCATTACCCTTCTGTTTACAAATCTGCCAAGAGTAATCTTGTGCGAAGGTAGACACCTTTGAAGCGCATATTAAATACTCTTGAGTAGTGGCCACTGTTGGATCACTACTGCAAAGCAGGGGAGGCAATACCGTTTAGAGATACACACCAAGAATGACATATGAAGAAATTGATATGTAACACAGAAATTGAAAGTACAACACGAATGACATAGCTGTAGAATATAAGCATGGAAAATACAACAAAAGCGACATAGAACAAAATAGATATACAACATAGAACAAAATAGATATACAACATAGAACAAAATAGATATACAACATAGAAATGGAGAGTAAATAATGGAGGCGTAGAAATGCATGGATATACTTCTTCTTCGTTCACCCTCAGACATCAACTTGAATATATTCAAATAAAGCGGTGGTCAGTCTGAGGCTATTGACATCAGCGAAGAACTTTTCTAGGAAATGCACCGTTGATGGTCATATGCGCTTTCTGTGTTCCTCATATGTTGGGCACCTATGAAGCAGATGACCAGCAGTCATGATATCTGTGCCACAGTTACACTCATCAGTAGTTCATATCTTTAACTTGTTGAATTGATGGTATCCAAATCTGTTTGACCTGTGCGAAGTCTAAAGATTACCACTGGATATACAACATAGACATGTAAGGTACAATAAGAGCGGCAGGGAAATATATATATATACGCGTATATTTCCATCCCGGAATAACATAGAAATTGAAGGTAAATAAAGGAGGCTTCACCTAGATATTTACCAGATCATTCATTGTGAACTACTAGCAGTGCACGATCGACTGGTTGCCGACCCCTGCTACATAGTGTGTTTAAACTCCTTTTAGTTACGTTTGAATAGTTTCTCGGTAGCTGGATTACAGCTTCCATTAGTCCGGGGGCATCAACACAAACTGTGTGTGAGTGGACGTGCTTGTTTGTGAATGGAAGTCTGATCCAAATAAAAAAGGTATTCGTTGATTTGTTGTTGGAAATATCCAGTATACCTTTGTTGAGTACAAAGAAGCCAGGGAGAAATAACGGATTGGATTTTATGCAACAATTCTTTGTCAATGGAAGTAATAAAGCGAGTTTTTCAATGTTACATATAACCGATCCAAGCATACGGAAGTAAGTCACGGACAATTAATAAACAAGGAGGAAAAGCGTCAGAGACCACAAAGATGTGGTTTTACAGAAGAATGTTAAAAAAAAACCATGGACAGCTAATAAGCGTAATAAGGTTAGAAGCCGGGGCACACAGGAAGTTTATTAGTTATGTTAGAAAAAAACAATCGACTTTCTTTGGAGCTTGTTATACTTACTTACTTACATACTTCTTTCAAATTCTCACGTATCCGCTGATTCTTAAATTTAAAAAAGAATGCCCTCGTCCATTAACCAGTACAGGCGTTACCAAACGTACACTTATTTCACTCGCCTGGTAGCGTCTTCAGTACAGGCGTGTATCTAGGTCAGTTCAGTTCAGCTGGACGTCTGTCACCTTTTTTTTACTCCCCACCCCCCGTTTTCCAAGTTACTTCACTTCCTCCCTCCCCCTCTTTGCGTGTCTGTGAGATTAAGGTCAATCTCACTGGGTCCTAGAGGTGTCGCCACCCATATCGTGAACATAAAATCTTGCTATCATAGAGACGGGTACTCACGTATAAAAGAACCACGCCTGGCGTTACGGTAGATCAGAGGCCCCCAGATTTTTTTTATCTCCCCCATCAAAAGAAATTAAGTCCAACACAAAAATCAGTATTTTCAATTCAAATGTCAATTCATTACTATTGTATGCCTCAGAAATATGGAGTATTACAAAAACAACAACCAAAACGCTACAGACTTTAATAAGTAGATGCTTGCGTAGAGTAGAAGGACTGAAGAGGGTGTGACAAGATCGCGAATGTGGAACTGATGACAAGAACCAGACAAGTGCCAGTGGAACAAGAGTTGAGAAGAACCAGACAAGTGCCAGTGGAACAAGAGAGGATAAAAAGACACTGGTGATGGGTAGGACACACACTGAGAAAAACCTGTTGATAGCATTACAAGGCAGTCCTTGTTCTGGAATCCACAGGGTAAGAGAGGTGGAGGACGACCAAAGAACACATGGAGAAGAGAACTGGTGACAGGCATACAGGGAATGAAGAAGACATTGAGCTGATGGCACGTGACAGGAAGACTTGGCATACGTTTGTTGAAGGCCTGTGCTGCTGTGAGAGGTCAAAGGTGAAAGATGAAGAATACCCCATGGTTTTTAGTAAACGTTCCCGTACGCCTTATTCAGTATGACAGGAAATAAATGGGGTTCTTAACCTTTCTTGTGCCTTGAACCTCTTTGATTGTCCAGTGAAGGCTACCTACCCCTTTGATTGTCCAGTGAAGGCTACCTACCCCTTTGATTGTCCAGTGAAGGCTACCTACCCCTTTGATTGTCCAGTGAAGGCTACCTACCCCTTTGATTGTCCAGTGAAGGCTACCTACCCCTTTGATTGTCCGGTGAAGGCTACCGACCCATTTGTTTGTCCGGTGAAGGCTACCGACCCCTTTGTCCGGTGAAGGCTACCTACCCCTATAATTGTCCGGTGAAGGCTACCTATACCCTTTAATTGTCCGGTGAAGGCTACCGACCCCTTTGATTGACCAGAGAAGGCTGTGGACCTCACCTTCGACAACATGTACGTAGACGCATAATTGAAATGTTTGCATCCAAGTAATATATTTTATCACAAAGAAAACTCGTTTAGCTTACAATATTATCATATTGAAAAACAAAATTAATATGTAAAAAGAATATATTTCTTTAAATAAAAAAATCTATGATAATTTTCCAAGTAATTATTTTGGTGAAAATAAAATTCAGACAATTAGGTTATGTACTCGGGCCCCCTAGTATCCATTCAGGGACCACCAACCAACATTGCAACATTCCAGGCAACGAGGAGGCTGACAGACTTGCTAAGGAAGGAGGAGCGCTACAAAAAAATGATAAAGGGACAACTTATGAAATGGAAAAAACAACTATAAAAGCCACAGTCCAGTTGGGAAAGAGAACATCCAGGCCATATACAAAATGATGCCTATCATCACCTATTTAGGCGAGACCAGGTCATCATTTTCCGGCTACGCACTGGACACAATAGACTGAGGTACCATCTATAACGCAAGTACAGGATTGGTGCAACAGATCTCTGCACCTGTGGCATCAACCATATGACAGCCGAACATCTGCTGCAGTCATGCCCAAATTACAGCAGTGAACGGAGTAGCAAATGGCAACAGCCTACTTCTCTTCACGAAAAACTGTTTGGAGATGTCAGGAACTTTGTGCTGACAACTGCCTTTATCAGAGTCATTAATGTGGAAGTCTGAAGGCGAACGAGATGTCATGAACCTTGAGCTGACTGCTGTCTTTATTAGAGTCATTAATGTGGAAGTCTGAGGGTGAACGAGATGTCAGGAACCTTGTGCTGACAACTGCCTTTATTATAGTCATTAATGTGGAAGTCTGAAGGCGAACGAGATGTCAGGAACCTTGAGCTGACTGCTGTCTTTATTAGAGTCATTAATGTGGAAGTCTGAGGGTGAACGAGATGTCAGGAACCTTGAGCTGACTACTGCCTTTATTAGAGTCATTAATGTAGAAGTCTGAAGGTGAACGAGATGTCAGGAACCTTGAGCTGACTACTGCCTTTTATTAGAGTCATTAATGTAGAAGTCTAAAGGTGAACGAGATGTCAGGAACCTTGAGCTGACTACTGCCTTTTATTAGAGTCATTAATGTGGAAGTCTAAAGGTGAACGAGATGTCAGGAACCTTGAGCTGACTACTGCCTTTTATTAGAGTCATTAATGTGGAAGTCTAAAGGTGAACGAGATGTCAGGAACCTTGAGCTGACTACTGCCTTTATTAGAGTCATTAATGTGGAAGTCTGAGGGTGAACGAGATGTCAGGAACCTTGAGCTGACTACTGCCTTTATTAGAGTCATTAATGTGGAAGTCTGAGGGTGAACGAGATGTCACGAACCTTGAGCTGACTACTGCCTTTATTAGAGTCATTAATGTGGAAGTCTGAGGGTGAACGAGATGTCAGGAACCTTGAGCTGACTACTGCCTTTATTAGAGTCATTAATGTGGAAGTCTGAGGGTGAACGAGATATCACGAACTTTGAGCTGACTACTGCCTTTATTAGAGTCATTAATGTGGAAGTCTGAGGGTGAACGAGATGTCAGGAACCTTGAGCTGACTACTGCCTTTATTAGAGTCATTAATGTGGAAGTCTGAGGGTGAACGAGATGTCAGGAACCTTGAGCTGACTACTGCCTTTATTAGAGTCTGTGGTGAAGTGGGATGTTATAAATACTTATAGGGAACTTAGTGTACTGACTGAGATCAGCTGTGAAGGTATCTATATCTATTAAGAGTAGTGTATTATAGATAACCTTACTTGCTACCACATATCTATATATCTCAGTCAGAATTATTCTGGAATAGTGTGATGACTACGTTATGTGTCTAGGGTATGTGTATGATGAAGTGTAAGTCACAACAACAGACAGATAAACAATTTAATTCAATCCACTACTCTTAACAACACTGTGACACTCACATACATATAACACTCTATGAGAATATCTTAAAGAAATCACTCGTAACTTTTCAAATAACAATATGTATTCATTACTGGCATGAATGAATATGTGTCCTGATTCAACTACAAGGGAACCAGGAATCACAATCAATTTAAATTACAAGTTATGTACAGAATGTATTTAATATGAATATTGTAGTGACCTATATTATTACAAATGTTCTATGTGTGTCAGTTGTGTAGTAGTAAAATGAGGTAATACTGGTTTTGTTTTGTTCAAGCTCTGTTGGTATTTGTCATCATGACTTCAATAGTTTGTCTTTAGGGACTAGTATTGGAGATGTTCACAGTTCCTGATTTTAAGACAAGTAAATTCCCCTCTTAATGTTAATTTTACAAAGTCAGTTCAAGATGAGGGGACATAATGTTGAGCTCAGCTGGCCAATTCGCTTATCTGGCGTGATGGCGGCAGGAAAGGACTCCTCTGCTCGAATTCTCCTCTGGGCTCAGGAGACACCTCACTGATAGCTAAAAGACCAAGGAGTATGCTGTCCGACTCTGGATTCAGCAAAGCTCTGACCAGGTGCTGCTCACTACCATCAAGACCACTGTCCCTGAAATCAAGAAGGATGTACCTTCTACTTCATAACTAACTTAAACTCTCTTGTTACACTGATCACAACACAGCACAAACATTGAGTTCAGAGCATTAGGCCAACTGTCAGCTTCATTTGAAATACTTTATTCCAGTATTACCCTTCTTAATGTTTACTACGCCTCTGCAATTCCAGCATTATTTCTTTCTAGTCAATCATCTAGGTGTCAGTGTACTATTTGGCCATTCCATGCCGTTTTACTTCTCTCCGACACCCTCTGTTCAGGCTGGAGCATTACAGGCTTTACCTCACGTTGGCCACTGAACTACACATATATATATACAGGCATAAATCAACAATTCACATTCAATTTTCATTAAAAGATATTGAATGGTTCAAGCTTACCACAATTCATACGAATAAACACAGATACGTTGATTAGCAATGAATTCTGGCACAAACTGGCACAAATTCCCATCTGCTTATCTTCCAGGCTTTTATTTAGCCAAATATAAGCTGGCTTCAACGCACTGATGCTTTATCAATCTTATTTAGACAAGTGGTTTCGAACTAACGCTCCCAAGTGTGTATATCAGCGAGTCTGACCAATGAGCCCCGTTTCGACAAGTGTTTGAAAAAATGTTACCTTTCCCCGTTTCCCCTAACAACCAAGATAGTATTTATAGCCCGACCAATCGTGGTTAGGCTTTCATTTGTTGCGCTCCAATCAATTTGGAGTTTACATGGTAGGCTATTTCTGTAACGTAAATTTTTTTCCAACACGTTAAAAAAAAATCTTATGAGCAGAAATGATTTTATGCTGTCAGGCACCCCCAATATTTTATTTTGGGTATAATTTATTAATTCCTGGACTATTTGCGTAACGTTTTACATATTATTTGTCAGCAAGCCCTAAGGAACCCAAAAATACAAATTTAAAGGAGCTACGTGGCTGCATTCAAAATATGCAATTTCTTCTACCTCCTGTTTCGAAGATGTGCTGTCTGGGTACTGTTATGTTTTCAACCGTAAACCCATCTAATGTTATCTTTTCTAATAAGAGTTTTTTTATGATTTATAAACCTAACTCTGGGAAAGGGTAGTGTATTTTATCACTGTCCGTCTGAAAAAAAAATTAGTGCATGTAGACTTACACGCGTGATGGCAGCATTTGTGAACCGCGCGACGCGTGTTGCATGCGTTCCTGATTTTCAGCCCTCCCCTCTCTCTCTATCCTTTTGTCCATCTGTTCGTTCGTTTTGGTAACGCAGTATAATTAATGTTAGGATTAATTTAGGTCATTACGCAGGGCCTCTCAATGCTTTTCCAAGAAATACAGCACACGTTTCATTGAAGAAAGCGGGTAATAATACAGTAAGCTTTTATATCAACGTGAAAGCGTTACAATTTGCAGACGAAGCATAAAACAAGGGGGATTTCGAGCACAGTCATTGTGACAGCACTGTTCTTTACCATTGCTCTTCTCTTTATTTATGAGGGTGAACGAGATGTCAGGAACCTTGAGCTGACTACTGCCTTTATTAGAGTCATTAATGTGGAAGTCTGAGGGTGAACGAGATGTCAGGAACCTTGAGCTGACTACTGCCTTTATTAGAGTCATTAATGTGGAAGTCTGAGGGTGAACGAGATGTCAGGAACCTTGAGCTGACTACTGCCTTTATTAGAGTCATTAATGTGGAAGTCTGAAGGTGAACGAGAAAGAAGAAGAAGAAGAAGGACAACCAAAGGGTCCGTGGACCAAATGTTAAGAAACCCTGGTCTATAGTTTGCCATGCCTATATCGGTACATATAAGAAAAGTACAGTTGGGCATCCGCAGCTGAGGTTCAAGATGTGTGTAAGAGAGTCATGAGGGCACTAGTCATAGATCCAGGAACCTGGGAGGATGAAGCTGGCATTCGCACCAAGTGGCGATGCTCTTGGGCGAGAAGAAGCTCTCATGGCAAGCAGAATAGAAGAGAAAACGTCGAAAGGAACACACTAGGAAAATAACCAGCGGAGGATTGTCATCTCAGGGGCGCATTCCCATAGTCACTTATGACTGAAGGGGAGTCACTTATGACTGAAGGGGAGTCACTTATGACTGAAGGGGCTTATATATACTACTGGACAAAAGTTAAGGGCCACCATTCAGTTTAGACAAGGATTATATAATTGATTGGCAAACTGTAAAGACAAGTGAAAATGTCATTAAAACTGAGCTCAGAGAAATGTGTATACATTTCTGTGTCTTTTTCTTCTTTGATCCTTAGCCGCCGACCGTCAAAGCAGTCAGTGGCCATTACGCCTGGTGGCGTCTTGTAGGGCAACAACAAATTGATTCCACTTTGCTCGGTCGGCGGCCATCCTTCGTACAGTGCCCCAACTCTGGTTCATTCTTTGCATCTCAGCCTCCACAGTCCTCCGCCAAGTTGTTTTGGGTCGGCCTCTCTTTCGTTTTCCTTCAGGGGTCCATAGCATAGCTGTTCTTGTGATGGCATCGGGGTCTCTTCTGAGGACATGGCCAACCCAGCTCCAGCGTCTGCCAGCTATGATGGTGTGCATGTCCTCTTGCTTGCTCCGAGTAAGCAGATCTTGGTTGGTGATGATATTCGGCCAAAAGATTCGGACAATTTTTCTTAGGCATGTTGTGTGAAAAGAGGACAATTTCGACATTTCCTTCTCTGTAACTCTCCAGCTCTCCGCGCCATAGAGAAGCACAGAAAGCACACAGCTCTGATATAATCCTAATTTTGTGCTTGTGCTGTACTGAGAGGACTTCCAAATGTTGTTTAGACTAAAAAAGGCTGTTCTTGCTTTGTTCATTCTGTTGTTGATGTCTTTGCTTGCTCCGCCGTCTGGTGTTACTATGCATCCTAGGTATGTGAAGGCATCTGTCTGTTCCAGTTGCTGATTCCTTACTGATATGGGCTCAGGGTTGCTCACACCGAGCGTCATGACCTCTGTTTTCTTTAGGTTGATGTTCAAGCCCACCTACATTTCTGTGTGCACTAGGTTAATTTTTTTTAAATGTCCAAAAACTGGGTCACTTTAACCCGCACGTGAAAATTGCCATTGTTGCTGCAAAAACTCGTGGTTTTTACAACACGCCCCACAAGTTCAAAAGGTGAAAAAGTGAGTTGAATTTGAATGCACGTGGAAAATGATCATCGGTAAAGAGTGTTCACCGTTGGTATGAATAAATCAGTACGACAAGTGGTCGAAATGATCACTGCATTAGCCATGCCACCAAGGAGAAGTCTCAGCACTGTAGACCGTGGTCGAGCCATGGCATGGATTCAGGATGGTCAATCTGTTCGTCATGTTGCAAGACGTTTAGCAGTGTCCCACTCTACCATTCAGAGACTTCTTGAGAGATTTCAAGCTACCGGACATTTGGAAAATCGACCCTGCTCACGAAGAATTATATAAACCTTGTCTAAACTGAATGGCGGCCCTTAACTTTTGTCCAGTAGTATATATACGGTATATAAGAAAATTAGTAAACAGATTAATTATTTGTTCACTTAAAAAAGTGTTTGGTGTGTACCAACATTTTATCAAGCATGATAAAGTTGTGAAATACTTATCAGAACACATCCAAATAAATTAGTGAGAACCTTGATTCTGTTTCTTGTCACCAACGGTTGTTATCTTGTTGCATTTAAAGAAAAAGAGATCCCCGCTTACCAGTATGTGAGTCAGGATGGCCGAGCGGTCTAAGGCGCTGCGTTCAGGTCGCAGTCCACTCTTGTGGGCGTGGGTTCAAATCCCACTTCTGACAATTTTTTTTTTTTTTTTATTCAGCAACCTGTGAAGATGAAACTACTGATCAGACCAAATGGCGATGCTCTCTACGGCGCCAACTCAGATTGGGCGAAAAAGCTCTCACAACAAGCAGAAGTGAAAGGAGCACATCGAAAGGAACCCCAGGGGAAACAAAAAATAAGCAGCTGAGGACTGCCACTTCTGGCGCGAAATCCCATTGTCAGTTATGACTGACAAGGGCAACTACTTCTACCCACATACCATGTTCAGCCTCCAGTTTGTCTCTTGTTTTGGATTACCGTTCTTTTTCTAATCCACTTTTGTTTTTCACTAACACCACAACTGTTGGAATGTTTCTAAAGGATATGACACTATACGCAGCGAACAACTGGAGATAATCTGATCATCAGAAGTGGTTTCCCTCCGTAGGACAGGTGTTTCGGCCATCTTCAATCTTTTATCCTTGGGAAGGGGGGGGGGGGGGCGCATTTATTCGTAGTGGGTTTACTAACAGCTGATTTACAGTTTACGAGGTGCCAACCCAGCAGTTATTTACTAAATATTTCCTACCCTTTTCGATTCTCCCGGTAAGCCACATCCTAGCTGATCTGGCAGGGAGGATAGTGTGATTCCGCTTCTGTAGCTAGGCGGGGGTGCCGTTCGGAACGTCCTGCCACGAGTGCCAGAAACATACCTTTATGTGTGTAATATTTATTTACTATACCCGCTCGACAAGCTTTCCGCAAAGGAGGGGTGGGGGGGGGGATGTGTAACACAAACTGAGAACCCCTGCGCTAAATAGAAACTCCAACAATTTTGCAGTAGCGGAGAGACAAGGAAAGTTTTATTTTTTTTATTTTTTTTTTTAAATAGTTGTGGGGTGGGTGTGAGTAGGAAGTGATATTTATTGTGGCACTTTCAACAGGAGGTGGGAGATGGGCGCACGTGGGACTAAAACTGTGGACATCGTCGTGTGTTGAATCTCTAGAGTGGAAGCGGTTGTACGATCGAGGGATGGAGGTGGAGAGCAGGAACAAACAAATAAACAAAAAAAAAAAAAAAAAGAAGAGCGCGTAGGGTCGGCTAGGAAGGGATCTTTTAATGAAGCTGTGGCGTATCGATCACCAGACGCGTTGCCATAGCGACATTGGCGCAGTTTGGCCATATTTAGAAGAGGAATCGATCGGTGCGGTTGGAAAAGGCACCTCGGCGGGCCCCGATCTCAGTGTCGTTCTTCTCCCCTCATTGATGATATTTTCTCTCCCCTCCCCCCTTTCCAACTCCCGATTTTTATTTATTATTTTTTTCCCCAGCAATTTCGCGTCCATAACCTCTCTCGTTCTGTCTTTATCGAAAGCAAACGGCATTGAGCAAGAACCGCTTTTGTTAGGATGTCGTGTTGAGACTCGAATTGCCAGTTGGCCCTATGTTTTGTTTTGATTTTAACCCGCCTTTGTTTTACTTGGTTTTGTCACAGGTTTCATTTTTCAGCACGTGGTAATTGGTAATTTTGAAGTGTGGTTATTTTAAACGTTGTCGATCACTTCATCAGCGATTTTTTTCTTCTCTGACAAGTACAGGATACTGTTTTTAATGTTCCTGAATAATGGACAAGAGTTTTATAACATTATTTTCGTAAAGGCAACTGAATTTGCAGTTTCTGATATACGCTGAGGAATTACGCTATCGTGCTGTTTTATGAACGAAATATTCAAACATAATAAATATGTACTTTTTATGAATTCTGGTAATGGATATTGCAAGACTGTTTGTCGTCTGTAAGATTGGAAGGAAAATCGTAATGGGCCCATATCTGTGACCAATTTCACAACTCGTACATTTTTTTTTTGAAGTGCCCATCCTGGCAACAGTGTCCGATCGATGGGCACAAGAACAGCAGCAAGCACTATCGTCTGCGAGGGTATCGACTACAAGTCGGACGGATTCCTTTGGTTGGTGGCCACCACGCATGCTGCACGCCTGCAACAAGCTGATGCTGATGCCGAGGTCGTGCATGGTGGATTGTCGAAGCAAAGACTCCGAATTGTGGCTTTTCTTGAACGCCGGGAAGATTGTGTTCCGCAAATTTGTTTGTAGGCATATTGTTGTAGGACTTCTAACTGATTGAACATGCTGCATATCTACTGACGTAGGTGGATGGCAATTTAAAAATTAAAACTTGTGTAGATGTGAATGCTTATCTGTAGATATTGGGCTGTATTTATTTCAACCGTGGAAAATTAAGTAGAAATACGGAAGATCGTGTATAGACTAACTGTGACATATGTGATTTTCCTTCAGCTTTCGGATATACCTATATTTCGTGGTTTGTATTAGGTTCATAGGTAAGAACGAGCTTGTTTACCTTTTATATTCATGAAGAACTTTGAACTGTCTTGCCACAGCGCGCGACTTGATGCGTTTTTCGTGCGTGGGTTTTAACCCTGTGTCTTCTTTCTGTGACATGGATAAACGTTAAGTCGGATTGGTTTTACTTCTGCTACCGCTTGGCCAGTTGTGAGTGCTTTTAGTATTCTTAAGTTCCGAGTAAGCATGGGTTTATTGTCTGTCCTTCGGTTCAGACTATTGTGCACATATTTTGTCATCGCATACTTTTCGAATATTAGAAACTTGTCGAATAATAGAAGCATGTGTTAGTTGATAGTCAAAGTAGAGAGAAATGTTCTGCGAAACGGCTTAGACAGTCCGATTACGGTTACTGGGTTCTCCGACGCCTAGCCTGCTGTTATTCAGTTTTACAGTACTCAAGTTCTTGTGGAATATAAATAGCAGTAACGATTACTTGATCATTTAGTAAATCGATTATTCATTTGCTCGCACTTCAAGCGGAGGTATTTTTGTTGTACGCTTAAGAATTTTAGGTTACGTTGCTTCATATACAACTTTCTTTTTTCCCGTTCCACATCTCCCTCAGACTAGTTGTTTCTTATACAACATCCCCCCCCCCCTTTCCCTTTTCACATTTCCCTCAGACTAGTTGTTTCTTATTCAACTTTTTTTTCCCTCTACAACTATAGTTGTTCCATATACAACTTTTTTTTTCTCTACAACTATAGTTGTTCCATATACAACGTTTTTTTTTCTCTACAACTATAGTTGTTCCATATACAACTTTTTTTTCTCTACAACTATAGTTGTTCCATATACAACTTTTTTTTCTCTACAACTATAGTTGTTCCATATACAACGTTTTTTTTTTCTCTACAACTATAGTTGTTCCATATACAACTTTTTTTTTCTCTACAACTATAGTTGTTCCATATACAACTTTTTTTTTCTCTACAACTATAGTTGTTCCATATACAACTTTTTTTTCTCCACAACTATAGTTATTCGATATACAACTTTTTTTTCTCTACAACTATAGTTGTTCCATATACAACTTTTCTTTTCTCTACAACTATAGTTGTTCCATGTACAACTTTTTTTCTCTACAACAATAGTTGTTCCATATACAACTTTTTTTTCTCTCTACAACTATAGTTGTTCCATATACAACTTTTTTTTCTCTACAACTATAGTTGTTCCATATACAACTGTTTTTTCTCTACAACTATAGTTGTTCCATATACAACTTTTTTTTGGTCCCCTCTCGACAAATGCACTTCTTATTTTCCCCTTTTCGCTCATAATGGTGCATGGAGCCACCCCTAGTGGGACATGGAGCCACCCCTAATGGGACATGGAGCCACCCCTGTCACTGGTCCTCTTGCAGAGAGCCTAGTTCAAAGCATTCATTCTTTTTTTTTTGACAGCTGTGGTTTCTATAGCAACTTGTTTAACAAGATGAGCTTGCTTGCTAGCTCCCATGCACGGTCTCATATTAGTCGCCTCTTACGACATGCCTGGGATAGCTGTAGGCATATTGTTCCTTTGTCTCCCCACGCGCCCCCCCCCCCCCCCTCCCGGCACTACAAGAGGCCCACAACTGTACCGCTGATCATAAATGTAGTTAGTTCTTTCATATACAGATTGGTTGTCCATTCCACAAACGTGCTAACCCTCAAGCTTTAGTTTAGATGTTTTATATAGAACTTTTTTGGCTCTCTCTGTAACAGTGATACCCTTCAGCCTTTAGTTTAGATGTTTTATGTAGAACTTTTTTTGACTCTCTGTGGGAGTGATACCCTTCAGCCTTTAGTTTAGATGTTTTATATAGAACTTTTTTGACTCTGTGGGAGTGATACCCTTCAGCCTTTAGTTTAGATGTTTTATATAGAACGTTTTGACTCTCTCTCTAACAGTGATACCCTTCAGCCGTTAGTTAAGATGTTTTATATAGAACTTTTTGACTCTCTCTGTAACAGTGATACCCTTCAGCCTTTAGTTAAGATGTTTTATATAGAACTTTTTGACTCTCTCTGTGGCAGTGATACCCTTCAGCCTTTAATTTAGATGTTTTATATAGAACTTTTTGACTCTCTGTGTGCTAGTGATACCCTTCAGCCTTTAGTTTAGATGTTTTATATAGAACTTTTTGACTCTCTCTGTAACAGTGATACCCTTCAGCCTTTAGTTTAGATGTTTTAAATAGAACTTTTTGACTCTCTCTGTAACAGTGATACGCATTAACCTTTGATTTAGTATTTTCAAATTTGACTGCCCCGTGTAGTCCCCGGGGGATCTCTTAAGAGACAAAGAAAGAACAGGCATATCGTACAAGAAGTTTAATATCAGGTTTTGTATGGGGCTGCCAACCTCATCATACAAAACTAATTACCACAGAAACCACCACTACAGGAGGACTGAATGTTTGGTGCAAGCTTCCTGCTAAGGGATCAGCTACATTTAGGGTTGCATGCTCCATGTGGGGCGCAAAGAAAAGTGATGAATCATGCTCCACAACTGTTTTGCTTTCCGCAGCTGTGCTGCCACTGAGACTTTAGTTTACTTGTTTCGTAATTAAATTGCTGTGCTTGATCCAGCGAAAAGAGTCGCCTATTTTAGCTAAACACGGACAAATACCTGGGCACGTTAATAACAACGGATGGAAGATGCATCTCAGAAGTAAAGAATGGAATAGCTCAGGCAAAGACCGCGTTCTATAAAATGAAGAGTATTTTATGCAACAATTCTTTGTCATTGGAAGTAAGAAAGAGAGTTCTTCATTGTTATATAGATAAATTGTACGGGAGATAGAAAATTGTGGAGAGACATGATCTCCTACGCCACTAGGCATGGTACTTGAAGAAGAAAAAGGACAAGACTTCGAAGAATACAGGTTTCTTATGGCTCGTTAAAAAACAAAAAAACATTGTATAAGCATCTCACGAATTATTCACATAAACAAGAATTATAAACTGTAATTGCCGAACATCGCGATACGACAGAAGTGCGATGGAACACATAATAACAATTAAAAACATTGACAATGACCAAAACAGGTAGTCATAGCAAACTGCACCGTCGGTTGTTTTGAATGCCACAGTATTTCCTTCTGTGTTAACAGTTCAACGCGTGTTATTGATTCGTTCTTTCATTACTCGTTAGCTCCATGTGGAGCATAGGCCTTCAGTACTATCACGCCAAGCCTTCGTGCCCTGTTGAAGTTATTTCCATGCCTTCTTCATCCCTTTCCCGTCTCTCTGTAGCTCCCTTCTCCGTGGGTTTTTATGTGCAAGGAACATTAAAATATACCCCGACGTGTAGTCATAGAACGCTGTACGGTAAGCCGTCTTGGATATAAAGTGCAATTACGATTTACGAAGGGGCGTACGTTATTTGAGATTCACGTAAACTGAAATAATTTTTTCCATAGAATGAGATCATTTTCTCTATAGGTAAAGGAAAAAAATCTATAGAACAAATAAAAATTAATAAACGTTTTCATACAAATCTTAGGAAAACGAACATAAAACATTGTTATTGTTGTTGTTTAACATAATTGACATAATTGCACTCCGGGAAACCCATAGATGCACAGTCTCCCTCAGAATATGTAGAGGAGTGTGAGTGCTAACTGGTCATGTAGCTCGCTGGTCGTATACACGACGGATGTATCCTCTCATACGTCCGTATCTGCTAGCCTGACGTTTGATGCCAAATTCCAACAGTCTTAACCTTGATGATTCATCTTTTGCAGTGTCATTCTCTAACAGGCGATCAGTAATTGTTCTGATAAAACATAAGAAACATAACATACAAATACGAAATTTATGAATTTCAACAACTATAAAAGCCACATTCAAGTCCAAATGGAACAGAATCAACCCAACGACGACTACCACACTCTTGACCAGCAGGGGCAGATCACCATTTTTCGCCTCAGGACAGGGCATAACAAACTGAATAAACACATGTACAAGCTACGATTGTCTGCTTCACCATTGTGCACGTGTGGATTAAACGAACAAACTGCTGAGCATGTTCTACAGGATTGTCCTCTGTACGACCAGTTAAGAAAGATGTACTGGCCCAATGACTCAACGCTAAACTCAACGCTGTATGGAGCTAAAGAGGAACTCCAGACAACGATCGAGTTCATCATGAGAACTCGTCTGATGGTGTAAACATCAAAGATGCAATCGCAAGAAGAAGAAGTCCAAATGGGATAGAGAACACCCAGGTCATATAAAAAAATGATGCCCATCATCAGCTATCTGGGACCGAAGACGCAGCAACAGTGATAAATGCAGTCAGCGACCCATAGCTTGACTGCAGGACCAAGAACCTACTCCACCTCCAAGTGGTGGTCCTGGAAACAGGCTGCATCACTGCAGTCTGGCTGAGAGAGTAGGGATCGAAGAGGGAAGGCTAACCCGGTCCCAAAAATGCCATGCTGAAACCGGACGTGTCGGGCCGAAAGGCGCAATTATCGCAGCTTTGCTGTAAACGGCGACACAACGTAACAAACGTCCTTTTCAGGACGAACGCAGAAGAAGAAGAAAGATAGCTATCTTGACGAGTCCATGTCATAATTTTCAGGCTTCGCGCTGGACATAACAGATGAAGGTACCATCTATACCACAAGTACAGGATTGGTACATCAGAGTTATTCACATGTGGCAGTAGCCCCATGACAGCCGAATATCTGTTCCGCCCAGTGTACAGCCGTGAAAGGAGTAGCATATGGCAACAATCTACTTCTCTCCACGAAAAAAACTGTTTGGAGATGTCAGGGACTTTGAGCTGACTACTGTCATTATTTGAGTCATTAATGTAGAAGCCTGAAAGCGAACGAAGGAGAAGAGAAAAGAAGAAGACGTAGCGATATTTTTCGCATTTTTCCCCACGTCGCGTTATTTGGAATTCGTCTTAATTGAGATCGTGTATATCGCGTTTACCTCCTTAATTTACGTTTGTTTCAACAAAACAGGTTACACCTTATGTTTTTCCATGTCTTTTTTTATCCCTTTCATTTCTGTCTTCATTTATATTCTCCAAGTTTTTAAAATCCTGCTCTCTCTTACCATGGAGTGTCTAGATCGGCTTCAAGAAAACAGTGAAGGAACCGGATTATCGATGGCCGGATTTTTGAATGTCAACTGTACCTTGTAATTTTATCAATTGTTTTTCGTGATGCCTGTCCTATATCCGACGCCAGTAGTTTCTCCTGGCATCTTGTTCCTGTTATGTGTGTCTTCTTCTTTCTATCATTTCCACGTTAGTTATCTTGTCATACCATCTTTCTATTCTCCACAAGCACCCATTTATGAAATTCTGCATCTTTCTGGCTTTCATTTTTGTTGTTGTCTATGTTTCACAGCCATACAATAGGACCGAATTAACATTTGAGTTTAAGATGCTGATTTTTGCGTTGGAGTTAATTTCTTTTGATTTTCATATTCTTTAAGTTGAGGTGTCCACATTTTTTGTTGAGGCTTTTGTGGCTTAGGATTTCTACAGAATGGGGAAAGTCAGCCCTATGCCCAACCCTCCCTGGTTACAATTTTTACGAAATGCCATGCATGTTATAGTGCCACTAATCTTTACACCCTCTTTTAGTCCTCGGTAACACACGAGTACCCCATGGCCAGTTTTATTTTCCGTCACATTGGACAATCTGGCAGACCGACTCCAGCATTGTAGCGTTACCTAGTTATTTGTTTGTTTTTTGTTTGCTTGTTTTTATTTTTAATTTCTTCTTCGTGCACTCGCAGACGTCAGCTTGAATCAGTTTAAAGAAAGCGGCGGTTGGTCTATGGTTGTTGGTATCTTCGTAGAGTTTGTCTAGGAATCGTTCCTGATGACGAGCATATGTGCTGTCTCTGATCCTCATATGCTGGGCACTGTTGCAGCAGACGTTCAGCTATCATTGTATCGGCGTCACAGTTACACTCATCGGTAGTTCTTATCTATAGTTTGTTGACTAGATGGTATCTCCAGTGTTGCCACCTTGAATTAAAAAAAAAGCCTAGATGGTACCTTAAAAAATACCTAGATACACCTAGATTTTAAAGTTTGGGCTACTTTGAGCTATTTTTGGGCGAAAACCCGAAAACCGAAAGTTGATGTTCTTCAAATAATGAAGAACAATGACACTTAGATCGGAGTCAACGGGACAAACAAAAAAACCCCCCTCTAGATCTAGGTGAATCCACCTAGGAGTGGCAACGCTGGGTATCTCAATCGGAATCTAAAGATAACCACTCATTCCCCTCTGCTAAGCTGGTAATATGCATCATTCTTCTGGTGAAATGCATGCTCTGCTTCACACTTGTTTCTGATTTAAAGTTTTATTATTAATCCCTCGCGATTTCGAAATAAAGCCGTGTCGGACGTGCTGGCCAGAACGGAGAGCTATGAACCTGGTCTTGTTGGTTCTGTGTTTGTATTCATTTATTCAGCACCCTCCAGTTCCCCCCCCCCCCTTCCCATGGAGCATGGACCTTCAACAACACTCATGCCATATCCTCCTGTCACGTGTCATCAGGTCAGCGTCTGTTCGTGTCTTTCTCATCATTTTCATTTATATCTCCAGTTCTCTTCTCCATGTGTGTTGGGTCAACCTCTGTTTCTCATACCCTGTGGATTCCAGAACAAGGACTGCCTTGTAATGCTATCAGTAGATTTCCTCAGTGTGTGTCCTATCCATCGCCAGCTTTTTCTTTTCTATACAGGTCGTCGCCTTAGTTCTGCGTTATTCTATCTGCACTTGTAGCCAAAATTGACCTGAGGTCATAGGTTGACATACAATCCTACAGTTAACAGTTTGGACATCATCATGCAAAATTACATTTTTAATGTGTCATATCCTTCGTTTTAAGAACTAACCCAAAAACTTCGAAAGAGAACCTGCAGTACTACCCAACCTACAGTAATGAACGGAGTAGCATATGGCAACAATCCACTTCTGTCAACGAAAAACTGTTTGGAGATGTCAGGAACCTTGAGCTGACTATTGCCTTTATTAGAGTCATAATTGTGGAAGTCTGAAGGCGAACGAGATGTCAGGAACTTTGAGATGACTACTGCCTTTATCAGAGTCATTAATGTGGAAGTTTGAAGGCGAACGAGATGTCAGGAACCTTGAGTTGACTACTGCCTTTATCAGAGTCATTAATGTGGAAGTCTGAAGGCGAACGAGGAAGAAGGAGAAGAAAGAGAACAACCTGAAGTGAAGATGGAATGAAGCAGTACTAAGGCGACGAGGTGCCAGTGGAACAAGAGATGAGAAGAAGACGCTGGCGATGGATAGGACACGCATGCAGTAAACATATTGATAACATTACAATGCGGTTCTGATTATGGAAACCCAAGTTAAGAGAAGTGAAAGGAGACCAAAAAAACACATGCAGAAGAAAACTGGTGACAAATGAAAGGGATACAGAAGGCACAGAAAGACCTTGAGCGTTAGGCAGAGGTCAGGGCGACTTGGCGTAGGTTTATTGAGGGCCCTTACTCCTGGGGGAACCTAAGTAAAATGTTAATGTGAATTAACAGATATATCTAATAGAACACTAGTGAGGAGTTATGTTCGCAGTAAAGATCACCATTAACTATTGACGTGCGTGAGTAAGTGACTACTCACCCACCTAAAAAAATAACGTTGTCCATGACGTCATAGAGGGGTATCTGTAGAGAGGCTGGGAAGAACTTGATGGCGTGGTTTCTGGAAAGTTTGGAGAAGGGCGAAGGTGGGGGGGGGGGGGGGGGGAATGAGGTAGAATTATGGATCAATACCAGTCAATGGACTCCAGACCAGACCTGGTCAGAGTGACGTCACTGCACGTGCGTCTTAAATAAGAAAAGTGCAGCTGGCGGAGGATTGGAAGATGGTTTTGAGTTTTGTTTGAGACGGAGAGAGGGGGGGGGGGCGGGGGGTAATATATTATGTAGTAGAATGGGGCCATCATGTAGACAGACAAGCATGTTTATCTGCGGACGGGTAAGGTTAGAAAAAAAGGTTATATATATTTTTTGTCAGCAGTAGATCACGCTCCGCCCTTAGTTTCCAGAGGTCTTTGAGGAGACTAAAAAAAGGAACAGGGCGTCTGTCCCCCCTCAGAGGCGGCTAACATGAGGCTGTGCATGGGGGCAGGTAAGCCTTAGCGTGTAGAACAAATAGCTTCAGAGACTACTCCTGCAGGAGCACATACACGTACATGCTTGGCTACAACTTGCTGTACAAACCATCGCTGTCAGAACAGATGATTGCTTTGGTTCAGGCTTCCTGCACCACGGCAACCAGCTACAGTGGCGGCTCCCATGCTTCATAAGAAGTGGAAGGGAAGGAAATCTGGCTCACAGGCAGAGGCGTATCCGGGAGGAAGATAAATCATCATTTCCGATGTTGCTGCTTACGGAGCATGGGGGACACCACTGTATCTGGTCTCCTTGCTGGAAGCCTGAACCTAAGCATCCATTTGTTCTGATAGTAGTGGTTTCTGTAGCAATGTGTTTTACATGATGAAGCTGCCAGCCTGCATGATGTTAAGTAGTATTTACAAAGTTATGTGAAAATATGGTCTGACATCAGGCAAGTCTACAATATATATATATATATATATATATATATATATATATATATATATATATATATATATATATATATATATATATATATATATATATATATATATATATATATATATATATATATATAAAAGATGAAGAGAGGGATGGTCATAAGCAGCTCTAAAACAAAATCCATGGTGATAGCACGAGAAGAAAGAAGACATCAGATTAAGCTGGGAGAACAGGTCCTGGAGCAGGTCGACCACTTTAAATACCTCGGAGCTATTATAGACCAAAAGGGAGGCATCAAAGAAGAGTTGGCCACTCGAAAAGCAGCGGCTGGGAGACTTTTTCAGGCCATAAATCGAGGATTCCTCAGCAAGAGAGAGGTTGGTAAGAAAACGAAGATGGCTGTATACCGCTCCACCTATGTCCCAGTCTTGACATATGGATGCGAGTCATGGGCATTGACTACAACCCATAAAAGCCAGATCCAAACCTCAGAAATGAGGTATGTGAGGAAGGTGGTTGAAGTAACAAGAAGAGACATGGTGCGCAACCAGACGATACGTCAAGGCCTTAAATCCTACCCCCTGCAGACCCAAGTAGAACAGTCCCAATTAAGATGGTTTGGCCATGTCTGCAGAATGGGAGAAGATCGGATACCACGACAAGCATGGGAAACAAAGAGCCAAGGATCCAGACCCCGAGGACGACCCAGAGTCTGCTGGGAGGACAACATTAGACAATCTTTGAAGGACCGAGGACTAGAATGGAACCAGGCCAGGAGGAAGACAGCTGATAGGATAGTCTGGCGCTCTCTCTTCCAAACCTCTACACTCACGGTAGAAGGGGAACGACTAAGTAAGTAAGTAAAAAAAAGATATGAATAGTTCTTTGTTTTCTCTCACAATGGTTAACTTGATTAGTAGAAGAAAGAAAACAAAGGTAACTGAAAAAAAGATTATAATGTAGACAAGGAAAACGAAAATAGATTTGAGCTTACTGAAGCTTTTAACTTAAAGTGAGAAAAGTTGTGAACGCTTGTAGTCCAGAATGTAGATTTTAAGTGCTAGGGATGATTCTGAGAGAGATAGAAAGAACAAGCTTTATTGAAAAAAAGAACTGAGCATTAGGCATGCAGGCCTGTCTAATATTCTGTCCTTTGTCCTAACTGTCATTTTTCTATCCAGCAATCGCTCATAATGGCAAACCGTAAACAATTAATTTGAACATTTTTACATCAGAGCGTGAGTAGGATTGCATTAAGGAGACGATGTATGGACGGAGAAACAATAATAAGTGTGTTTACTGGGACAAAGAGGATTGCCTACATTACTGGGACAAAGAGGATTGGCTACATTACTGGGACAAAGAGTATTGCCTACATTACTGGGACAAAGAGGATTGGCTGCATTACTTGGACAAAGAGGATTGCTTACATTACTGGGACAAAGAGGATTGGCTGCATTACTTGGACAAAGAGGATTGCCTACATTACTGGGACAAAGAGGATTGGCTGCATTACTGGGACAAAGAGGATTGCCTACATTACTGGGACACAAAGGATTACCTACATTACTGTGACAAAGAGCATTGCCTACCTAATCTGGACAAAGGACAAAGAGAATTACCTGCCTGACCTGGATCAAGGACAAAGATAATTGCCAACCTTACCTGGAACAAAGAGAATTACTTACCTGACCTGGACAAAGGGCAACTAGAATTACCTACCTGACCTCGCCCAAGGACAAAGAGAATTGCCTACCTGACCTCGCCCAAGGACAAAGAGAATTACCTACATGACCTCGCCCAAGGACACAGAGAATTGCGTACCTGATCTGGCCAAAGGACACAGAGAATTGCCTACCTGACCTGGATAAAGGACACAGAGAATTGCCTACCTGACCTGGATAAAGGACACAGAGAATTGCCTACCCGACCTGGATAAAGGACACAGAGAATTGCCTACCTGATCTGGCCAAATGACAAAGAGAATTTCCTATCTGACCTGCACACAAAAAAAACAAAGAAAACTTCTTACCTGACCTGGACACAGAACAAAGAGAATTTCCTAACTTACCCGGACAAAGAACAAAGAGCAATGCTTACATGCCTTGGACAAAGGACTAAGATTGGTCTAAACCAGTGGTTGTAAAACAGCGTGGTACGCCACACTAATGCGGCGCGAGATGATGGCAGGTATGGTAGGACGATTCAAAGACAATCAAGGATTTAGAGACATTTTCAAAAAAAATTCATATGAATGAATCATGTTTTTATATAGCTATGTTGTTTTATACTTTCTGGATGTCTCATGATCATATTATAAAGTAGTTGTGTTCTATGTCATGATTAAAGCACTGCTAGAAGTTGCGTTTTGTTTTTGAAGATATTTCTTATCAATAACAAAATTCGGCGTGGCGGGAGCAAATTTTCATAGCGAAAGTGCGGCCCAGAGAAAATAAAATTTGAGAACCACTGATCTGAACTAAATTATAACCCGTAAACACAATGATGATAGGAAACTCTATACAGAGCGATACAACAGGAGGCAATCTGATCATCAGAAGAAGTCCCCCCGTCGAACAAGTGTTTCGGCCCTTTATTCTCCTTTACACTCTAAGGGGAGCGGGCCCACCTGGGTCATGACTCCCAAGTGTCTCCGCCTCCACATATATAAACAAAGAGGGAAACCCGAGGCATTTGAATCGTAAACAGATAGGAAAAGTGACTAAATGGTACAGTAAGAGGGAAGGACGCTGGACAACAACAACAAAAGTAAAGAGAAATAATAGGTACTGGCTGTCGTAATGCGGTCACTGTCGCAGTAAGGTGTTGGTGTCATTGGGATGGAGCGGGTTCGAATCTGTGAAGTTCCTGTTACTTCTTTTACTTGCCTGTTGTCTGGTATCCTCTGTCTGTCTTGTTTGTTGCTGTTATAGTTGCTTTCTTTATTTCTTTTTGTTTTCCATTTATTATTTCTTGCTTTCTTTTCTCTTTCTTTCTGTGTTCTTTGTTTGTTTGCTTGTTTGTTCTTTGTCTCTTTCTTTCTGTGTTTGTTTGCTTGTTTGTTCTTTGTCTCTTTCTTTCTGTGTTTGTTTGCTTGTTTGTTCTTTGTCTCTTTCTTTCTGTGTTTGTTTGTTTCTTTCTTGTTTTTTCTTTCTTTCATTCTTTCTTTCTCTTGCGTTGTCCCTTCTTTCTTGCTTTTTGTCTAACTTTCTTTCTTTCTTTCGTTGTTCTTTCTTTCTTTATTGCTTCTGTCTTTCTTGTGTCAATTCTTTCTTTAATTCTTTCTATCTTTAGTTCTTTCTTTAATTCTTTCTTTCTTTAGTTCTTTCTTTAATTCTTTCTTTAGTTCTTTCTTTAATTCTTTCTTTAGTTCTTTCTTTAATTCTTTCTTTCTTTAGTTCTTTCTTTAATTCTTTCTTTCTTTAGTTCTTTCTTTAATTCTTTCTTTCTTTAGTTCTTTCTTTAATTCTTTCTTTCTTTAGTTCTTTCTTTAGTTCTTTCTTTAATTCTTTCTTTCTTTAGTTCTTTCTTTAATTCTTTCTTTAGTTCTTTCTTTAATTCTTTCTTTCTTTAGTTCTTTCTTTAATTCTTTCTTTAGTTCTTTCTTTAATTCTTTCTTTCTTTAGTTCTTTCTTTCTTTAACTCTTTCTTTCTTTAGTTCTTTCTTTAACTCTTTCTTTCTTTAGTTCATTCTTTAATTCTTTCTTTCTTCTTTCTTTCTCTGTTCCGTTATTGCTTGCTTACATTCTTTCTTTTTTTAAATTCTTTCTGACGACTGCCTACCATGCACCTATATCCGGTCGTTCATAACGTGTCAAGGCTTCCCTTACGCCGTTAGACCAGTGTATCTCCAGGGTACCCTTAAGTTTGCTCAAATATCTGCCGGGTATCGTACTACTTGTAATAACTGAATATTGTAAAATCAATCTGTCATATTTCCATAAATTTATATTCTTTATCCTTTTAATTCACACAAATAATAATTAATATAATTGATTACATCGTGTCAAATTTACTTATTGTTGTTATCTACATTTATTATTGCAACCAGAGGTTTTCAAACTGTGCGTCGCGGCCCTTGGCTAAGGGCGTCGCGGTGGCTTGGGAAAAGTGTTGGGCTCGATATTATGAGCCAAGGTCCATCAATAAATATAGATCTTCGTAAGTTGATTAAATTAATTTAGTTTTTCATTTACAAAATAAATACAGTCTTATTTATTTTGTGTCCGAAACTTAACTTATTAACCCCCCACAATTGGTATCAGATGTCAAATATGCACATTCAGAAGTCATTAATATCTTTTTGGGTACAATTGCTTATATATAATATATAGTATAGAGAGGAGCCGCGCTGATTTATGCACAGGTCAAGGGAGCCGCGGACCAAAAAAGTTTGAAAACCTCTGATTCCAACAATATTCCGGTGCTTCTTGGTCAACAACGTTTCTTATGCTGCGATCCGGAGAATAAATTTCTTGGTGTGTACACTCTGGAACAAGCAACATATAGGTATCCGTGTGAACAGCATGGATTTTCTCAGCCAGAATAACCCAAGTTACATAAGGCAATTTTCCCCCCATAAATGGTTAGATTTTCCGTTCGAAGTTTTTAGTTTAAAAGAAAAATTATAATGCTCGCACTGTCAAGACTTTTTTGTTTTTTTATATTTTGAGACTGCTACACGCCAATTTCTCTGAATAAGTAATTCTTGGTTGCTGATGGAGTAACCAGGAGGACATGTACACCATCATAGCTGGCAGACGCCAAAGTTGGGGTGGCCACGTCCTCAGAAGGGACCCTGATACCATTACAAGAACAGCAATGTTATGGACCCCCGAAGGAAAGCGAAAGAGAGGCCGACCAAAAACAATTTGGCGGAGAACTGTGGAGGCCGAGATGCAAAGAATGAACCAGAGTTGGGGCACTGTACGAAGGATGGCCGCCAACCGAACAAAGTAGAGTCAATTTGTTGCTGCCCTACAAGATGGTGTCACCCAAAGAAATGTACTAGAAATCCCCATATATAAATTATTAGGTAAATATGAAGCCTTGTTTTCTGCTACGTCTGCAAATTGTAACGCTTTCACGTTGATAGTAAAAGCTTACTGTATTATTACCCGCTTTCTTCAATGAAACGTGTGCTGCATTTCTAAGAAAAACATTGAGAGGCCCTGCGTAATGACCTAAATTAATCCTAACATTAATTATATTACGTTACCAAAACGAACGAACAGATGGACTCAAGTAGAAAAGGATAGCGAGAAGGGAGAGGCAGAAAGCCGAACACTAAACACGCGTCGCGCGATACACAAATGCTGCCATCACGCGTGTAAGGCCATGCACTAACTTTTTTTCAGACGGACAGTGATAAAATATATTAACCATCCCAGAGTTAGGTTTTAAAATCATAAAAAACTCTTATTAGGAAAGATAACAATAGATGGGTTTACGTTTGAAAACATAACAGTACCCAGACAGCACATCTTCGAAACAGGAGGTAGAAGAAATTGCATATTTTGAACGCAGCCACGTAGCTCCTTTAAATTTGTATTTTTGGGTTCCTTAGGGCTTGCTGACAAAGAATATGTAAAACGTTACGCAAATAGTCCAGGAATTAATAAATTATAACCAAAATAAAATATTGGGGATGCCTGACAGCATAAAATCATTTCTGCTCATAAGATTTTTTTTTATAACGTGTTTGAAAAAAATTTACGTTACAGAAATAGTCTACCATGTAAACTCCAAATTGATTGGAGCGCAACAAATGAAAGCCTAACCACGATTGGTCGGACTATAAATACTATCTTTCGTTGTCAAGGGAGACGGGGAAGGGTAACATTTTTTCAAACACTTGTCGAAACGTGGCTCATTGGCCAGTCTCGCTGATATACACACTTGGGAGCGTTAGTTCGAAACCACTTGTTTAAATAAGCTTGATAAAGCATCAGTGCGTTGAAGCCAGCTTATATTTTGCTAAATAAAAGCCTGGAACATAGGCAGATGGGAATTTGTGCCAGTTTGTGCCAGAATTCATTGCTAATCAACGTATCTGTGTTTATTCCTAGGAATTGTGGTAAGCTTGAACCATTCAATATCTTTTAATGAAAATTGAATGTGAATTGTTGATTTATGCCTGTATATATATATGTGTAGTTCAGTGGCAAACGTGAGGTAAAGCCTATAATGCTCCAGCCTGAACAGAGGGTGTCGGAGGAAAGTCAAACGGCATGGAATGGCCAAACAGTACACTGACACCTGGATGATTGACTAGAAAGAAATAATGCTGGAAGTGCAGAGGCGTAGTAACCATTAAGAAGGGTAATACTGGAATAAAGTATTTCAAATGAAGCTGACAGTTGGCCTAACGCTCTGAACTCAATGTTTTGTGCTGTGTTGTGATCAGTGTAAAAAGAAATTATAAGTTAGTTATGAAGTAGAAGGTACATCCTCCTTGATTTCAGGGACCGTGGTCTTGATGGTAGTGAGCAGCACCTAGTCAGAGCTTTGCTGAATCCTGAGTCGGACAGCATACTCCTTGGTCTTTTTAGCTATCAGTGAGGTGTCTCCTGAACCCAGAGGAGAATTCGAGCAGAGGAGTCCTTTCCTGCCGCCATCACGCCAGATAAGCGAATTGGCCAGCTGAGCTCAACATTATGTCCCCTCATCTTGAAATGACTTTGTAAAATTAACATTAAGAGGGGAAATTAATTGTCTTAATATCAGGAACTGAGAACATCTCCAATACTAGTTTCCTTAAGACAAACTATTGAAGTCATGATGACAACTACCAACAGAGCTTGAACAAAACAAAACCAGTATTACCTCATACTACTATTACACAACTGACACACATAGGATATTTTTAATAATATATGTCACTACCAGATTCATATTAATACATTCTGTACATAACTTGTAATTAACATTGATTGTGATTCCTGGTTCCTTTGTCTTTGAATCAGGACACACATATGCCTTTATGATAGAAATGAATACATATTGTTATTTGAAAAGTTACGAGTGTCTCCTGTAAGATATTCTCATAGAGTGTTATATGTATGTGAGTGTCACAGTGTTGTCAAGAGTAGTGGATTAAATTAAATTGTTTATCTGTCTGTTGTTGTGACTTACACTTCACCATACTCATACCCTAGACACATAACGTAGCATCACACTATTCCAGAATAATTCTGACTGAGATATAGAGATATGTGGTAGCAAGTAAGGTTATCTATAATACACTACTCTTAATAGATATAGATACCTTCACAGCTGATCTCAGTCAGTACACTAAGTCCCCTATAAATATTTATAACATCCCACTTCACCACATATATTGGGGTCTCGCTCTTGGGATTTTGAATCTTTAACTATTAAAAATATTGGGGGTAATTCACTTCAGGGAATATAAGAATTAAAAGGTATCCTTGGGTGGAATTAAATAAGGTTGAGCTCACGGTGCCTGTGTTGTCCATTATATATATTTAGAATTTGAATTGTTGGTTAGACATTATATAAATTTACCTGATAGACAATGGCGGACCTGGCCAAATTTCGATCTGCCGCTGTTCAGACTGCAAAAGAGTTAGGATTAGATGGGCAAGTTATGGTTGCTTATGTCACGACGGAATGTGACAAATTTATTGAACGCGAAGAAAGAAGGTTTGAAGCCGAAAGAAAGTTAGAGGCTGACAAGGAAATTAAGAGGTTGCAGATTGAGGCTGAGGCTAAGAAATTGGAAGCAGAAAGAGAAGACAAAAGATTAGCTGCAGAAAGGGAAGCCGAGGAAAGAAGATTGACTGCAGAAAGAGAAGAAAGAAAATTAGCTGCAGAAAGGGAAGCGGAAGATAAAAGATTACAAAGGGAACATGAGTTACGACTAAGGGAGTTTGAGTTTCAAGGCCATGCTCCTGAAAATGGTGCCAGCCCCTTTGCCTCTGATGCTACGGTTACTCAAGGAGCCTCAACCTCAGCTATGAACTTTCATTTAGATCATTTTGTTGAGAAAGACGATGATATTGAGAGCTATATAAATAGGTATGAACTATTAGCTACCACATATGGGTTAGAGAGAGAAAGGTGGAGCTTAAAGTTATCTCAGGGACTTCGTGGGGCAGCTTATGAAGTTTTTGCAAAAATGAGCAGAGGTGATCAGGAAAATTATGACATGCTAAAGCAGGCTCTTTTGTTAAGATATGAAAAGAATGCAGAATTTTATAGAAAAAAATTTAGGAATGCTAAACTACTGTCAGGTGAAACCTATCACCAGTTCTCTGCACGAATAGAGACATACTTGGAGAAATGGACTTCTCTGGGGAAAACCCAAGATCTTAAGGAAATGGTCCTTATAGAGCAACTAAGAGAGTCCATGGCTCCAGACCTGAGAAAGTTTCTCATGGAACAAGGTGCAGAGAGGCTGGATGAGTTGCTAAATGTTGCTGAAAGGTATCAAGCAGCTCAAGCAGAGGTAACAGGTAATAAAAAGAAACAAGTGGATAACTTTAGGGCACCACAGAACTTTAATAAATTTGATCCTAGGGATCAAAATAAAGGTAAGCACCAATTTGATAGGCCACGGTATGAAAATAAAAATAAATTCCCACAATTCGATGAAAGGAAATATAATGAAAGAAAATCTTTCAACCAAGGAAAAAGGTGGTGTAAGAATTGTCAGATGGACAATCATGACACTGACCGTTGCAGAAGGAAACCTGTGTATATGGCAACCCTTCAGGTCAGGTCGACCTCAAGACAGGAGGAGGATATTATGTTAGATACCACTCCAGAAGAGATGAGGAAGGCACAGGCTGGGGATAAAACACTCAAGCCTTGTTTCAGAAAATTGTCAACTTGTCATACAACTCCAGGCAAGGGAGATTTTTACATGAAAAACAAGTTGATGTATAGGAAGACTGGAGCTAGATCCAAAGGTCACGGACAGCTGGTTCTTCCAAAAAGATATAGGGCAGACTTAATAAGGAGCCTACATGTGAAACCAGATGGGGACCATGAGAAGATAGGTACCATCATTCAAAAGGTGGCTCACAATTATTATTGGCCCAAAGCAAGATGGGACATTGAGAATTTTGTAGAAAGGTGTAGCATAGCACATGAGGGAACACCCACAAGTGGGAACATGGATCAGGACCTGGACACGCCCCGGGGCAAAATTAGGCCTGATAATAAAAAGAAAAATAGATTTGATAAAGTGGACCAAATGGAATGGGAAGCCCCTTTTCACGGACAAGCTTCACTTAACTGTTTTACAATGGCCACTATGCGGAGAGTGCAAAAAGATGTCTTACCCCAGGATAAGCCGACAATCCCTCAATCGGACTTAAACAAACTGGAGGAAGAGGATGTAGAGAGGAAATCTCTCATCAAGAATTTTAAGTGGGGAGAAAGCCCCAAAAGAAAAATTGGTAGCGGTCGTTTTGTGAATGATAATTCTGGGAGGAAAAATCATCACTATAAAGCTTCGAGTGGAAGAGACCATACCGGTGCATGGACAAATAGGTCCACACAATTAAAGGTCCATATGTAGCTATGTTAAGAACGTGGACTGATGAAAAGGCAGAGGAAAACATTACATCTTCATACCAGTATGTGAATGAGCTGACCACTCGGTTAAAAAACTGGCTGGAAACTTGCCAATGAAAATTTGAAACAAGCCAGGAAGAAACATGCTGCCTATTATAACAGGAAGGCGAAAGACAGAAATTTGGCTGTGGGAGAGAAAGTACTGCTTCTTTTGCCTGAGAGCCAGAATAAGTTACAAATTGGATGGCAGGGTCCATATACAGTTTTAGAGAGGGTGTCTAGAACAAATTATAAGATAGATAAGAAGGGGAAAGAAAAAATCTATCATGTGAATCTCCTGAAGAAATATTTGGAAAGAGAACATCAGGAAGAGACACACTTGTTGACCTTGTCCATCGCCATGGAGATGAAAAAGGAACCACTTTCATCATTTGAATATCCATTACACACCTGTGAGACAGCAGCACAGGTGAAAATCAGTACACATTTAACGAAAACTCAGAAAGAGAGAGTGCAACAGGTTCTAAATAATCATGCAGAGGTGTTAACAGACCGACCAGGGCATACAAACCTATTGGAATATGATATGAAACTAATAGACTCCACACCTGTCTGTATGAAACCATATTCGATTCCTTTTGCTAAGGAGAAAGCTTTGAAGGAAGAGATAGACTATCTATTGAAGGAAGGAATTATTTCGCACAGTGAGTCTTCGTATAGTTCCGGTGTTGTACTCTTAAGGAAGCCCTCTGGAGAACATAGACTCTGTATAGATTACAGGAGACTGAATGCTATTACAGAAGGACAGGTGGATCCATTGCCGGATACAAATCAGCTGTTTGCCAGACTAAATAAAGCTAAATATTTCTCAAAAGTGGATCTGAGTAAAGGATACTATCAGATTCCAGTAAAGCCTGAGGTTAGACCATACCTAGCTTTTAGTACCTCAGAAGGACACTATGAGTTCAATAGATTGCCATTTGGATTGAAGAATGCGCCTAGTGTCTTCTCTAGAATGATGAGAAAATTATTGGATCCTCTGAATAATCCCTGTATAACAAATTTTATGGATGATATCCTTATAGCAACAGAAACATTTGAGGAACACATTGACTCTCTGAACATGCTGTTTAATCGACTTAGGGAGGCAAATTTAACAGCCCGACCAACCAAATGTTGCGTTGGATGTAAAGAATTGGAATTTTTGGGACACACAGTTTATCAGGGAAACATGACCCCTGACCCAAAGAATTTAGAGAAACTACAGAAAGCCCCGAGACCACAAACCAAGAAGGACGTGAGATCCTTTGTCTCATTATGTGGTTTCTACCAGAAGTATATCAAAAACTTTAATTCCATATGTGCACCGTTAACTGAATTGACACGTAAAGGACATCCAGATCGCATTACATGGACACCACAATGTGAAATGACGTACCAAGAGTTGAAGGAAAAGCTCACAAGTAAACCCATTTTGAAATTACCTGACTTAAGTCAAGAATTCATAGTAAGGACGGATGCAAGTAATATTGGGCTGGGTGCAACTCTACTACAGAAATCAGATGCATTGGATGGGGAATTAAGCCCAGTGGCATATGCTAGCAGAAAGTTGAATAAAGCTGAAATCAACTACTCAACTAGCGAAAAAGAATGTCTTGCAGTAATATGGGCAATAAAGAAATTCAATATTTATCTATATGGGAAGGCATTTAAGTTGCAAACTGACCACAAACCTTTATCGTTTCTAGCACAGGCTAAGCATGAGAACTCTAGGTTACTCCGATGGTCTTTGCTTCTGGCTCCATATAATTTTAGCATTGAGTATATATCTGGAAAAACCAATTTTTGGAGCGGATTTTTTAAGCCGCCATCCGTGTGATGAGAATCACCGTAAACACCAGAAATAATAATGAATTTCTCTATGTGTATATAGAATAAAGGACTGACATATAATGTCTGTTTTAAGAGGGGAGGTGTCGTGGAATATTCTAATCCACATATATAAATTATTAGGTAAATATGAAGCCTAACAAATAAAATTAATAAAGAGAAGAGCAATGGTAAAATAACAGTGCTGTCACAAAGAATGTACTAGAAATCCCCCTTGTTTTCTGCTACGTCTGCAAATTGTAACGCTTTCACGTTGATAGTAAAAGCTTACTGTATTATTACCCGCTTTCTTCAATGAAACGTGTGCTGCATTTCTAAGAAAAACATTGAGAGGCCCTGCGTAATGACCTAAATTAATCCTAACATTAATTATATTACGTTACCAAAACGAACGAACAGATGGACTCAAGTAGAAAAGGATAGCGAGAAGGGAGAGGCAGAAAGCCGAACACTAAACACGCGTCGCGCGATACACAAATGCTGCCATCACGCGTGTAAGGCCATGCACTAACTTTTTTTCAGACGGACAGTGATAAAATATATTAACCATCCCAGAGTTAGGTTTTAAAATCATAAAAAACTCTTATTAGGAAAGATAACAATAGATGGGTTTACGTTTGAAAACATAACAGTACCCAGACAGCACATCTTCGAAACAGGAGGTAGAAGAAATTGCATATTTTGAACGCAGCCACGTAGCTCCTTTAAATTTGTATTTTTGGGTTCCTTAGGGCTTGCTGACAAAGAATATGTAAAACGTTACGCAAATAGTCCAGGAATTAATAAATTATAACCAAAATAAAATATTGGGGATGCCTGACAGCATAAAATCATTTCTGCTCATAAGATTTTTTTTTATAACGTGTTTGAAAAAAATTTACGTTACAGAAATAGTCTACCATGTAAACTCCAAATTGATTGGAGCGCAACAAATGAAAGCCTAACCACGATTGGTCGGACTATAAATACTATCTTTCGTTGTCAAGGGAGACGGGGAAGGGTAACATTTTTTCAAACACTTGTCGAAACGTGGCTCATTGGCCAGTCTCGCTGATATACACACTTGGGAGCGTTAGTTCGAAACCACTTGTTTAAATAAGCTTGATAAAGCATCAGTGCGTTGAAGCCAGCTTATATTTTGCTAAATAAAAGCCTGGAACATAGGCAGATGGGAATTTGTGCCAGTTTGTGCCAGAATTCATTGCTAATCAACGTATCTGTGTTTATTCCTAGGAATTGTGGTAAGCTTGAACCATTCAATATCTTTTAATGAAAATTGAATGTGAATTGTTGATTTATGCCTGTATATATATATGTGTAGTTCAGTGGCAAACGTGAGGTAAAGCCTATAATGCTCCAGCCTGAACAGAGGGTGTCGGAGGAAAGTCAAACGGCATGGAATGGCCAAACAGTACACTGACACCTGGATGATTGACTAGAAAGAAATAATGCTGGAAGTGCAGAGGCGTAGTAACCATTAAGAAGGGTAATACTGGAATAAAGTATTTCAAATGAAGCTGACAGTTGGCCTAACGCTCTGAACTCAATGTTTGTGCTGTGTTGTGATCAGTGTAAAAAGAAATTATAAGTTAGTTATGAAGTAGAAGGTACATCCTCCTTGATTTCAGGGACCGTGGTCTTGATGGTAGTGAGCAGCACCTAGTCAGAGCTTTGCTGAATCCTGAGTCGGACAGCATACTCCTTGGTCTTTTTAGCTATCAGTGAGGTGTCTCCTGAACCCAGAGGAGAATTCGAGCAGAGGAGTCCTTTCCTGCCGCCATCACGCCAGATAAGCGAATTGGCCAGCTGAGCTCAACATTATGTCCCCTCATCTTGAAATGACTTTGTAAAATTAACATTAAGAGGGGAAATTAATTGTCTTAATATCAGGAACTGAGAACATCTCCAATACTAGTTTCCTTAAGACAAACTATTGAAGTCATGATGACAACTACCAACAGAGCTTGAACAAAACAAAACCAGTATTACCTCATACTACTATTACACAACTGACACACATAGGATATTTTTAATAATATATGTCACTACCAGATTCATATTAATACATTCTGTACATAACTTGTAATTAACATTGATTGTGATTCCTGGTTCCTTTGTCTTTGAATCAGGACACACATATGCCTTTATGATAGAAATGAATACATATTGTTATTTGAAAAGTTACGAGTGTCTCCTGTAAGATATTCTCATAGAGTGTTATATGTATGTGAGTGTCACAGTGTTGTCAAGAGTAGTGGATTAAATTAAATTGTTTATCTGTCTGTTGTTGTGACTTACACTTCACCATACTCATACCCTAGACACATAACGTAGCATCACACTATTCCAGAATAATTCTGACTGAGATATAGATCCCACTTCACCACATTCCGTTTTGCTCGTTATAGAGCATGGAACCACCACCGCAGCTGCCCCTCCCTCCCTTGCAGGAAGCCAGCACTAAATCATATACGTGCTAATGTAGCGTTGTTTTCTGTAGCTATTTGTTTGACATGATGAGGTTGGCAGCCTCATGGACAACCTCATGTTAGTCGCCTCATACGACATGCCTGAGGTTGCAGCATGCCTATTTTTTCTTTATCTCATCAAACACCCCTCCCCCCGGAAACTACACGTACCTGTCGACGTTCATTATTCTTTTTACCGCGGAGCAAATTTATGCCAAACATTTCTGTCTTGTGCCATCGTTTTAATAACTTTCCATGACTTCTTTATTCCTAGCATGTCTATGTCTAATTCTCATCTGCTAGTGGTTTATAGTCTCCCCTTTTTTCTCTTACGTGGAGTATTCCACAACACAACCTGCCTTGTAGTACTATCATTCGGTTTTCCGCAGTGAATGTCATATCTATCGACAGTGTATTCTCCTCACATCTTGTTTTACTGGTATTTGTTTAGTTCTTTCCCACAGTTTCACATTGGTGATCTTGTCAACAGTTGGTATCTTGTCATCAGTTTCATATTGGTGATCTTGTCATCAGTTGGTGATCTTGTCATCAGTTTCACATTGGTGATCGTGTCATCAGTTGGTGATCTTGTCATCAGTTTCACATTGGTGATCTTGTCATCAGTTTCACATTAGTGATCTTGTCACCAGTTTCACATTGGTGCTCTTGTCATCAGTTGGTGATCTTGTCATCAGTTTCACATTGGTGATCTTGTCATCAGTTGGTGATCTTGTCATCAGTTTAACATTGGTGATCTTGTCATCAGTTTCACATTGGTGATCTTGTCATCAGTTTCACATTGGTGATCTTGTCAACAGTTGGTGATCTTGTCATCAGTTTAATATTGGTGATCTTGTCATCAGTTTCATATTGGTGATCTTGTCATCAGTTTCATAATGGTGATCTTGTCATCAGTTTCATAATGGTGATCTTGTCATCAGTTTCATAATGGTGATCTTGTCATCAGTTTCATAATGGTGATCTTGTCATCAGTTTCATAATGGTGATCTTGTCATCAGTTTCACATTGGTGATCTTGTCATCAGTTGGTGATCTTGTCATCAGTTTTACATTGGTGATCTTGTCATCAGTTGGTATCTTGTCATCAGTTTCATATTGGTGATCTTGTCATCAGTTGGTGATCTTGTCATCAGTTTCACATTGGTGATCGTGTCATCAGTTGGTGATCTTGTCATCAGTTTCACATTGGTGATCTTGTCATCAGTTTCATATTGGTGATCTTGTCATCAGTTGTTGATCTTGTCATAAGTTTCATATTGGTGATCTTGTCATCAGTTGGTGATCTTGTCATCAGTTGGTGATCTTGTCATCAGTTTCATATTGGTGATCTTGTCATCAGTTTCATATTGGTGATCTTGTCATCAGTTGGTGATCTTGTCATAAGTTTCATATCGGTGATCTTGTCATCAGTTGGTGATCTTGTCATCAGTTTCATATTGATGATCTTGTCATCAGTTGGTGATCTTGTCATCAGTTTCATATTGGTGATCTTGTCATCAGTTTCATATTGGTGATCTTGTCATCAGTTGGTGATCTTGTCATAAGTTTCATATTGGTGATCTTGTCATCAGTTGGTGATCTTGTCATCAGTTTCATATTGGTGATCTTGTCATCAGTTGGTGATCTTGTCATCAGTTTCATATTGGTGATCTGTTCATCAGTTGGTGATCTTGTCATAAGTTTCATATTGGTGATCTTGCCATCAGTTGGTGATCTTGTCATCAGGTTCATATTGGTGATCTTGTCATCATGAAACTGATGACAAGATCACCAATATGAAACTGATGACAAGATTACCATTATGAAACTGATGACAAAAACCTTGCAGGTGCCAGTGGAACAAGAGATGAGAAGAAGACGTTGACGGTAGACAGGGCAAACATTGAGGAAACCTGGTGATAGCATTACAATGCTGTCCTTGTTATAGAATCCACAGAGTAAGGAACATAGAGAGTGGCCGAAAAACACATGGGGATGAGAACTGAAAATAGAAAGGACATTGATGGGGAAGACTAGGTAGGACCTTGAGCAGATGGCACGGATCAGGAGGACCTGAGAGAGACAGCGAGAGAGAGTGAGAGAGAAAGATTAACTTTGTAAAAAAATCCTCCCAGAAGAACTAGTCGATATTCCACTCAGCTTCGAGCTTTGAATAAATCTCCCCCCCCCCTCCCCCCACTCATCCCCCATTTTTGTATTGACCTCCACACGTCTCACCCACGCTGCGACACAACCGATCCCCATTCTCTCCGCTGTCATTAATGGCTGATGCGTGTAGCCCTGTGACGTCAAGTCTTAAAACTGGTGGCACCACGCCACGGAATTCATTTTCCCTTTTCTGCACACGATCTTAAAATGGGGACGTCGTAAATTCATAATTACTAAAAACTTCGAACTGAAAATCTATGTCTGGGGGAAATTGCCTTATGTAACCTGGGATATTTTAGCTGAGAAAATACATGCTTTTATCATTGGATAGCTAGCTATATGTTGCTTGCTCCAGAGTGGGGTATTTATTCATTTTTTTGTCCAAGAGTAACACCAGAATTGTTTATCAAGAACCACTGGAATAATGTTACAGTAATAAATGCATACAACAACAGTAAGTCAAAATGACACGATGTAATCTTACTTAGTCGTTGACACAACAAAATGACACGATGTAATCTTACTTAGTCGTTGACACGACAAAATGACACGATGTAATCAATTATATTAATTGTAAATGGGTGGACAGATACAGATTTTTGTAAATGGGTGGACAGATACAGACTTTCGTAAATGGATGGACAGATACAGACTTTTATAAATGTGTGGACGAATAAAGACTTTTGTAAATGTGTGGACAGAAACAGACTTTTATAAATGGGTGGACAGATAGAGACTTTCGTATATGTGTGGACAGATACAGACTTTTATAAATGTGTGGACGGATAAATACTTTTGTAAATGTGTGGACAGATACAGACTTTTGTAAATTGGTGGACAGATACTGACTTTCGTAAATGTATGGACAGATACAGACTTTTGTAAATGTGTGGACAGATAAAGACTTTTATAAATGTGTGGACAGGGCAGACTTTCGTAAATGGATGCTAGCGTAGAATAGAAGGATTGAAATGGCGAGACAAGATCACAAATGGGGAACTGAGATGACAAGAAGCAGACAAATACAACGGAGAAAGATGTGAGGAGAAGACGTGGATGTTGGGTAGGGCACACATTGAGAAAAGCGGTTGAGATGGAAAGAATATTTCTCAGAACTAATGGATAGTGAGCATGGTGAAGTATCAGAAATGATAACCACTAGCACATAAGAGAAAACCAATGATGGTGAAGATGACATAAAGATGGAAGAACTGAAGGCAGCACTGGAGAAAATCAAGATGGGCAAAGCAGCAGGGCATGATGGTATAACACCAGAAATGGTTAAGTACATGGGAGCATCAGGCGACCTATTACTCTTAAGGGTCCTACAGGCAGCGTGGTGCAACAAGACCATACCAAAGGATTGGGAGATTACCATCATAACACCAATTTTCAGAAAAGGTGACAATCGACAATGTGGAAACCATAGAGGCTTATCCCTTCTCAGTGTCCCTGGTAAAATCTACTCTAGAATCCTAGAGCAGAGACTCCGACGCCTAGCTGAGCCACAATTGGATGAGGTCCAGTGCGGATTCCGAGCTAACCGTAGTACTCAAGACCTAATCTTGAGTATAAGATCCATCTTTGTTTCATAGATCTGGAAAAGGCGTTTGACAGGGTCCCCTGGAGCAAACTTTGGGACTGTTTGGCAAGGAAGAACATTCCAGCACCTCTGATTCATGCTATACAGAGCTTCTACAATTCTTGCAGAAATTATGTAAGGACAGCAAACCATAAGTCAGAAGAGTTCAGGACCACCACTGGTGTAAGACAAGGTGATATCCTGTCACCTTATCTTTTTATACTCCTCATGGACGATGTTATCAAGTCATGTAAGGAGAGAACAAGAAAGTATTCAGTGGGGTACTGGAAGATGAGACAGGTCTGTATTTCAGAGCTGGCATTTGCTGATTATGTTGCCCTGATTGCTAAATCAGAGGCACATCTCCAATCCAACCTGCGTCTGGAAGGAAGAGCTGGAGAACAGAGGGATGGTCATAAGCAGCTCTAAAACAAAATCCTTGGTGATATCACGAGAAGAAAGAAGACATCAGATTAAGCTGGGAGAACAGGTCCTGGAGCAGGTCGACCACTTTAAATACCTCGGAGCTATTATAGACCGAAAGGGAGGCATCAAAGAAGATTTGGCCACTCGAAAAGCAGTAGCTGGGAGACTTTTTCAGGCCATAAATAGAGGATTCCTCAGCAAGAGAGAGGTTGGTAAGAAAACGAAGATGGCTATATACCGCTCCACCTATGTCCCAGTCTTGACATATGGATGCGAGTCATGGGCAATGACTACAACCCACAAAAGCCAGATCCAAACCTCAGAAACGAGGTATCTGAGGAAGGTGGTTGAAGTAACAAGAAGAGACATGGTCCGCAACCAGACGATACAAGGCCTAAAATGCCACCCGCTGCAGACCCAAGTAGAACAGTCCCAACTAAGATGGTTTGGCCATGTCTGCAGAATGGGAGAAGATCGGCTACCACGACAAGCATGGGAAACAAAGAGCCAGGGATCCAGACCCCCAGGACGACCCAGAGTCCCCTGGGAGGACAACATTAGACAATCTTTGAAGGACCGAGGACTAGAATGGAACCAGGCCAGGAGGAAGACAGCCGATATGATAGTCTGGCGCTCTCTCTTCCAAATCTCTACACCTCACGGTAGAAGGGAAACATCTAAGTAAGTAAGTGATTTATAGTTGAAACCATGTCAGAAAATTAGGTAAGTTCAAAATATATGTAATGTACGTTGTTTCTTTAAAACTTTTTTGTTATTATTTACAAACCATTTCCTAAATCAATTATTTTTTAAATAATACACTACTTCGTATGTCAAAGCACAAGAGTAATAACAGTGCGTACAATCATTTTATTGTAGGCTTCAGTTCACCTTGTTTCGTATAAACTGGGTATCCATGTATGTTTGATTATCCGAACTATTTGATTAATCGACCCAACCCTGGCACCAGTTGGTTCGGATAGTCGACGCTGTACTGTAGATAGGATACACATTGAGAAAAGCGGTTGATAGCAGTACAAGACAGTCCTTAGTCTGGAAACCCCACAGTTAGGGAAATAGGAAACCACACACACACAAAAAGCGTTGGACAAAGACTTTAAAGGGGATAACAAAGATATGGAAAGAGTTTAAACGAATAGCACGGGTAAGGACGGTTTGGCCTGTAATTTTTAACGACGTATGCTCCACGGGGAACAACAGGAAAGGAGTGAAATATCCTGTCACTCCAATTTCGCGACGTAAGTAAAAGGTAAAGGCTGTCTCATAGCAAATACTGCCGTAGGGGGGTGAAGTGTTACAGACGATGGTGGTGACCGGTTCCCTTCCTCGCTGCCTTTCCTTCCCTTACTGAAAAGAAAAGTCAGCTACCCATTTACAGCTGGGTGAACTGGAGCGCAAATGACCAGCGCCACGACTAAAGTAATAATAATAAAATAATAATAGCCCCTTCAGTCATAACTGACTGTGGGAATGCGCCCCTGAGGTGACAGTCCTCAGCTGTTTTTGTTTCTGGTGTTCCTTTCGATGTTTTCTCCTTTCTTCTGCTTGCTCTCCTCTCTTCTGCTTGCTATGAGAGTTTCTTTTTGCCCAATCTGAGGTGGCGCAGTAGAGAGCTTCGCCACTTATTGCGCGGCAGCTTCATCCTCCCAGGTTGCTGGATTTATGTCCAATGCCCTCATTTCTCTCTTGCACACATCTTTGAGCCTCAACTACGGTCGCCCAACTGTTCTTATGCCATCTGCCAGTTGTCCGTAGGAGATATCTTTCGGGAAGCGACCATCTTCCATACGGTGGACATGGCCAAGCCAGCGGAGTCTGTGGTGTCTAAGCAGTTGTGTACATACTTTGAAGGCCAGCACGTGACAGCACCTCGACGTTTGCCACTTTGTCCTTCCACGAGATGCCGAGGATGTGGTGTAGACACCGTAGGTGGAAGGTATTGAGCCTTCTTTCTTACTAAGCATAGGTTGTCCGTGTCTTGCTGCCATAGAGAAGTGTGCTGGTGACGCAGGCGTTATATACCGCAGCTTTGGTCTTCGTTGTGAGTTTGGAGTTTCCCCAAATATGCGCTCTGAGGCGAGCAAAGGTAGCTGCAGCTTTGCTAATGCGGCTGTCAATTTCTGTGTCCAGAGAGAGTCTGTCATTGATGGTAGACCCCAGGTATGTGAAGTGGTGCACCACTTATATATATTTATCGAAATTGGTAACTGGTGCAACATCCACATCCTAACTCAGCACATTTGTTTTCTTTAGACTTACCGTGAAGCCAAAGTCCTTGCATGCTTGGGTGAAGCTATTCATCAAGCTCTGAAGCTCCTGTTGACTTTGAGTGACGATTGAAGTACGCTGTAAAATTAGAAATGTGAAGGTAGCTAGAGTTAGCCAAAAGTTCAAGCCGGGGACATGGAGAAATAAATTGAGAAGCATTGTGAGTTGTAAGAATGGCTTAAAAAAAAAGTCTGGCAGGGGTTTCTATGTAGCAGATTTCCTGTTAACCTGCCGGTTTCCACGTTGAGGCCTGGACGCCTTTGTTAGGGGCACATAATGGCATGTTTTGATCGGGGTTACTCGAGCGGAAAGGTGTCTGGTCAACCGAGACGTGAGAATAAACATAAAATCGTTCTCATTTTCCGTATCAAAATGTTGCCTGGTGAAAGTCGATTTTGAAAATGGCTGGCAGGGTGGTAATGGAGAAACGGCAGATTTGTTTCCTTTTTAAATGTGCTCTTTCTTTCTTTCTTCTTCTTTTTCTTCTTTCATTCTGTCTGTTTGTCTGTCTACTTTAACTTTAATGTTTTGTCCCACTGAAGCCGGGAAATTTAGTTTGGAGTTGACGGTTGGCTACTTAAATGAAGTGTATCGCATTGCCTAGTGGGATCCCGTGTTATTGTAAAATTTCTGTGATGCTGTCTATCTATCTGCCTCTTGGTCTTTCCCGTGCCCTGAAACCAGATTTTCAACTGTTGTAGTTGTAATTTATCGGGCTCCATTGTCCGTAGATGGACAAACCACATAATCTTCTATTCTCTCTATATAGGCCTACTTGGTGCAGGTTGAAGTTTCTACAATTTTTCCGATGTCATTTCTCATTCTGTCTCGCCTAGTAACATTAATGGCTTTTATTAAGCATCTCATCTCACATGATGGTATTTTCCGTTCATGTGCTTTGGTCTTATCCTTCTTTGTCTTGCTTCTTCTTCGTTCTTGCAACCATCAGTTTTAAAATTTCATCTGTCATCCATTTCTTCTTTGCAGTCCTCTTTACTTCTGGTACGATTTCTTTTGATGTTTGGTGTACTGATTCCTTTAGCATTTCCCACTGTTCATCTATACTCTGTATTTTGTTTCTGTTGCATTGCACTTATTCTGTATTATAATGTTGTATGTTTCTCTCATTTCCTTATCCGATTTAAGTAAGTCTCAGTTTAATTTGATTTTGTTTGAAGCTCGCTTTACTTTCTTCAATTTTATTCTAAGTTTACCTATTACTGGTACATGATCACTGTTGCAGTCTGCTCCTGGCCTAGTTTTCACAGATGTCAAATAGTGACAGAAGAGTAAAGTACAGGAAAGTGCACAACAAACTGTTCAAACTAAAAACATATTAATATCCAGGTATCTCTAACCAACGCGAGACAACAGCGAATAAAATCACAAGATGACTTAAATTAGTGACACATTCTTACCCGTTAACGTCAATAACGAACGGCGTACGTCTGCTATTCACCAGTCTCAGAACTATTTTTGGTTCGCTCGTAAATAACGAACTGATATCGCGATAGTAGTTTACAATGAATTAAAATTTAATCTTCTTCTTCATTCGCTCTCAAATAACCACATATATTTGTATTATAAAGTTGACAGTTCGTCTCCAGCTTCTTTCGTCACCATACAGTTAAGGCTGAGGTAGAAGCACTAAAACAGCTGCAATTACCATCATGGAAAACATATTCTGCCAGAGAAATGTAATCGAAATTAAGCAGTAATGGGCCTTATGCGCTCGTTCGTATTGCGTATTGGCGGGTTGCCGTAAGTCAAGACCGCCGTAACCCGAGACCTTACTATATATATATATATATATATATATATATATATATATATATATATATATATATATATATATATATATATATATATATATATATATATATATATTCGTTGTCCGATATTCCAATACTGTACATTAATTTGCTTACTTCAGCAGATTGACGTATTTTCCGACTACTGTGACCTATTCGCTGGTGCTACATTTATATAGCATGTAGCTTTGTCCGGGCGCCGGACATATAATCGTCTTATCATCTTCAAACGCGGGGGCGCGAATCCATTTAATGGGACTCTGAGATCAAAAAACCACTCAGCAGGATTCACGGCGCTTAGGGAGTTTAGTGGCTGGTGTCAGGGTTATCATATGGCGTCTAGATAATGGGCACGTGACAGTGGTGTACTGAGTTCAGTTCTACTGTGGAAAATTAGTCCTCGTAAGGTTCTCCTATGCATACAGAAATAATAGGCCTACTGTTTACACATGCATGTCGTATAAGGCAACCTCATGTAAAAACAAATACTACAGAAACCATTTCTGCAAAAACATATGAAGGCTTTGTGCAGGCTTCCCGGAAGGGGCCATCTGCAGTTGTGGCCTTTGCTCCATAGGGAGTGAAAAGGAAAATGATGATGAGGAAGAGAAAAATTATCCCCGTGTGGAGGAGGAAGCAGGCCACGTGTGGAGGAGGAAGCAGGCCACGTGTGGAGGAGGAAGCAGGCCACGTGTGGATGAGGAAGCAGGCCACGCGTGGAGGAGGAAGCAGGCCACGTGTGGAGGAGGAAGCAGGCCACGTGTGGAGGAGGAAGCAGGCCACGTGTGGAGGAGAAAGCAGGCCACTTTCATCTGGCATGTAAAGAGAATAAGAAAGCTGGATATATAGCGTGACAACAGGAAAGACTGAAAGAAAAATAGATAGAGGAATGTGTTGACAACCTCATTATCTACAACAACTTGCTATATAAAACACGGGACCCAAAGATGCAGCAATAGAGAATGCAGTCAGGGGACCCATAGCTTGACTGCTTGCATCAGGGTCAGCGAACCAGAGCTGACCAAGACCCTACTCCACCTCCACGTGGTGGTCCTGGAAACAGGCTGCATCACTGCAGTCTGGCTGAGAGAGCAGGGATCGAAGAGGGAAGGCAAACCCGGTCCCCCAAAAAATGCCGTGCTGAAGTCGGATGTGTCGGCCGAAAGGCGCAGATATCACAGCTCCGGCGTAAACAGACACAACGCAACCAACGTCCTTTTCAGGACGAACGAGGAAGAAGGAAGAAAAAGATATAAAACACTACTGCAAGAACACACGATTGCTTTGATGCAAGCTTCGTAACTGGAAATTGTAGCTGCATATTCCATGAAGCAAAGATGATGATGATTGTGGTGAAGTGGGATGTATAAATACTTATAGGGAACTTAGTGTACTGACTGAGATCAGCTGTGAAGGTATCTATATCTATTAAGAGTAGTGTATTATAGATAACCTTACTTGCTACCACATATCTCTATATCTCAGTCAGAATTATTCTGGAATAGTGTGATGCTACGTTATGTGTCTAGGGTATGAGTATGGTGAAGTGTAAGTCACAACAACAGACAGATAAACAATTTAATTTAATCCACTACTCTTGACAACACTGTGACACTCACATACATATAACACTCTACGAGAATATCTTAAAGGAGGCACTGATAACTTTCAAATAACAATATGTATTCATTACTGGCATGAATGAATATGTGTCCTGATTCAACTACACGGGAACCAGGAATCACAATCAATTTAAATTACAAGTTATGTACAGAATGTATTTAATATGAATATTGTAGTGACATATATTATTACACATGTTCTATGTGTGTCAGTTGTGTAGTAGTAAAATGAGGTAATACTGGTTTTGTTTTGTTCAAGCTCTGTTGGTATTTGTCATCATGACTTCAATAGTTTGTCTTTAGGGACCAGTATTGGAGATGTTCACAGTTCCTGATTTTAAGACAAGTAAATTCCCCTCTTAATGTTAATTTTAAAAAGTCAGTTCAAGATGAGGGGACATAATGTTGAGCTCAGCTGGCCAATTCGCTTATCTGGCGTGATGGCGGCAGGAAAGGACTCCTCTGCTCGAATTCTCCTCTGGGCTCTGGAGACACCTCACTGATAGCTAAAAGGACCAAGGAGTATGCTGTCCGACACTGGATTCAGCAAAGCTCTGACTAGGTGCTGCTCAGTACCATCAAGACCACTGTCCCTGAAATCAAGAAGGATGTACCTTCTACTTCATAACTAATTTATATTTTCTTGTTACATTGATCACAACACAGCACAAACATTGAGTTCAGAGCATTAGGCCAACAGTCAGCTTCATCTGAAATACTTTATTCCAGTATTACCCTTCCTAATGGTTACTACGCCTCTGCACTTCCAGCATTATTTCTTTCTAGACAATCATCCAGGTGTCAGTGTACTGTTTGGCCATTCCATGCCGTTTTACTTCTCTCCGACACCCTCTGTTCAGGCTGGAGCATTTTAGGCTTTACCTCACGTTTGCCACTGAACTACACATATATATACAGGCATAAATCAACAATTCACATTCAATTTTCATTAAAAGATATTAAATGGTTCAAGCTTACCACAATTCATACGAATAACACAGATACGTTGATTAGCAATGAATTCTGGCACAAACTGGCACAAATTTCCATCTGCCTATCTTCCAGGCTTTTATTGAGCAAAATTTTAGCTGGCTTCAACGCACTGATGCTTTACCAAGCTATTTTAAACAAGTGGTTTCGAACTAACGCTCCCAAGTGTGTATATCAGCGAGTCTGACCAATGAGCCACGTTTCGACAAGTGTTTGAAAAAATGTTACCTTTTCCCGTTTCCCCTAACAACCAAGATAGTATTTATAGCCCGACCAATCGTGGTTAGGCTTTCATTTGTTGCGCTCCAATCAATTTGGAGTTTACATGGTAGGCTATTTATGTAACGTAAGGTTTTTTTTTCAAACACGTTATAAAAAATTTTATGAGCAGAAATGATTTCATGCTGTCAGGCAGCCTCACTATTTTATTTTGGGTATAATTTATTAATTCCTGGACTATTTGCGTAACGTTTTACATATTATTTGTCAGCAAGCCCTAAGGAACCCAATTTTCCCACTTTAAAAGAGCTACGTGGCTGCGTTCAAAATATGTATTTTCTACCTCCTGTTTCGAAGATATGCTGTCTGGGTACTGTTATGTGTTCAACCGTAAACCCATCTAATGTTATCTTTTCTAATAAGAGTCTGTTATGATTTATAAACCTAACTCTGGGAAAGGGTAGTGTATTTTATCACTGTCCGTCTGAAAAAAAATTAGTGCTTGTAGCCTAACACGCGTGATAGTAGTAATTGTGTATCGCGCGACGCGTGTTTAATGTTCGGCTTTCTGCCTCTCCCTTCTCGCTATCCTTTTGTCCATCTGTTCGTTCGTTTTGGTAACGTAATGTAGAAAAAGACATGAATGGAATTTAAAATTTAGGTCATTACGCAGTCTGCCTCTTAATGTTTTTCCAAGAAATACAGCACACGTTTCATTGAAGAAGGCGGGTAATAATACAGTAAGCTTTTATATCAACGTGAAAGCGTTACAATTTGCAGACGAAGCAGAAAACAAGGGGGATTTCGAGTACATTCCTTGTGACAGCACTGTCATTTTACCATTGCTCTTCTCTTTATTAATTTTATTTGTTAGGCTTCATATTTACCTAATAATTTATATATGTGGATTAGAATATTTCATGACACCTCCCCTCTTAAAACAGACATTATATGTCAGTCCTTTATTCTATATACACATAGAGAAATTTATTATTATTTCTGGGGTTTACGGTGATTCTCATCACACGGATGGCGGCTTAAAAAATCCGCTCCCAGATTGGTTTTTCCAGATATATATTCAATGCTAAAATTATATGGAGCCAGAAGCAAAGACCATCGGAGTAACCTAGAGTTCTCATGCTTAGCCTGTGCTAAAAACGATAAAGGTTTGTGGTCAGTTTGCAACTTAAATGCCTTCCCATATAGATAAATATTGAATTTCTTTTATTGCCCATATTACTGCAAGACATTCTTTTTCGCTAGTTGAGTAGTTGATTTCAGCTTTATTCAACTTTCTGCTAGCATATGCCACTGGGCTTAATTCCCCATCCAATGCATCTGATTTCTGTAGAAGAGTTGCACCCAGCCCAATATTACTTGCATCCGTCCTTACTATGAATTCTTGACTTAAGTCAGGTAATTTCAAAATGGGTTTACTTGTGAGCTTTTCCTTCAACTCTTGGTAAGTCATTTCACATTGTGGAGTCCATGTAATGCGATCTGGATGTCCTTTACGTGTCAATTCAGTTAACGGTGCACATATGGAATTAAAGTTTTTGATATACTTCTGGTAGAAACCACATAATGAGACAAAGGATCTCACGTCCTTCTTGGTTTGTGGTCTCGGGGCTTTCTGTAGTTTCTCTAAGTTCTTTGGGTCAGGGGTCATGTTTCCCTGATAAACTGTGTGTCCCAAAAATTCCAATTCTTTACATCCAACGCAACATTTGGTTGGTCGGGCTGTTAAATTTGCCTCCCTAAGTCGAGTAAACAGCATGTTCAGAGAGTCAATGTGTTCCTCAAATGTTTCTGTTGCTATAAGGATATCATCCATAAAATTTGTTATACAGGGATTATTCAGAGGATCCAATAATTTTCTCATCATTCTAGAGAAGACACTAGGCGCATTCTTCAATCCAAATGGCAATCTATTAAACTCATAGTGTCCTTCTGAGGTACTAAAAGCTAGGTATGGTCTAACCTCAGGCTTTACTGGAATCTGATAGTATCCTTTACTCAGATCCACTTTTGAGAAATATTTAGCTTTATTTAGTCTGGCAAACAGCTGATTTGTATCCGGCAATGGATCCACCTGTCCTTCTGTAATAGCATTCAGTCTCCTGTAATCTATACAGAGTCTATGTTCTCCAGAGGGCTTCCTTAAGAGTACAACACCGGAACTATACGAAGACTCACTGTGCGAAATAATTCCTTCCTTCAATAGATAGTCTATCTCTTCCTTCAAAGCTTTTTCCTTAGCAAACGGAATCGAATATGGTTTCATACAGACAGGTGTGGAGTCTATGAGTTTCATATCATATTCCAATAGGTTTGTATGCCCTGGTCGGTCTGTTAACACCTCTGCATGATTATTTAGAACCTGTTGCACTCTCTCTTTCTGAGTTTTCGTTAAATGTGTACTGATTTTCACCTGTGCTGCTGTCTCACAGGGGTGTAATGGATATTCAAATGATGAAAGTGGTTCCTTTTTCATCTCCATGGCGATGGACAAGGTCAACAAGTGTGTCTCTTCCTGATGTTCTCTTTCCAAATATTTCTTCAGGAGATTCACATGATAGATTTTTTCTTTCCCCTTCTTATCTATCTTATAATTTGTTCTAGACACCTTCTCTAGAACTGTATATGGACCCTGCCATCCAATTTGTAACTTATTCTGACTCCCGGCAAAAGAAGCAGTACCTTCTCTCCCACAGCCAAATTTCTGTCTTTCGCCTTCCTGTTATAATAGGCAGCATGTTTCTTCCTGGCTTGTTTCAAATTTTCATTGGCAAGTTTCCAGCCAGTTTTCAACCGAGTGGTCAGCTCATTCACATATTGGTATGAAGATGTAATGTTTTCCTCTGCCTTTTCATCAGTCCACGTTCTTAACAAAGCTACATATGGACCTTTAATTGTGTGGACCTATTTGTCCATGCACCGGTATGGTCTCTTCCACTCGAAGCTTTATAGTGATGATTTTTCCTCCCAGAATTATCATTCACAAAACGACCGCTACCAATTCTTTTGGGGCTTTCTCCCCACTTAAAATTCTTGATGAGAGATTTCCTCTCTACATCCTCTTCCTCCAGTTGGTTTAAGTCCGATTGAGGGATTTTCGGCTTATCCTGGGGTAAGACATCTTTTTGCACTCTCCGCATAGTGGCCATTGTAAAACAGTTAAGTGAAGCTTGTCCGTGAAAAGGGGCTTCCCATTTCATTTGGTCCACTTTATCAAATTTATTTTTCCTTTTATTGTCAGGCCTGATTTTGCCCCATGGCGTGTCCAGGTCCTGATCCATGTTCCCACTTGTGGGTGTTCCCTCATGTGCTATGCTACACCTTTCTACAAAATTCTCAATGTCCCATCTTGCTTTGGGCCAATAATAATTGTGAGCCACCTTTTGAATGATGGTACCTATCTTCTCATGGTCCCCATCTGGTTTCACATGTAGGCTCCTTATTAATTCTGTCCTATATCTCTGTGGAAGAACCAGCTGTCCGTGACCATGGGATCTAGTTCCGGCCTTCCTATACATCAACTTGTTTTTCATGTAAAAATCTCCCTTGCCTGGAGTTGTATGACAAGTTGACAATTTTCTGAAACAAGGCTTGAGTGTTTTATCCCCAGCCTGTGCCTTCCTCATCTCTTCTGGAGTGGTATCTAACATAATATCCTCCTCCTGTCTTGAGGTCGACCTGACCTGAAGGGTTGCCATATACACAGGTTTCCTTCTGCAACGGTCAGTGTCATGATTGTCCATCTGACAATTCTTACACCACCTTTTTCCTTGGTTGAAAGATTTTCTTTCATCATATTTCCTTTCATCGAATTGTGGGAATTTATTTTTATTGTCATACCGTGGCCTATCAAATTGGTGCTTACCTTTATTTTGATCCCTAGGATCAAATTTATTAAAGTTCTGTGGTGCCCTAAAGTTATCCACTTGTTTCTTTTTATTACCTGTTACCTCTGCTTGAGCTGCTTGATACCTTTCAGCAACATTTAGCAACTCACCCAGCCTCTCTGCACCTTGTTCCATGAGAAACTTTCTCAGGTCTGGAGCCATGGACTCTCTTAGTTGCTCTATAAGGACCATTTCCTTAAGATCTTGGGTTTTCCCCAGAGAAGTCCATTTCTCCAAGTATGTCTCTATGCGTGCAGAGAACTGGTGATAGGTTTCACCTGACAGTAGTTTAGCATTCCTAAATTTTTTCCTGTAAAACTCTGCATTCTTTTCATACCTTAACAAAAGAGCCTGCTTTAGCATGTCATAATTTTCCTGATCACCTCTGCTCATTTTTGCAAAAACTTCATAAGCTGCCCCACGAAGTCCCTGAGATAACTTTAAGCTCCACCTTTCTCTCTCTAACCCATACGTGGTAGCTAATAGTTCGTACCTATTTATATAGCTCTCAATATCATCGTCTTTCTCAACAAAATGATCTAAATGAAAGTTCATAGCTGAGGTCGAGGCTCCCTGAGTAACCGTAGCATCAGAGGCAAAGGGACTGGCACCATTTTCAGGAGCATGGCCTTGAAACTCAAACTCCCTTAGTCGTAACTCATGTTCCCTTTGTAATCTTTTATCTTCTGCTTCCCTTTCTGCAGCTAATTTCCTCTCTTCCCTTTCTGCAGCTAATCTTTTGTCTTCTCTTTCTGCTTCCAATTTCTTAGCCTCTTTGTCAGCCTCAATCTGCAACCTCTTAGTCTCAGCCCAGCTTGCAACCTCTTAGTCTCAGCCTCAGCTTGCAACCTCTTAGTCTCAGCCTCAGCTTCAAATTGTAACTTCTTAATTTCCCTGTCAGCCTCTAACTTTCTTTCGGCTTCAAACCTTCTTTCTTCGCGTTCAATAAATTTGTCACATTCCGTAGTAACATAGGCAACCATAACTTGCCCATCTAATCCTAACTCTTTTGCAGTCTGAACCGCAGCAGATCGAAATTTGGCCAGGTCCGCCATTGTCTATCAGGTAACTTTATATAATGTCTAACCAACAATTCAATTTCTAACTATATATCTAATGGACAACACAGGCACCGTGAGCTCAACCTTATTTAATTCCACCCAAGGATACCTTTTAATTCTTATATTCCCTGAAGTGAATTACCCCCAATATTTTTAATAGTTAAAGATTCAAAATCCCAAGAGCGAGACCCCAATATATGTGGTGAAGTGGGATGTATAAATACTTATAGGGAACTTAGTGTACTGACTGAGATCAGCTGTGAAGGTATCTATATCTATTAAGAGTAGTGTATTATAGATAACCTTACTTGCTACCACATATCTCTATATCTCAGTCAGAATTATTCTGGAATAGTGTGATGCTACGTTATGTGTCTAGGGTATGAGTATGGTGAAGTGTAAGTCACAACAACAGACAGATAAACAATTTAATTTAATCCACTACTCTTGACAACACTGTGACACTCACATACATATAACACTCTACGAGAATATCTTAAAGGAGGCACTGATAACTTTCAAATAACAATATGTATTCATTACTGGCATGAATGAATATGTGTCCTGATTCAACTACAAGGGAACCAGGAATCACAATCAATTTAAATTACAAGTTATGTACAGAATGTATTTAATATGAATATTGTAGTGACATATATTATTACAAATGTTCTATGTGTGTCAGTTGTGTAGTAGTAAAATGAGGTAATACTGGTTTTGTTTTGTTCAAGCTCTGTTGGTATTTGTCATCATGACTTCAATAGTTTGTCTTTAGGGACCAGTATTGGAGATGTTCACAGTTCCTGATTTTAAGACAAGTAAATTCCCCTCTTAATGTTAATTTTAAAAAGTCAGTTCAAGATGAGGGGACATAATGTTGAGCTCAGCTGGCCAATTCGCTTATCTGGCGTGATGGCGGCAGGAAAGGACTCCTCTGCTCGAATTCTCCTCTGGGCTCTGGAGACACCTCACTGATAGCTAAAAGGACCAAGGAGTATGCTGTCCGACACTGGATTCAGCAAAGCTCTGACTAGGTGCTGCTCAGTACCATCAAGACCACTGTCCCTGAAATCAAGAAGGATGTACCTTCTACTTCATAACTAATTTATATTTTCTTGTTACATTGATCACAACACAGCACAAACATTGAGTTCAGAGCATTAGGCCAACAGTCAGCTTCATCTGAAATACTTTATTCCAGTATTACCCTTCCTAATGGTTACTACGCCTCTGCACTTCCAGCATTATTTCTTTCTAGACAATCATCCAGGTGTCAGTGTACTGTTTGGCCATTCCATGCCGTTTTACTTCTCTCCGACACCCTCTGTTCAGGCTGGAGCATTTTAGGCTTTACCTCACGTTTGCCACTGAACTACACATATATATACAGGCATAAATCAACAATTCACATTCAATTTTCATTAAAAGATATTAAATGGTTCAAGCTTACCACAATTCATACGAATAACACAGATACGTTGATTAGCAATGAATTCTGGCACAAACTGGCACAAATTTCCATCTGCCTATCTTCCAGGCTTTTATTGAGCAAAATTTTAGCTGGCTTCAACGCACTGATGCTTTATCAAGCTATTTTAAACAAGTGGTTTCGAACTAACGCTCCCAAGTGTGTATATCAGCGAGTCTGACCAATGAGCCACGTTTCGACAAGTGTTTGAAAAAATGTTACCTTTTCCCGTTCCCCCTAACAACCAAGATAGTATTTATAGCCCGACCAATCGTGGTTAGGCTTTCATTTGTTGCGCTCCAATCAATTTGGAGTTTACATGGTAGGCTATTTATGTAACGTAAGGTTTTTTTTCAAACACGTTATAAAAAATTTTATGAGCAGAAATGATTTCATGCTGTCAGGCAGCCTCACTATTTTATTTTGGGTATAATTTATTAATTCCTGGACTATTTGCGTAACGTTTTACATATTATTTGTCAGCAAGCCCTAAGGAACCCAATTTTCCCACTTTAAAAGAGCTACGTGGCTGCGTTCAAAATATGTATTTTCTACCTCCTGTTTCGAAGATATGCTGTCTGGGTACTGTTATGTGTTCAACCGTAAACCCATCTAATGTTATCTTTTCTAATAAGAGTCTGTTATGATTTATAAACCTAACTCTGGGAAAGGGTAGTGTATTTTATCACTGTCCGTCTGAAAAAAAATTAGTGCTTGTAGCCTAACACGCGTGATAGTAGTAATTGTGTATCGCGCGACGCGTGTTTAATGTTCGGCTTTCTGCCTCTCCCTTCTCGCTATCCTTTTGTCCATCTGTTCGTTCGTTTTGGTAACGTAATGTAGAAAAAGACATGAATGGAATTTAAAATTTAGGTCATTACGCAGTCTGCCTCTTAATGTTTTTCCAAGAAATACAGCAATAAATAAACACTACCTTAGTTGGGATAAAGTAGCTATGATTACCTGAAGCTGCCCATTTTTTTATATTTTTGCCGGGGTTGAAAATGTCAGACAGAAAATTACGATTCAAAATTGTGTCACAGTTCTTCTGTACTTTATTGGTTTCTTGCTGTCTGTTTTAGAAATCCTGCAAGATATAAGCCCTTGTAACGAGACTGGTTCTTATCCTTAGAGACGAACATTTCGCAAGGACATGCGCAGTGAGGGGTTTTTAGTTTTGTTTTTCGTTCCTTCACTGCTTCTGTTATTGTTGTTAGTTATGTATGTTTCCGTTGCGATATTTTTAGACTAACCTAGTTAGGCTAAATTAGTATGTAAATGCTGTAGCGGCTATTTGTGGCACACGTTGCTAACGCGGTTGGCATTTTGGTAAAAAAAAAACAAAAAAACTGTTGCTTTAACTAGGGCCATTTTTTATACTAGTTGTTTAGTTAATATAGGGTTAAAAATTTTGTTGAAACCGGAGACATGGTCACGTATACCGAGGGAGTTGTTTACTTGTGTTTTTATGTAAATTGTAGATTTTGTTAACAATATTACGTATACCGGAGACATTTTGTTCAAAAGAAAAAAAAAAAAGGTTGCTTATACCGGGGACATTTTGATAACAAGGTTGCTTGTACCGGAGACATTTTGATAAAAAGATTGCTTATACCGGAGACATTTTGATAAAAGGTTGGTTATACCGGTGACTTTTGTTAAAGAGGTTGCTTGTACCGGGGACATTTTGATGAAAAAGGTAGCTTATACCGGGGACATTTTGATATAAAGGTTGCTTATACCGGGGACAAAAAAAAAAGTTTGCCGACTCATTTACTAGGAGTTCCGGCAATATATTGTTTAAAGGCAAAGTCCGGCAGTAGTTTTCAGCTTTAATGTCTGGGTCTGGCAGTATCCTTAAACTTGTAAGTCCTGAAGCATTATTTAATAGTAAAGCCAGGCAGCGTTTTTAATACGTAAAATCCAGCACGTCGCAAAGAGTGACTTATACCAGGCTGTGCTTGGGGCTGGCGATCTGGTCACATAAAAAATTTATACGGAAACCACCACTGAATAAGCACATGCTTCTGCAAAGTCAGCTGCGGTGGTAACTCCGTGCTTTGTAAGGACCGAATATTGGATGAAATTGTCATACACCTTGTGTGGTAGTTCATTTTGGTGGTCTTTGCGTTTTGGTAGTTCTTTGGTAATATTAATTGCCCTGTTTGACAGTTTGTTGATTCGCAAGATCTTCTAGCGCCCATCTTGGTTTCTTGTATGTTGATATGCATCCAGTCAATCCGTTGACTGTTTTTAGCATCCACTAAGTGTGGCAGTTGTTCGAGAGTTCGCTTTGTTTCATATTCGAACAGCTTTGTCCTATTACAATGTTTACCCAGCTACGTGCATTAGGGTTTGTGATGTAATATATTTTGTTGTGCAGTTTTAATTTAGTATCATTCATGTATCTCATAGATCCATTGGTGGAACAGCTCTATGCAACCAGCAAACAGTACACTGTAAAAAAAAGTACAAACGTTGCTGTGATAGCTCTGTGCAACCAACCGAAAGTGCATTGCAATATGTACATACGTTCGTGTGATAGCTTCGTGCAACCAACTGACACTGCACTGTATTAAGTACATACGTTCATGTGATAACCCCGTACAACCAGCAGACAAGGCACTGTAATAAGTACATACGTTCGTGTGATAGCTCCGTGCAACTAGCAAACGGTGCATTTTAGTAAGTACGTAGCTCGTGTGACAGCTCTGTGCAAGCAGCAAACCATTTTGCATGTTAATAATTATGTACGTTCGTGTGATATCTCCGTGCAGCCAACAAACAGTGCACTGTAATAATTACATACAATATGGCGAAAGAAGTATATGTTCTTTATAGATAAAGTAACGACTTGTTTGTTTGATGAGAGTTTTTTTTTTTTTTTTTTAAATTTGCCAATCTTTGAATGACCAATTGAAGTGAGTTGTTCCTGTGGATACGCACTACCTGTTCAAATTACTGATTAAATTATCGCTCGGAGTGGGATCAGTATCTGGATTGTGTATGCCAGCATGGGTATACTCAAATGGATTATTCTACGTGCTGTTTTCATAGGTTGGTATTATACTTTACTTTATTATCACGGTTATCGTTGCTTGTGCAGTTTGCTTCCATTGTCGTATTTTGCCAACTTTTTATTTGCATACACGTGATCAGTTACATCGCTGTTGTTATCTTTACAACGAGTGTGGGTTCACTTCATGTTGTCATTATTGTCGTCACCATCAATGTTGTCTTTATAATCACCTTGACGACAAGTATAAGTTCACTTCATATTGTCGTCGCCAGTTTCATCGTTTTCATCACCTTCGTAGTCAGTTAAAGTTCACCTCATATTTTCATTGTCGTTATCATCACCACCTTCATCATCAGTTTATGTTCACTTCATTCTGTCGCCGTCATCATCAGCATCATCATATGTTTAAATTCACTTCATATCATTTCATCATCAAATGGTACACAGTACTGAGGAAACCTGTTAATAGCATTACCAGGCAACCCTTGTTCTGGAAACCTCAGGGCAAGAGGAGTAAAGACAGACAGAAGAACGCATGGAGAAGAGAACTATAGACAGGGATAACAAATGTGGAGGAAGACGTTGAGCCGAGGAGCACACGGCAGGAGCACTTGGCATGTGGTTGTTGAAGGCATATGCTCCTTGGGGAGCTAAAGGGTATTAGATGAAACGACGCACAATATTTCAAGTCACAGAAATGCTGGAAATCCTATCCGTAAGTTTTAAGACCAAAAAAAAAAAAAAAAAACACAAGCTAAAAAAACTAAACACTAGTAATGAGTTTAAACTATTATTACAGCGACCTAATAATTTAGAAATTGGTCTGTTTAAAGTTACCGTTAGAATTATGTGGGAGTTATTTTATTTGATTTGGCCGTAAGAATGCTTGTTCAGCGCGGCCCACAGGCTTGTCTTTTAAAGAAGAAAAAGAAACTAAGACAGAGAGAGAAGAAAAATCTGGTGTGCACAGTTAGAATGTCCCCGTTATCAAATCGAATTGCCCGCCATAAATAGAATATTGATGTCGCTCTCTTGCGTCACGGCTTTCAGTTCTTCTGTCCGCCATATATTTTTTTTCCGTTAAAAATAATGACTGGTCACGTGATTCACGAAGCGGCAGTTTTTATTTCGTTAAAACCTTACGTTTTTTATAGGTAAAGGTAAAGTGTTGCCACAGCTGGGTATTTTTTTTTACTAGATCTGGGTTTTTGGGCTTCCGTCTGGGTATCTGGGTATTTTTGTTCCAAATCTGCATTAATCTGGGTATATTTGACAATTGACATTTACAATGTATGTATATTCTGTGCACTGAACATTATACATTATATTTATAAATTTATAAGAAACCAAGATGGGCGCTAGAAGATCTTGCGAATCAACAAACTGTCAAACAGGGCAATTAATATTACCAAAGAACTACCAAAACGCAAAGACCACCAAAATGAACTACCACACAAAGTGTGTGACAATTTCATCCAATATTCGGTCCTTACAAAGCACGGAGTTACCACCGCAGCTGACTTTGCAGAAGCATGTGCTTATTACATCAATATTCTATTTATGGCGGGAAATTCGATTTGATAACGGGGACATTCTAACTGTGCACACCAGATTTTTTTTCTCTCTCTGTCTTAGTTTCTTTTTCTTCTTTAAAAGACAAGCCTGTGGGCCGCGCTGAACAAGCATTCTTACGGCCAAATCAAATAATAACAGGCTTGTCTTTTAAAGAAGAAAAAGAAACTAAGACAGAGAGAGAAAAAAAATCTGGTGTGCACAGTTAGAATGTCCCCGTTATCAAAATATAAATTTATAATTAAATGTAAAACATTATGTGCTATATATTTTTTTTATTCCACTTAAATTTAATTCTTGTTTTTAATCACATCAATGACGTTGTTTTTTGACTCGTTTACATCAGCTATCTATTTCCAGTTATTCTGATAATGGCTGTCATCTACAATACCCAGTCATTTTTGCGATGTGTTTTAAAGTATTCTTTTTAAATTTTAGACTTAAGCAGATAAACAGCATATTTTATTTTGTTATTATAAGATTATAAAATGAGCGATGATGAAGGTACGCTAGGTAGTTGTAGCAGCATGACGACACACACGCCACCGCGTAAAAAAAGTGAAGCCATGGTATCATGCAGGCTTTTTGTGAGGAATGGCTAACAGACAGCGAACTGAAGGATTGGATAAAGCCGGACTCTAGCAATCGCTATGCTGCGATTTGTACGGTCTGTTTCTGTGTATTAACTAATGCTAATAAAAACAGCTTTATTGACACATAAAAGCACACAGAAGCACATGAAAAACTTCGAAGCCAAAAGCAAAACTCTGAACATTAACAAGTTTTTCATCAAACCAAAAGAGCCCTGTCTCCAAGACAAAATGGCTAAAGCGGAGATACTGTTGTCGGCTTTAATGGCAGAACATAATACTCCGTTTTCGTAAGCTGATCATTTGATTGAATATGCAAGAAGATGTTTCCAGATAGCACAATTGCTCAAAAAATGTCACTGAAGCGCAACAAGCTTTTGTGTGAAACAGTTTCCAATCAAATACTAGCCAAGCAAGCAGTTGTCAAAGATGGAGTTTGTCATAAGTTTAATCCTAGTAAAAACGTGGTTGAAGATGTGCGTGAAGGACGTTGTCGGCAGAGATATGCAAAGATTTTGGAACTCCACAATCAAGATTCCACGTTGTCAATTCATGCATATGATCTTGACGGAGGAGAAGTTGTCGACATGGATGCCGAGTCGCTGACAAGTGACAATTTTCAACAGTAACAAGTTCATCATCATTGTGGTGAAGTGGGATGTTATTGATGCTACGTTATGTGTCTAGGGTATGTGTATGATGAAGTGTAAGTCACAACAACAGACAGATAAACAATTTAATTTAATCCACTACTCTTGACAACACTGTGACACTCACATACATATAACATTCTACAAAGATATCTTAAAAGAGTCACTGATAAACTTTCGAATAACAATATGTATTCATTACTGGCATGAATGAATATGTGTCCTGATTCAACTACAAGGGAACCAGGAATCACAATCAATTTAAATTACAAGTTATGTACAGAATGTATTTAATATGAATATTGTAGTGACATATATTATTACAAATGTTCTATGTGTGTCAGTTGTGTAGTAGTAAAATGAGGTAATACTGGTTTTGTTTTGTTCAAGCTCTGTTGGTATTTGTCATCATGACTTCAATAGTTTGTCTTTAGGGACCAGTATTGAGATGTTCAAAGTTCCTGATTTTAAGACAAGTAAATTCCCCTCTGAATAGTATTTTTATAAAGTTATTTCAAGATGAGGGGACATAATGTTGAGCTCAGCTGGCCAACTCTGCTTATCTTGAGTGATGGCGGCAGGAAAGGACTCCTCTGCTCGAATTCTCCTCTGGGCTCAGGAGACACCTCACTGATAGCTAAAAGGACCAAGGAGTATGCTGTCCGACTCTGGATTCAGCAAATCTCTGACCAGATGCTGCTCAGTACCATCAAGACCACTGTCCCACAATTCATACGAATAACACAGATACGTTGATTAGCAATGAATTCTGGCACAAACTGGCACAAATTCCTATCTGCTTATGTTCCAGGCTTTTATTTTAGCACAAATATGAGCTGGCTTCAACGCACTGATGCTTTATCAAGTGTATTTTAAACAAGTGGTTTCGAACTAACGCTCCCAAGTGTGTATATCAGCGAGACTGGCCAATGAGCCACGTTTCGACAAGTGTTTGAAAAAATGTTATCTTTTCCCGTCTCCCCTAACAACCAAGATAGTATTTATAGCCCGACCAATCGTGGTTAGGCTTTCATTTGTTGCGCTCCAATCAATTTGGAGTTTACATGGTAGGCTATTTCTGTAACGTAAATTTTTTTTCAAACACGTTAAAAAAAAATCTTATGAGCAGAAATGATTTTATGCTGTCAGGCACCCCCAATATTTTTATTTTGGGTATAATTTATTAATTCCTGGACTATTTGCGTAACGTTTTACATATTATTTGTCAGCAAGCCCTAAGGAACCCAAAAATACTAATTTAAAGGAGCTACGTGGCTGCGTTCAAAATATGCAATTTCTTCTACCTCCTGTTTCGAAGATGTGCTGTCTGGGTACTGTTATGTGTTCAAACGTAAACCCATCTAATGTTGTCTTTTCTAATAAGAGTTTTTGATGATTTATAAACCTAACTCTGGGAAAGGGTAGTGTATTTTATCACTGTCCGTCTGAAAAAGTTAGTGCTTGTAGACTTACACGCGTGATGGCAGCATTTGTATATCGCGCGTCGCGTGTTGCATGCGTTCCTGATTTTCAGCCCTCCCCTCTCGCTATCCTTTTGTCCATCTGTTCGTTCGTTTTGGTAACGTAATATAATTAATGTTAGGATTAATTTAGGTCATTACGCAGTACGTCTCAATGTTTTTCTTAGAAATGCAGCACACGTTTCATTGAAGAAAGCGGGTAATAATACAGTAAGCTTTTATATCAACGTGAAAGCGTTACAATTTGCAGACGAAGCAGAAAACAAGGGGGATTTCGAGTACATTCCTTGTGACAGCACTGTCATTTTACCATTGCTCTTCTCTTTATTCTATATACACATAGAGAAATTTATTATTATTTCTGGGGTTTACGGTGATTCTCATCACACGGATGGCGGCTTAAAAAATCCGCTCCCAGATTGGTTTTTCCAGATATATATTCAATGCTAAAATTATATGGAGCCAGAAGCAAAGACCATCGGAGTAACCTAGAGTTCTCATGCTTAGCCTGTGCTAAAAACGATAAAGGTTTGTGGTCAGTTTGCAACTTAAATGCCTTCCCATATAGATAAATATTGAATTTCTTTATTGCCCATATTACTGCAAGACATTCTTTTTCGCTAGTTGAGTAGTTGATTTCAGCTTTATTCAACTTTCTGCTAGCATATGCCACTGGGCTTAATTCCCCATCCAATGCATCTGATTTCTGTAGTAAAGTTGCACCTAACCCAATATTACTTGCATCCGTCCTTACTATGAATTCTTGACTTAAGTCAGGTAATTTCAAAATGGGTTTACTTGTGAGCTTTTCCTTCAATTCTTGGTAAGTCATTTCACATTGTGGAGTCCATGTAATGCGATCTGGATGTCCTTTACGTGTCAATTCAGTTAACGGTGCACATATGGAATTAAAGTTTTTGATATACTTCTGGTAGAAACCACATAATGAGACAAAGGATCTCACGTCCTTCTTGGTTTGTGGTCTCGGGGCTTTCTGTAGTTTCTCTAAATTCTTTGGGTCAGGGGTCATGTTTCCCTGATAAACTGTGTGTCCCAAAAATTCCAATTCTTTACATCCAACGCAACATTTGGTTGGACGGGCTGTTAAATTTGCCTCCCTAAGTCGATCAAACAGCATGTTCAGAGAGTCAATGTGTTCCTCAAATGTTTCTGTTGCTATAAGGATATCATCCATAAAATTTGTTATACAGGGATTATTCAGAGGATCCAATAATTTTCTCATCATTCTAGAGAAGACACTAGGCGCATTCTTCAATCCAAATGGCAATCTATTAAACTCATAGTGTCCTTCTGAGGTACTAAAAGCTAGGTATGGTCTAACCTCAGGCTTTACTGGAATCTGATAGTATCCTTTACTCAGATCCACTTTTGAGAAATATTTAGCTTTATTTAGCCTGGCAAACAGCTGATTTGTATCCGGCAATGGATCCACCTGTCCTTCTGTAATAGCATTCAGTCTCCTGTAATCTATACAGAGTCTATGTTCTCCAGAGGGCTTCCTTAAGAGTACCACCCCGGAACTATACGAAGACTCACTGTGCGAAATAATTCCTTCCTTCAATAGATAGTCTATCTCTTCCTTCAAAGCTTTTTCCTTAGCAAACGGAATCGAATATGGTTTCATACAGACAGGTGTGGAGTCTATGAGTTTCATATCATATTCCAATAGGTTTGTATGCCCTGGTCGGTCTGTTAACACCTCTGCATGATTCTTTAGAACCTGTTGCACTCTCTCTTTCTGAGTTTTCGTTAAATGTGTACTGATTTTCACCTGTGCTGCTGTCTCACAGGGGTGTAATGGATATTCAAATGATGAAAGTGGTTCCTTTTTCATCTCCATGGCGATGGACAAGGTCAACAAGTGTGTCTCTTCCTGATGTTCTCTTTCCAAATATTTCTTCGGGAGATTCACATGATAGATTTTTTCTTTCCCCTTCTTATCTATCTTATAATTTGTTCTAGACACCTTCTCTAGAACTGTATATGGACCCTGCCATCCAATTTGTAACTTATTCTGACTCCCGGGCAAAAGAAGCAGTACCTTCTCTCCCACAGCCAAATTTCTGTCTTTCGCCTTCCTGTTATAATAGGCAGCATGTTTCTTCCTGGCTTGTTTCAAATTTTCATTGGCAAGTTTCCAGCCAGTTTTCAACCGAGTGGTCAGCTCATTCACATATTGGTATGAAGATGTAATGTTTTCCTCTGCCTTTTCATCAGTCCACGTTCTTAACAAAGCTACATATGGACCTTTAATTGTGTGGACCTATTTGTCCATGCACCGGTATGGTCTCTTCCACTCGAAGCTTTATAGTGATGATTTTTCCTCCCAGAATTATCATTCACAAAACGACCGCTACCAATTTTTCTTTTGGGGCTTTCTCCCCTCTAAAATTCTTGATGAGAGATTTCCTCTCTACATCTTCTTCCTCCAGTTTGTTTAAGTCCGATTGAGGGATTTTCGGCTTATCCTGGGGTAAGACATCTTTTTTGCACTCTCCGCATAGTGGCCATTGTAAAACAGTTAAGTGAAGCTTGTCCGTGAAAAGGGGCTTCCCATTCCATTTGGTCCACTTTATCAAATCTATTTTTCCTTTTATTGTCAGGCCTGATTTTGCCCCATGGCGTGTCCAGGTCCTGATCCATGTTCCCACTTGTGGGTGTTCCCTCATGTGCTATGCTACACCTTTCTACAAAATTCTCAATGTCCCATCTTGCTTTGGGCCAATAATAATTGTGAGCCACCTTTTGAATGATGGTACCTATCTCTCATGGTCCCCATCTGGTTTCACATGTAGGCTCCTTATTAATTCTGTCCTGTATCTTTTTGGAAGAACCAGCTGTCCGTGACCATGGGATCTAGTTCCGGCCTTCCTATACATCAACTTGTTTTTTTCATGTAAAAATCTCCCTTGCCTGGAGTTGTATGACAAGTTGACAATTTTCTGAAACAAGGCTTGAGTGTTTTATCCCCAGCCTGTGCCTTCCTCATCTCTTCTGGAGTGGTATCTAACATAATATCCTCCTCCTGTCTTGAGGTCGACCTGACCTGAAGGGTTGCCATATACACAGGTTTCCTTCTGCAACGGTCAGTGTCATGATTGTCCATCTGACAATTCTTACACCACCTTTTTCCTTGGTTGAAAGATTTTCTTTCATCATATTTCCTTTCATCGAATTGTGGGAATTTATTTTTATTTTCATACCGTGGCCTATCAAATTGGTGCTTACCTTTATTTTGATCCCTAGGATCAAATTTATTAAAGTTCTGTGGTGCCCTAAAGTTATCCACCTGTTTCTTTTTATTACCTGTTCCCTCTGCTTGAGCTGCTTGATACCTTTCAGCAACATTTAGCAACTCACCCAGCCTCTCTGCACCTTGTTCCATGAGAAACTTTCTCAGGTCTGGAGCCATGGACTCTCTTAGTTGCTCTATAAGGACCATTTCCTTAAGATCTTGGGTTTTCCCCAGAGAAGTCCATTTCTCCAAGTATGTCTCTATGCGTGCAGAGAACTGGTGATAGGTTTCACCTGACAGTAGTTTAGCATTCCTAAATTTTTTTCTGTAAAACTCTGCATTCTTTTCATACCTTAACAAAAGAGCCTGCTTTAGCATGTCATAATTTTCCTGATCACCTCTGCTCATTTTTGCAAAAACTTCATAAGCTGCCCCCCGAAGTCCCTGAGATAACTTTAAGCTCCACCTTTCTCTCTCTAACCCATACGTGGTAGCTAATAGCTCATACCTATTTATATAGCTCTCAATATCATCGTCTTTCTCAACAAAATGATCTAAATGAAAATTCATAGCTGAGATTGAGGCTCCTTGAGTAACCGTAGCATCAGAGGCAAAGGGACTGGCACCATTTTCAGGAGCATGGCCTTGAAACTCAAACTCCCTTAGTCGTAACTCATGTTCCCTTTGTAATCTTTTTTCTTCTGCTTCCCTTTCTGCAGCTAATTTCCTCTCTTCCCTTTCTGCAGCTAATTTCTTCTCTTCCCTTTCTGCAGCTAATTTCTTCTCTTCCCTTTCTGCAGCTCTTCTTCTCTTTCTGCAGCTCTTCTCTTCTTTCTGCAGCCAATCTTTGTCTTCTCAGCCAATTTCTTAGCCTCAGCCTCAATCTGCAACCTCTTAGTCTCAGCCTCAGCTTCAAACTGTAACTTCTTAATTTCCCTTTCAGCCTCTAACCTTCTTTCGGCTTCAAACCTTCTTTCTTCGCGTTCAATAAATTTGTCACATTCCGTCGTGACATAGGCAACCATAACTTGCCCATCTAATCCTAACTCTTTTGCAGTCTGAACCGCAGCAGATCGAAATTTGGCCAGGTCCGCCATTGTCTATTATGTAAATTTATACAATGTCTAACCAACAATTCAATCTCTAATGGACAACACAGGCACCGTGAGCTCAACCTTATTTAATTCCACCCAAGGATACCTTTTAATTCTTATATTCCCTGAAGTGAATTACCCCCAATATTTTTAATAGTTAAAGATTCAAAATCCCAAGAGCGAGACCCCAATATATGTGGTGAAGTGGGATGTTATAAATACTTATAGGGAACTTAGTGTACTGACTGAGATCAGCTGTGAAGGTATCTATATCTATTAAGAGTAGTGTATCATAGATAACCTTACTTGCTACCACATATCTATATATCTCAGTCAGAATTATTCTGGAATAGTGTGATGCTACGTTATGTGTCTAGGGTATGTGTATGGTGAAGTGTAAGTCACAACAACAGACAGATAAACAATTTAATTTAATCCACTACTCTTGACAACACTGTGACACTCACATACATATAACACTCTACAAAGATATCTTAAAAGAGTCACTGATAAACTTTCGAATAACAATATGTATTCATTACTGGCATGAATGAATATGTGTCCTGATTCAACTACAAGGGAACCAGGAATCACAATCAATTTAAATTACAAGTTATGTACAGAATGTATTTAATATGAATATTGTAGTGACATATATTATTACAAATGTTCTATGTGTGTCAGTTGTGTAGTAGTAAAATGAGGTAATACTGGTTTTGTTTTGTTCAAGCTCTGTTGGTATTTGTCATCATGACTTCAATAGTTTGTCTTTAGGGACCAGTATTTGAGATGTTCAAAGTTCCTGATTTTAAGACAAGTAAATTCCCCTCTGAATAGTATTTTTATAAAGTTATTTCAAGATGAGGGGACATAATGTTGAGCTCAGCTGGCCAACTCTGCTTATCTTGAGTGATGGCGGCAGGAAAGGACTCCTCTGCTCGAATTCTCCTCTGGGCTCAGGAGACACCTCACTGATAGCTAAAAGGACCAAGGAGTATGCTGTCCGACTCTGGATTCAGCAAATCTCTGACCAGATGCTGCTCAGTACCATCAAGACCACTGTCCCACAATTCATACGAATAACACAGATACGTTGATTAGCAATGAATTCTGGCACAAACTGGCACAAATTCCTATCTGCTTATGTTCCAGGCTTTTATTTTAGCCAAATATATGCTGGCTTCAACGCACTGATGCTTTATCAAGACTGGCCAATGAGCCCCGTTTCGACAAGTGTTTGAAAAAATGTTATCTTTTCCCGTCTCCCCTAACAACCAAGATAGTATTTATAGCCCGACCAATCGTGGTTAGGCTTTCATTTGTTGCGCTCCAATCAATTTGGAGTTTACATGGTAGGCTATTTCTGTAACGTAAATTTTTTTCAAACACGTTAAAAAAAAAATCTTATGAGCAGAAATGATTTTATGCTGTCAGGCACCCCCAATATTTTATTTTGGGTATAATTTATTAATTCCTGGACTATTTGCGTAACGTTTTACATATTATTTGTCAGCAAGCCCTAAGGAACCCAAAAATACTAATTTAAAGGAGCTACGTGGCTGCGTTCAAAATATGCAATTTCTAGGATAGTCGTATAGTTGTTTTATTTTTTATGTGCCACCTGTCCTGCTGGTACTGTCAGACTAATGTCAGGATTTCGGACATAAAACAGTAGAATGTCAGGTTTTCCCAATAAGAGTCTGTTATGATTTATAAACCTAACTCTGGGAAAGGGTAGTGTATTTTATCACTGTCCGTCTGAAAAAGTTAGTGCTTGTAGACTTACACGCGTGATGGCAGCATTTGTATATCGCGCGTCGCGTGTTGCATGCGTTCCTGATTTTCAGCCCTCCCCTCTCTCTATCCTTTTGTCCATCTGTTCGTTCGTTTTGGTAACGTAATATAATTAATGTTAGGATTAATTTAGGTCATTACGCAGTACGTCTCAATGTTTTTCTTAGAAATGCAGCACACGTTTCATTGAAGAAAGCGGGTAATAATACAGTAAGCTTTTATATCAACGTGAAAGCGTTACAATTTGCAGACGAAGCAGAAAACAAGGGGATTTCGAGTACATTCTTTGTGACAGCACTGTCATTTTACCATTGCTCTTCTCTTTATTAATTTTATTTGTTAGGCTTCATATTTACCTAATAATTTATATATGTGGATTAGAATATTTCATGACAATCATGTGACGTATTCTTTCCAGAACGTTGTCTCCATTACAGCTGCTCTGAACGCATCACGATTCTGGGCAAGTCGACCTGCATCAGCCAAAGACAAGTTCAGACTCTCTGTGATGTCCTGGGTCCACCGTCGTCTAGGTCGACCCCTTCCCCTTTTTCCAGGGTCCATGCCTTCCATCACTGTTTTTTCCAGACTATTATGTCTTTTTATATGACCGAAAAATTTCAGCTTCCTTATTGCGATGGTATTTAGGAGCCAATGTTCCTGTACGTTTAGTGAGTGCAGTACTTCTCTGTTGGTCTTTTTTTCTGTCCAGGGTATTCTCAACATCCTTCTGTAGCATTTCATTTTGAATGATGTAATCTTTTTTGCAACTGTTTTATTGAGTGTCCAAGTCTCGCAGCCGTATGTTGCTACTGGGAATATACATGCTCTGATCAGTTGTAACTTTGTTTCTTTGCTTGTGCCTTGCCATAGGTTTTTCATCTGTATTAGCTTATGTGAAGCAATTGCAAGTCTTCTTTTAATTTCTACTGCACAGTCGCCAGAGCTGTTAATGATTGATCCTAAGTATTCGAATTCATTGACACTTTCCAGTTCTTCGTTATCAATTTCAATTTCTGGTTTGGTCTTTACTTTGTCTGTTTTGTCAATACTTTTGGTCTTCTTGGTGTTTAGGTATAGATTCTGGGCCTCGCTGTGTTTTTTGGTGGACAGAAGTAATTGTTCAAGTCCTTTTGGGTTGGTCGATAGGAGGACTGTGTCGTCAGCATATCTGATTTCCGGGATCTGGTACCCGCCGATGTTAAATGAGTCAAACTCTGTGTGTTCTTGGTCATCTCTTACGTTTCTCATGATATTCTCGGCATAAATGTTAAACAGGTAAGGGGAAAGGGTACAGCCTTGTCTTACTCCTTTCTGTACTTCAAACCATTCTGATGTTTCCCCCTCTATTCTTACGGCTGCCTGTTGTTCTTGGTACAGCAGTGCGATGAGTTGTATAAGGTGGTTTGGAAATCCCATATTTTTCATAATAGCCCATAACTGCTGATGTTGTACACAATCGAAAGCTTTGGTGTAATCAATGAAACAAGTATGTAGGTCAACGTTGAATTCTCTACAACTTATATTTTATATTTGATTTGAGGAACATTTTGTTAATGTAACTACTGTAAGTATGTTACTGTTAAGATATCTCATTTTCAAGAGTTCATATATTGGGGGGTTAATAAAATCATTTTTATATAATTGTGAATTTTTAGTAATAAAAAATAAAATAAAAATGAAGAAATAAATAAAAATTGGTAGCACACAGCTTATATGTGCTAAAGTTGCACTAAAAGATTGTGTAAGCATCGTCTATCCCGTGTATTTGAGGCATAAAATAATCTGGGTATTTCTGGTTTTTTTTTAAAGAAGAAAATCTGGGTTTATCTCTAGAACTTGAGTGGCAACCTTGCCATTGAGGCACATTGGGAATATGGTGTTAGGCCCATATTTTCTTGATCATCGGCACACTAGGGGTGATGTGGTCAGCATCACGCCAGCCGCCTTACCTTTCCCAGAGTTGTTCTGGGACCCAATTCATGAGGCTGGATGGACCCCAGAGCCGTTACAGGGTCGGAAGTTAAACCAGTCAGCGCTAGTAGCCGTTCCAGCACTAATCTCTTTTCGTTGCTGCTTAAGTAGTTAGTTTTTTTTTTTTTTTTGAAAATGACCAGTTCGGAAACGTGGAGAACAACAAAACTGGCGACCAGAAAGGTGTAAAGGTAGTCCTATAGCAGATACGCCGTTGGGGAGTGAAGTGTTACGATACTAAGTCCAGCTTCTAGAGGTGGGGTGACCAGTTCCCGGTCCTCGCCGCCTTTGCCTTCCCTAACTCGAGAGTAGAGGCAGGTACCCATTTACAGCTGGATAGACTGGAATGTGACGCCACCGTGTTTTCAAATCCGGTACCTTTTCCCGCGGGAAGCCAGCGTCCTAACCACTCTCTCAATCTGACGCTCAGAAACATATCATCATCATCTCATCTAAAGTCGCAACCCGTCATGGGTCGTAAGTGTGCCATGGTGGAAGCATCAGCAGACAGGGTCCTCCACTGCTCTCTATCCTCAGCAATGCGTACAAGTGTGGAAAAACCGTGTCCTGCCCATTCTTTGATGTTATCAGCCCAGGATTTTCTTTGCCTTCCTCTTCTCCGTTTACCTTCGACTGTTCCCTGGAGGATCGTTTTCGAAAGGGAAACGCTCAGAAAGATATAGACTTTCATCAATCATCATCATCATTTTGCCTTTTCGCTCCCAATGAAGCATGGGACCCCGTGCAGCAGGTCTCCTGGAGGAAGCGTGCACAAAGCATGAACATGCTTCTGCAGCAGTGGCTTCTGTAGCAATGTCTTTTATATGATGAGGTTGCCAGACTCATGTGCAACGTCACGTTATTCGCCTGAGGGAGCGGCAGACATATTCTTTCATGTCTCTTCAGAGATCCCTGGGGACTATAGGCCTACTTGATGACTTTTATAAATAGATAAAGGTAGTTGTCGTAGATTTTTATCAGATAGGTAATAGATGTTTATAGTCCTGTCTGAGCGGAGGTGATAGTGATAACTATGTGAGAGTAAGGTGTAAGAAATAGTTTTTTTTTCTCACGAGGTGATAGTGTAAGAGAAAGGACAGTCTCTGGATTGAATAATTTCTCTAATCCAGCCTATCTCTACGACTATATTTAAAATCAGACGCACTTTCTCTCCTTATACAAAATACAAGTTACACTGTACCCACGTGCACACAATTCTGTGACAAATACGCACAGACGTGAAAACAAACTATAGATAACAGATAGGGTAGGGGTTGACCAACACGATAACTTAAGGTTTATTAAGTTTATTTATCACTAGAACTTTACAACCTAAATCATATACACCAATAGATCATGGTTTACAGAAAAAAATGAAAATTAATCAAATAGGTTCTCCCCTCTGGTAAAGGAAAAGAAAAAGAAGATTCCCAACAGAGGTTAATTAACCCAAAAGATCAAAAGTTAACAATAAGTGTATGGAATAGACAGTAAAGAAAACAAAGGACATGTCCCTAATTAATCTATCCCGTAAATACCCAGGTTAATGAGAACAAAAAAGAAAAGATTTGTATGATAGTGGTAACAACAGAAAATTAGGTTACTCTCTTAATGTTCAATCAATCCTTCATACTGTGACCACATTCATATTCGCTTACCAATAGTTGTCGCAGACATTCCGTGGAAATAGACACTAATAATTAATAAGACTATTCAGTGTCCTATTAATTTTTGCCAAATCCAGCCCCAGACTAGCCGTAGTTACTGACTGCAAATTTCACGGTAGTCGCTGGAGTTGGTGAGTTAATTGTTTTCCTGGATAAATACTGTATCTCTGCCTTCAGTTGGTTGAAGTAAGGTTCATACGTGGTGATCGCCGACATAGGAGGAATAATACATATATATTTCCTGTGTTGTCTAGCCTCTGGTTGCTGAGACACTATGTTAAATTACACAAATGTTGCTGACAATATATTTTGCCACAGCTGGCTGATGAGATTTATATGGGTAAAATCTGGTATAGTTCTAGTCCAGTTAACATTTACAATTATTGTTCTAGTTTGGTCTCTCTCATAAAATGAAGAAAATGGACCGCACGGGTCATAGCCCGAAGACTCAACAATATTATAAAGTTTCTGGTTGCTTATTCACTTATAAGACCAATGGACCATACGACCATAGTTCATAAGACATAAGTTCATATGACCGTAATTTCATATGACCATAAGACCGCTAGTTCGCTGGATTTTTGATCAGCCTAGATTTTAGGATAGAAATATAAACATTTAACCAAAATATCAATATTGTATCTAACACGTGTTAAGGTAAAACCTCTTTAACCACTACGTTATTAAATTAGATTATAAACCACAAATGTCTAGCTAATCCTATCGCTTTTAATGCGTGATATGCACACTAGTCATTTATAAAATTACACAAAATGGATATAAATAAATAATATATACCGTCAGTAGCCAGTTATTTAATGTATGTACTAGTCAATTATAGCATCTCTTTCTGTGGAATAGCGAGTAATTAAATTTACTTTACAGCTGGAGAAATTTAGCTATATGTTATTTAATACGCTATTCAATTTAACACAGCAAATCTCAGTGAAATATAATTGAAAAACTTTTACCACACTAAATCACTTAACGGCTAGTATATAAATTACCGCAAACAGAGAAAGATGGAAACAACTCCACGAATCTAAGCATTCACTTTGTACGAAAAACTCTTAGCATATCGAGCTAGTTATTTCAGAAAATTCTCTGAGCAACTGATAATGACTTTTGGGGAGACGGGTATATATCCATAGATGCCGTTTTTTCGCTCCTTAATGGGAAAGTCGCACCTATGGCCAGGGCCGGGCACATCTACGGTTCGATTCCTGAATGAAAGGTTTTTTTCTTCACCTCTGCCGACCGACAACCTCTGGCTTGTCTTTGATTCTCCCCGCCTGCCGCACATCAGCTACGTAAGTTAATTCCCCTGAAAATGTAACAATCCAAGGTACGTCTCAGACTTATCGCCCTTGATTCTTCAAAGAAACTGTTAACGCCTGGCCTCTGCCCGCGTGTTTCCCTGATCAAAGAAGGATTACGCCGTGCTGCGTACTTCGCTCTGTTCCACCGTGCTTAATTGCCCAACGGCTCGCGTGTTAATTGCGATAGTGAATCAGGCGTTTGTGTAGCAAAAAAAAAACCCCTAGATGGGGGATGGGGGGGGGGTAAGGAATAAGTGGATGGTCACTACTGCACTATTTCCATATGTGACAGTAGTCTCATAGCAGATACTGCTTTAGGGAATTGAAGTGTTAGAGACTTCACTATACTAGGTCTAGCTCTATCGCTTGGAGTGCCCAGTTCCCTTCCTTTTTGCCTTCGCTAGCTCATGAGGAGAGACAGGTACCCATTTACAGCTGGGCAGGCTGGAGCGTGACTCTGCCTGGCTTTGAAGATAAATGGGTTGCTTGCGCGGGGTAGAACTGAAATAACGTGACAAGATCACAACTGTGGAACTCAGTAAAAGAAGCAGACGAACACCAGTGGAGCTTGAGGCGAGAAGCCGGTGGCTTTGGATATGATACGCATTAAGTAAATCAGCTGATAGAATTTCAAGTCAGTTCCTGTGCTGGAATTCCCAAGGTATGATAAATAGGTAGACCAAAAATACACGGAGAAGAGAGCTGGAGAAAGCAGATGGCAACAGACAGGAGTGATTGGCATGTTTTTGTAGAAGACCTGTGTTACATGGAAAGCTAAAAGATATTAACAGTGATAATGATGACGATGATGAATATGATGATGATGGATTAGATAATTACGATGACGGGGAGGTGATGATATGATGATGAAATGGCATGAACGACCTAATCATAACCCACGGAGTCGAGCGAGGCCTGCTTTGCTAGAGGAAAGCGAATTGAAAATTAAAACCAAAAATACTATTGTTGTTGTTGTCTGCTGTGCGCGCGCTTTACTTGAGCTTGCAAAGTCATTTCTCTGACACGCATTCCCTCCACATTATATATGTTTTTTTAACACTTTTTATTAACTTGATATGCCCGTTGTTTAGATGTTTCAAATCGGTGACGCTCAAAATCACTACGTTCTACTCGTCGTAGACAGATGAAACTTTGCAGGCAGCTATCTTTCTTGGTACATTTTAATTTCTCAAGTTGTGATTAGCATGGGGTCTACCGATCTTTATTTAATAATGAATGCAACGTCTAAATAAAAGTGGTTATAAAAGCTTTAGTTTAGCAAATGCGCTTTCTCATACGTGAGTAAGGCCGATGTAACATTTTGTCGATTACATGTATGGGTAATTATAAGGACCGAGAGGGGGAAAATGCATTCTTAATAACAGGTGGTAGGACAGGTTTTCAAGCGGGATCGAACATTTAACCTTTTTGTGAAAAACATTTCGGCAGACGGCATGGAAAGAGCGCCAGTATGCTATTATAACAAAGTGGATTTGTGTAAATATGTACGTGGGAAATTACAGCAAATATGCCCTTTAATGTTAGATTGGTGGATAGACAGACAAACAGACAATATAGATTAGACAGGTAGTTCGGCAGGTAAGTGAGTGGGTAAGTAGGTCGGCGAGTTTATGTAGGTAAGACAGACAAGATAGATAAGATGGTCAAGTAGGTAGGTACGAACGAACGAACGAACTTTATTTTCGAAGGGTAAAGAATTGGGCGCGCAGGCCCGTCTAACATTCTGCCCTTCCACTCTCATTAATCTTGCATACTATATCCTTTCATTCCCACATGATGCTTTAAGCATTAATTTAAAGGCATGCAACATTATAAAGTTACCATAACAGCATTCATTTACAGTATGCAAGCATAATAATAAAAAAAAATGAGTAGGGTTTTTTTTTTTGAAACAAACAAGCTAGTAAATGGGGGAAAAAAGTAATAATAAAATAAAATAAATAAAACAATAAATAAAAATAAATAAATTCTGTATACCGACACTCACTCATGCGGTCAATCCGTCTACAATTAATCTGTATTTTTGGTATGCGGGTACATTCTCACGACTCACATTTCTAAAGTACAGTATTATGTGGGTACATTCACACATACATTACATTATATAATAATATTTTAAAGTGAATATAATAATGATATTACATGGATATAAAACAAATTATTCACACACAAAAATGAGCGGAAGAGGAAAAGAAATGTTGACCTATGGATGAGATGTTGACAGGCAAATACTGTTTCTATGGGGGTAGATAATCAGTGTTACCAAACTATCATTGAATGGGTAGGTCGGTGGGTTTAGGTAGGTGGGTTTTGGTTGCTAAGTAGGTAAGACTGGCAAGATAGATCAGATGGGCAGGTAGGTAAGTGAGTGGGTAGGTAGATCGGTATTTTAGGTATGTAAGACGGACAAGATAGATAAGATGGACTGGTAGATAGGCGGGTAGGTCAGAGAGTAGGTAGGTCATTGGATTTAGGCAGGTAAGTAGGTGGGATTGACAAGATATATCAGATGGACAGGTAGGTAGTGAGGTTAGTCAGTCACTGGGTAGGTAAGTCGGTGAGTTTGGTAGGTAGGTGGGTAAGACAGACAAGATCGATAAGATGGGCAGGTAGGTCATTGAATAGGTAGGTGGGGTGGTAGGTAGGTAGGTCGGTCGGTTTAGGTAGGTAAGTAGATAAGGCAGATAAGATCGACAGGCAGGTAGGTCAGTGAGTGGGTTGATAGTTTGGTAAGTCAGTGGGTTTAGGTAACTAAGTAGGTAAGACACTCAAGATAGATCATATAGACTGGTAGGTGGGCAGGTAGGTTGGTGATTAGATATGTAGGTAGGTTGGTAAGTAGTAAGGCCGGTGAGTTTAGGTAGGTAGGTAAGACAAGATAGATAGGTAGGTATGTCGATGAATTTAGAGAGGTAGGTAATACAGAAAAAAAAGATATATAGGAAGGCTTTGAGTTTAGGAAGGTAGGTCGCAGCAACAGAGAATGCAGTCAGCGACCCATAGCTAGACTGCTTGCGTCAGGGTCAGCGAACCAGAGCTGACCAAGACCCTACTCCACCTCCAAGTGGTGGTCCTGGAAACAGGCTGCATCACTGCAGTCTGAGAGAGTAGGGATCGAAGAGGGAAGGCAAACCCGGTCCCCAAAAATGCCGTGCTGAAGTCGGATGTGTCGGGCCGAAAGGCGCAGATATCGCAGCTTCGCTGTAAACAGACTCAACGCAACCAACGTCCTTTTCAGGACGAACGAGGAAGAAGAAGAAGAAGAAGTATATGATTTTTCACGGAAAGACACGTTTTTTTTTTTAGATGGTCTCCATCCGTATAGCGAAGTCATGTAATCGTAAGGGAAACCCGACGGGAGAAAAAAAAGGTTGGAAACCACTGCATTAGACAACAGAAGAGAAATAAAATTGTATGCTGCTGCAAGGATTAGAAACTCAGTGCACAACTGATCCAATCTGCTTCTACGTATCTCCATTTTACTGTTTACTTCCTTCGTAATCAAAGTATTTTAGCTAAGAAACTTCTGAGAAGCAGCCAAACGAGGTGCTCTAGATCAGTCGTGCGTTCTGTCAATTCTTTTTTAGTTTTAACGTGCTTTGGGTGTCTTTGAATTTCTGTGCTGCCAAAAACGGCTGCTTTTTGTTTTCTTTACGTATACGATGTATTTCACGACATCTGGATACGCTCGCAAGAAGGACAGGCACACATCTGGGCACGATTACACGAATGCTGAAAGTGCTAATGTAAACTGGCGCAAATACATGTTCATTACTATTTTCACCAGTACATGTTTTATATTGTCGCTGCTGTTGTTACTTACGACGATGATGTCGGAGAAGAACCTAGGTCTTTTGTCGTGCAAGGCTAATTCTGAACGTATAGCTGTTTTTTTTTTTTTGCATGCCCGTGTTGGTTCACTATGAAGCTTAAGCCTTAAATCCTTCAGTTTTACTTCATTGTCTTTATGTTCTTTCCATATCTCCATTTCCGTCTTATTTACTTTGATAATGTCTCTTCATCCTATACAGGATGGCCCAAAAGTCTGGATACATAGAGAAATAAGCTTTAAAATTTATTTAAGAGAAACACGAAGGCTGACTTGACTTAGTCGTTCCCCTTCTACCGCGAGGTGTAGAGGTTTGGAAGAGAGAGCGCCAGACTATTCTATCTAAACACGAAGGCACTGGGCATAAATCCAGCAACTTGGGAGGATGAAGCTCCCGATCGCACCAATACCCCCCTACGACGCCAATCTTACATTGAGCGACAAGAAGCTCTCACAACAAAGGAAAGGTCAAGGTAGTCCCATATCAGATACAGCCGTAGGGGAGTGAAGTGTTAGAGACTTCAACATACTAAGTCCAGCATAGACAGGTGCAGTGGCCAGTTCCCTTCCTAGCTGCCTTTTCCTTCCCTAACCAAAGTGCAAAGCCTCACAACAAGCAGAAGAATAAAGAATGCACCGACAAGAACAACAGGAACAGAAAAAACAGCTGAAGGGTATCACCCCAGTGATGAATTCCAATAGTCATTTATGACTGAAGGCATTTATGACTGAAGGCATTTATGACTGAAGGCATTTATGACTGAAGGCATTTATGACTGAAGGGGGTTTTCTGGTTTGGTTTGGTTTTTGCCTTCTTGTAACGAGGCGCTTTCCTTTCAACCTATTTGGTTATATCAGAGCGCATTTACCATCCAAAAATAAGTGAACTCCGTTCACTGCTAACCCGATCAGCGTTGATAGATACTAAGTCCTGAAAAGGACTAACATTATCTATCTGCTAGCCTAAAGGCTGTGGTGAAGTGGGATGTTATAAATACTTATAGGGAACTTAGTGTACTGACTGAGATCAGCTGTGAAGGTATCTATATCTATTAAGAGTAGTGTATTATAGATAACCTTACTTGCTACCACATATCTATATATCTCAGTCAGAATTATTCTGGAATAGTGTGATGCTACGTTATGTGTCTAGGGTATGAGTATGGGGAAGTGTAAGTCACAACAACAGACAGATAAACAATTTAATTTAATCCACTACTCTTGACAACACTGTGACACTCACATACATATAACACTCTACAAAGATATCTTAAAAGAGTCACTGATAAACTTTCAAATAACAATATGTATTCATTACTGGCATGAATGAATATGTGTCCTGATTCAACTACAAGGGAACCAGGAATCACAATCAATTTAAATTACAAGTTATGTACAGAATGTATTTAATATGAATATTGTAGTGACATATATTATTACAAATGTTCTATGTGTGTCAGTTGTGTAGTAGTAAAATGAGGTAATACTGGTTTTGTTTTGTTCAAGCTCTGTTGGTATTTGTCATCATGACTTCAATAGTTTGTCTTTAGGGACCAGTATTGGAGATGTTCACAGTTCCTGATTTTAAGACAAGTAAATTCCCCTCTTAATGTTAATTTTAAAAAGTCAGTTCAAGATGAGGGGACATAATGTTGAGCTCAGCTGGCCAATTCGCTTATCTGGCGTGATGGCGGCAGGAAAGGACTCCTCTGCTCGAATTCTCCTCTGGGCTCTGGAGACACCTCACTGATAGCTAAAAGGACCAAGGAGTATGCTGTCCGACACTGGATTCAGCAAAGCTCTGACCAGGTGCTGCTCAGTACCATCAAGACCACTGTCCCTGAAATCAAGAAGGATGTACCTTCTACTTCATAACTAACTTAAACTCTCTTGTTACATTGATCACAACACAGCACAAACATTGAGTTCAGAGCATTAGGCCAACTGTCAGCTTCATTTGAAATACTTTATTCCAGTATTACCCTTCTTAATGGTTACTACGCCTCTGCACTTCCAGCATTATTTCTTTCTAGTCAATCATCCAGGTGTCAGTGTACTGTTTGGCCATTCCATGCCGTTTACTTCTCTCCGACACCCTCTGTTCAGGCTGGAGCATTACAGGCTTTACCTCACGTTGGCCACTGAACTACACATATATATACAGGCATAAATCAACAATTCACATTCAATTTTCATTAAAAGATATTGAATGGTTCAAGCTTACCACAATTCATACGAATAAACACAGATACGTTGATTAGCAATGAATTCTGGCACAAACTGGCACAAATTTCCATCTGCCTATGTTCCAGGCTTTTATTTAACACAATTATGAGCTGGCTTCAACGCACTGTTGCTTTATCAAGATCATTTAAACAAGTGGTCTCGAACTAACGCTCCCAGGTGTGTATATCAGCGAGACTGGCCAATGAGCCACGTTTCGACAAGTGTTTGAAAAAATGTTACCTTTTCCCGTTTCCCCTAACAACGAAGATAGTATTTATAGCCCGACCAATCGTGGTTAGGCTTTCATTTGTTGCGCTCCAATCAATTTGGAGTTTACATGGTAGGCTATTTATGTAACGTAAGGTTTTTTTCAAACACGTTATAAAAAAGTTTATGAGCAGAAATGATTTCATGCTGTCAGGCAGCCTCACTATTTTATTTTGGGTATAATTTATTAATTCCTGGACTATTGGCGTAACGTTTTACATATTATTTGTCAGCAAGCCCTAAGGAACCCAATTTTCCCACTTTAAAAGAGCTACGTGGCTGCGTTCAAAATATGTATTTTCTACCTCCTGTTTCGAAGATGTGCTGTCTGGGTACTGTTATGTTCTCAACCGTAAACCCATCTAATGTTATCTTTTCTAATAAGAGTTTTTTTATGATTTATAAACCTAACTCTGGGATGGTTAATGTATTTTATCACTGTCCGTCTGAAAAAAAGTTAGTGCTTGTAGTCTTACACGCGTGATGGCAGCCTTTATGTATCGCGCGAAGCGTGTTTAGTGTTCGGCTTTCTGCCTCTCCCTTCTCTTTTTATCCTTTAGTCCAACTGTTCGTTCGTTTTGGTAACGCAGTATAATTAATGTTAGGATTAATTTAGGTCATTACGCAGTACGTCTCAATGTTTTTCTTAGAAATGCAGCACACGTTTCATTGAAGAAGGCGGGTAATAATACAGTAAGCTTTTATATCAACGTGAAAGCGTTACAATTTGCAGACGAAGCAGAAAACAAGGGGGATTTCGAGTACATTCTTTGTGACAGCACTGTTATTTTCCCATTGCTCTTCTCTTTATTAATTTTATTTGTTAGGCTTTATATTTACCTAATAATTTATATATGTGGATTAGAATATTTCATGACAAAGGCCTAAAAAGGACTCGCCAGCTACGCCAACGCTGCCGAGCTAAGGGGTATGTGTTACAGAGCACAGCTTTAACTGTAGGGCGCAACTAACGAACTTATTTATTTAAGTAATCTGAAATTACGAGAGACGCGCTGGCGTAATGGTTACCACACTGCGCTGGCGATCGGGCGATCCAGGTTCGCGCCCTGGCGAGAAAATTTGAGTGAGTGTCTTCGACCGGGACTTGGACTGGATTAATTCGAGTCCTGGCGAAGACATTTGAAGAAGTGCCTTCGACTAGGGGACTGGAATAACCCAAGCGGCTCCTGGGCACAAACCCCCTATGGATGGGAAGGAGCGAAGCTCCTGACCGGGTTGGAAGGAAAGTCCATAGGCTCCCCAGCCTCGCAATGCCATGAAATTTGTTTCATGTCATTGGGGGGCTGAAAGCCCAAGTGCCGCTGATTAGAAAAATAAACAAAATATGAAATTACAGCAAATGATCAAATTGGTGGCCTTTGGCTTCTAAGCATTCATTTATTGTTAGTTCAGAATCCATATTGACACGGAAATTAAAAAAAAATTAAAAAATGTGATTGTTTAAGTTAGAAGAAAGAGGGAAAATTATATAAGGCACATTGCCTATAGATCCACACTTTTGGGCCACCCTGCATGTATTTGGGTCTCCTTCATATTGTAAGCTCTCTTCTCCGTATATTATTGGTTCTCCCTCATATTGTAAGTTCTCTTCTCCATAGATATTTTTTTAAAATATATTGTGTGCCTCTGTCAGATTGTTCGTTCCCGTTAATTGTATATATTTGAGTCTCCATCATATTGTAAGTTCTTTTCTCCATATATACAAGGTATATATATATATATAATAATAATAATAAATTCTTTAAGCACCAGACACGGCGCATAAGGCAGAAACCAGTGCTCTCCAGGTTGTACGTTGTGACGCCACTCCTCTTAGCTCTTGCACATTATTTAATCCCAACGTTCTTCCTTCTCTTATTATTGTTCTTCTGAGTGTTTCTTTTGGTCTTCCTTTTTTCCTCTTACCCTCAGGAACCCAAGTGAGTGCCTGCAATGGTATTCTGTTGTTTTGCATTCGTAGGACATGACCGATATATGACCATCGTCTTTTCCTTATATAGTCGGAGACATATTTCTGCCTAGAGTCTTCTCTTATTTGTCGATTAGTCTTGAATTCTTTCCAACTGATGTTCATGAGTTTTCTAAGACATTTGTTCTCGAATGTATTCAGCTTGTTCTCCAATGATTTTATTTTCCAACTCTCACAGCCGTATGTTAACACTGAGATAACATTTGAATTAAACAGACGAAGCTTGGTATGTATATTCAATGATCGTAATTTCCAAATGTTAGATAATCTATTGAAGGCGCTAGCTGCCAAAGCTATATATATATATATATATATATATATATATATATATATAATATATATATATATATATATAATATATATATATATATATAATATATATATATATATATATATATATATATATATATATATATGGGTCTTTCTGTAATTGTAAGCTCTGTTCTTCGTGTATATTAGAGTCTCCATCATATTGTAAGTTCTCTTCTCCATGTATTTTTGTGTCTTGCTCATGTTACAAGTTCTCCTTCATATATAAAGTTGAATCTCTCTTGCATTTTACGCATATATATGCGAAGCCATAGACCTGGGCTTGTTAGTATTAAATATAATAACAAGGACAACGAAGCATGTGTCAGCCGACCACAAAGAAGGAAGACATAAAGATGTCTGCCAAGAAAATGTTGGGACTACTAGCTACAAGCGATTAAAAAAAAAAAAAACAGAAAGAAAGTGATTGTTCTTGTTTTTTAAAAAAAAAAAGCGACAGACAGAAGTACGAGTTTCCTTTAGCTCGGGTACCTCATCCAGTGGCAGATCTACATGCTGGGAGACCTGAAGCTTGAACTCTTTGAGGGGCCCCCTTTTATCAAAAAAGTGTTGGACGATGGGGAAGAAATGTATTGAACTTGGGGGGCCCTGAAGCTCAAGCTTCATAGTAGATTCGCCTCTGATCTGATCTTTTATTCCCCTTTCGCTCCTTATGGAGCTGGTGAGCTACCACTGCTGCCGGTTCCCCTGCATCGAAGTATTCACGTGCTATTTCAGTAGTGGTTTCCGTAGCAGTATGTTGTACGTGATGAAGTTGTCAGATCCACATACGGAGGACTCAGCAAATGAGATGAATGCAGTCAGCGACTCATTGCTTCACTGCTTGCGTCAGGGTCAGCGAACCAGAGCTGACCAAGACCCTACTCCACCTCCAAGTGGTGGTGCTGGAAACAGGCTGCATCAATGCAGTCTAGCTGAGAGAGTTGGGCTCGAAGAGGGAAGGCAAACCTGGTCCCCAAAAATGCCGCGCTGAAGTCGGGTGTGTCGGCCGAAAGGCGCAAATATCGCAGCTCCGCTGTAAACGGACACAACGCAACCAACGTCCTTTTCAAGACGAACGAAGAAGAAGATCCACATACATTCTCATATTAGTCGCCACGTACGACATGCTTAAGACAGCAGCTGTCCTGTTTGTTTGTTGTCCCTTTAGAAACCCTCGGAAACTTTACATCGACGGGCATCTCTTGCTTTTAACTTCTTTTTTCTTTTTTGAAAGTTTTCATCACCCTTGCTTTCTAGCCACACTTAACCAGTGGTTCCCAAACGGCGTGGCGCGCCACACTGGGGCTGCGCAAGAGGATGGCAGGTGTGACGGGAAGATTAAAAAGACAATCAAGGATTTAGATAAATTTTCAAAAGTAATCATGTGAATGAATTATGTTTTTGTGTAGCTATATTGTTTTATACTTTCTGGATGTTACATGATCATAGTATGAAGTAGTTGTGTTCTGTGTTATGAATTAAGCACTGCTGAGAGTTGTTTTTAAAGGTATTTCTTATCAATAAAACAAATTCGGTGTGGTGAGAACAAACGTGACTTTTTAAACTGAACTGTGTAATGGACAGAGAATTCACTGGCGTCATTTATCTCGTAGCGGCTGAATAAGGAAGGCAGCATAAATTAAAATTTTCAAGGACAGAACAGAACTAAAAGTCGCACCCTCGACTTGACTTGCTGTACTGGTTATGTGGGCTTCAGCATGCTAGTAGATAGATATTATTAGCATGGCTTAGTGTTTTTCAACGCCGCAAGTGCCAGCAGCTCTTTTCCAAATTTTCATTCCGAAAGTGCGGTTCAGAAAAAGAATAAAAACAGCTTGGGAACCACTGCTCTAAGCTTTGTTCAACTGCAGTGCATTCCCAAGCAGGCCTGCATTCCCAAGCAGGCTGCACCACTTTTCGCCTGATTATTTCATTCGATCAATGTTCGGGCTTCACCTCACGTGTTTTCATAGTAGGGTGACCTCCGTTTTGTTTTGCCGCATGTGTCCCCCGTAAACATGCAGATTACAGCACTCCAGAAACTACAGTCATACAAATCCAGCCGCGGCCTATTACAGTTATTTAGTTTTTGTTTCGCGAAGTCATCTTGTGTCAGGATAACATTGGATTTAACACGACCAGTTCGATATGTGGGATACGATAGTTATTTCAATGCATTGTTTTAAATCTCTGTTGCCGTGTATCACTGGACACCGAGACTGCTTGAGGTACGGTTATGTACATTGTTCATTTTTTGTTTGTTGTTGGGTGATATGTTTACTTGGTTAAAGTGAAGGATAGCTGGGCGTGTACTTCGATGCCGTCTAAATAAGTGGCCTACATCGTTAGGGTTAGGACATAGTTAAGATTGAGGGTTAGGTTTAGTATTCCAAAATCTAACCGTTGTTTAAAGTAATAATAGTGGGACGTGTTCTTCGATGCGAACTTAATAAGTTGCTCACGTCGTTAGGGTTAGGTTTAAGTTTAGGATTCCTAAATTTAATCCATACCCCTTATTACTGTGCCTCTGAATTTTTTAATATTTTTTTTAAAGGCCGGATAGAAAACTCGCCCCACTTCTGTTTATTTCAACTCACTTACTTCTGGGAAGATTTCCTTGTAATTTGTGTAACCACTTTAAGCCTGGTTTAAAGGTCAAAGTTGTCTCTTAGTAGACATTGCTGTCGTGGAGTAAAGTGTTAAAGACTTCACTTAACTATGTCTCCGCTTTCTAAGTTAGGGCGACAAGTTGTTCTCTTCTTCGTTGCTGTTGTCCTACATAACTCACAAGTAGAGTCAGGTACCAATTTTTAAAATTTGAATTGACTGGATGGTGACTCGACCTGCTTTCAAACCAGGTTCCTTAGACTTTAGAAGCAGACTCTCTAATCACTCTACCACGCCGGCTCTTAACCCTGGTACCAGGACAATAAAAACTAAAACCATGAAATACACACGTTTACTATAAAACGAAGGCGGTGTTTTAACGTTCCAGAATTTTTTAGTCATCAGGATTACGAAAATAAGTTTGTTCTGTGCCTTAACACTTTGTTTGGGTTTTTTTTTTTTTAAACAAACTCATAGCGTTCCATTCATGTTGACTTCTCGTACAGTTGACGGTATCTAATCGGTGATGCGAGTGTAACTTCGGTCAGGGCCGTAAAAAAAAGTCTAGCGGCTACTTAAAACTCATCACCTGTGTTTGTAGCAATTCACTGACAATATGCAGCTTGTATATAGATCCTTGTCCACGTAGTTTCCCTGGGATACCTGAAGAGACATAGAAAGAATAGGTCCACCGTACCTTCAGGCATGCCGCACAAGGTGACTGATATGAGCTGGTAACCTCATCACGTGAAAGACTTTGCCGCAGAAACTACAGTTAGCTAAACACAACATACGTGTTTAAGTAGCAGTTATGCGGAAAGTATACACCTGTATGTAACAGTCACCTGCGCACTACACACCTGTATGTAACAGTCACCTACGCGCTACACACCTGTATATAATAGTCACCTGCGCTGTACACACTTACGGTATGTAGCAGCCACATGTATACTACACAGCTATATGTAGCGATTACCAGTGCACTACACACCTGCATTTGGCTTTGCAACAATGGAATGAAGTGGGAGGCTCCTGAAATTGATCTAAGCAGGGCGTGTACACTTCTGCTGGTTGGTCCCGTTCACACGGGAAGCGAAATTCTCTAAATACTAAATATTCACATTCGTGGTACTATTTTCGGGGGGGCATCGTAACCCAATTTTACGACATTATATTGTTGCACCTTCCATGATCAGGCTGGGTTTTTATTAACGTAATTAGCAATTAGCCGTAATGAAAGTGATCAAAAGCTAAGAAAATTACTTATAGTAGCCCGGTGTAGTAGTGGCGTAGATATGGATCCCAAAGACCGAGCAGGTTGGGGGGAAAGGGGGGGGGACCGGGGCGTCATTTTAGTAACAACAATAGGTCCAGTGACGCCTTGTGGTATGTTTGAACGTCGGAGGTAATCGATATGGTTGAACTTCGGAGGCAATATTTATGTTTGAACCTTTGAGGTAGTCGTTATGGTTGACCCTCGAAGTTAATCGTCATGGCTGAGCCTCGAAGGTAATCGTTATGGTTGAGCCTCGAAGGTAATCGTTATGTCGGAGGTAATCGTTATGGTTGAACCTCGAAGGAAATCGTTATGTCGGAGGTAATCTTTATGGTTGAACTTCGAAGGTAATCGTTAGAGTTGAACCTCGAAGGAAATCGTTATGTCGGAGGTAATCTTTATGGTTGAACTTCGAAGGTAATCGTTAGAGTTGAACCTCGAAGGAAATCGTTATGTCGGAGGTAATCTTTATGGTTGAACTTCGAAGGTAATCGTTAGAGTTGAACCTCGAAGGAAATCGTTATGTCGGAGGTAATCTTTATGGTTGAACTTCGAAGGTAATCGTTAGAGTTGAACCTCGAAGGAAATCGTTATGTCGGAGGTAATCTTTATGGTTGAACTTCGAAGGTAATCGTTAGAGTTGAACCTCGAAGGAAATCGTTATGTCGGAGGTAATCTTTATGGTTGAACTTCGAAGGTAATCGTTAGAGTTGAACCTCGAAGGAAATCGTTATGTCGGAGGTAATCTTTATGGTTGAACTTCGAAGGTAATCGTTAGAGTTGAACCTCGAAGGAAATCGTTATGTCGGAGGTAATCTTTATGGTTGAACTTCGAAGGTAATCGTTAGAGTTGAACCTCGAAGGAAATCGTTATGTCGGAGGTAATCTTTATGGTTGAACTTTGAAGGTAATCGTTAGAGTTGAACCTCGAAGGAAATCGTTATGTCGGAGGTAATCTTTATGGTTGAACTTTGAAGGTAATCGTTAGAGTTGAACCTCGAAGGAAATCGTTATGTCGGAGGTAATCGTTATGGTTGAACCTCGAAGGAAATCGTTATGGTTGAACCTGGGCTGAAAACTCCCTATTCCTGTGTACATCACTTAATTATCCTATTGGTAATACTATACTTCATCTGTGTACCATATTAGCAAGACTACCCCTCACCTATGTATTCAATTCGCAAGACTATACCTCATCTATTTATCATATTGGTAAGTCTATACTCCGATTAGTATATCCTATTAGTAAACTAAAGCCTCACCTATTACCCTGTTGGTAAGACTCAACCTCACCTACAAGCCATATTAGTAAAACTCTACCTCACCTGCATTGGTAAAACTATACCTCACCTACATGTCCTGTTAGTAAAACTATTCCTTACCTACATGTCCTACTAGTAAAACTACACCTCACCTAAATGTCCTATTAGTAAGACTATACCTCACCTTCATGTCCTATTAGTAAAACTATACCTCACCTACATGTCCTATTAGTAAAACTCTACCTCGCCTACATGTCATACTAGTAAAACTATACCTCACCTACATGTAATATTAGTAAAACTATACCTCACCTACATGTAATATTAGTAAAACTATACCTCACCTACATGTCCTATTAGTAAAACTCTACCTCGCCTACATGTCATACTAGTAAAACTATACCTCACCTACATGTAATATTAGTAAAACTATACCTCACCTACATGTAATATTAGTAAAACTATACCTCACCTACATGTCATATTAGTAAAACTATACCTCACTCACATGTCCTATTATTAAAACTACACTTCATCTACATGTCATATTAGTAAAATTATACCTCACCTACATGTCCTATTAGTAAAACTATACCTCACCTACGTGTCATTAGTAAAACGTAACCTCCCCTGCATATCCTATTAGCAAAGTTATACCTCACCTACATGTCATATTAGTAAAACTATACCTCACCAACATATCATACTAGTAAAACCATACCTCACATAATGTCCTATTAGTAAAACTATACCTCACCTACATATCATACTAATAAAACTATACCTCACATAATGTCCTATTAGTAAAACTATACTTTACCTACATGTCCTATTAGTAAAACTAAACCTCACCTACATGTCCTATTAGTAAAACTATACCTCACCTACGTGTCATAGTAAAACTATACCTCACCTGCATATCCTATTAGCAAAATTATACCTTACCTACATGTCATATTAGTAAAACTATACCTCACCTGCATATCCTATTAGCAAAATTATACCTCACCTACATGTCATATTAGTAAAACTATGCCTCACCTACATATCATACTATACTGTTCAAAAAAAGAAACGCATAGCTATCCGAGGGCGCGTTTTTATGAGTTTGTAAGTAAAATTTGGTGCTAGGGTATATAAAAACCAGCCTCAAATGTTCTTTACAGTGTCAAATGCACGTGTTGACCTGAATTGCGTTCGTTTTTGTAATCGTTACAACGCAGTGGTCTATAGTGTTTATGACGCAATTTTTGACCACAGCTCATGTTGCGCGCACGTGAAAGCAACAAAATTTGCGGTGAACACTATTCACTGACTACGCAACTGAAACCCTATAAAAGGATAACGCTACACACACAAAAATTCAGTTCATTTTCAAGCAGACATTTATGGCGTCTCTATCGATAAATTTAAGGAACATTGCTATTGGCCGACTGCATGCAGGCGAAAGTCAAAGTCAGGTTGCCAGGCATCTAAACGTGCATCAGAGTACCATCAGTCGACTTTAGCACCGGTTCCAAGCCACTGGCTCAGTTGAAGACCGGCATCGCAGTGGACGACCGAGAGTGATAACAGCAGCGGGGGATCGCTTTATTCGGCTTCGTCACCTCAGAGACAGGTTTACAACAGCTTCCTCAACTGCCCAGTCATTGCCTGCAGGACGTCATGTAGACACAAACTGTCCGGAATAGACTGCATGACGCTGGACTTGAACGTTTTGCCCAAAATTGCGTTGATGAAGCTCCGCCGCACGGTGGTGGAGGTGCAGTGGTGTGGTGAATGATCAGTTACAACGGAAGGAGTCAATTGGTGCACATTGAAGGAGGCTTGAATGCGCAACGATACGTCAATGAAATTCTTCGACCCCATGTCCTTCACTTTTGGCTGCCCAAAGGTCTGTGTTTCAACAGGACAACGCCAGACCCCATTGTGCACAGTTGACCACGCAGTTCCTGACTGCCAACAACATTCTCACCCTTCCCTGGCCATCCCTGTCTCCAGACATGAGTCCGATTGAGCACCATTGGGATGAGCTGCATATACGTGTTTGTCGCCGAAACGTTGCTCCAGCCAATCGTCGTGATCTGTTCCAGGCACTCCAGGAAGAGTGGGCAGCCATCCCACAGGCCCACATCAGACGTCTGATCACATCCATGCCCAGGAGATGCCAGTCGCTGATCGATGCAAGAGGAGGCCACACACCATACTAACGGGAAAGCCCGTACGCCAAAAAACTCTCGTGACCCAGATGCAAAACAACTGTTAATTGATTGGTTTAACCCTAAGGTATTCTTGTATGCAATTTGAACAATTAACTCATTAAATTAAAAAAGTTATTGAATGTCAAAATTATGGCTATATGTGTGCCTTCAGTAGCTATGCGTTTCTTTTTTTGAACAGTATAGTAAAACTATACCTCACATAATGTCCTATTAGTAAAACTATACCTCACCAAAAAAATATCACTAAAAAGAAGGAAAAAAAATATTTTAAACACAGGCTTTTAATGCACTAAAAAGCCACAGATAAATTTTCAAGAAGTTTTTAGCTTGCAGTACAAAAATCTAACATCAAATTGACATAAAGCCTGGGGCGCTGATTCTACATGAAATTAACTTCTGCTTTATACTTCATTACACACTTATGGATAAATATATGATAAGCGCTTAAGCGCCCCACGCCTTTTGTCAATATGATGTTACATTTTTTGACTGCAGGCTATAAACTCCTTGAAAAATTATATGTGGCTTTTTAGAGCATTAAAAGCCTGTGTTTCAAATATTTTATTTTATGTTTTCCTAATGGCTCCCTTCTGAGCCTTATTTACCCCTGTAGCCCTCCTCAAAGTCGCTGCTAGCTGGAAAAAAGGTACTTTACCATCTTACTGTGGTCCCTTAGAAATATGGCATGGCCCACTTGGGGCGGGGGGCGGCATATGGCCCACGCTGAGAACCACTGCTTTACAGGACAGGTCCATATCAGGTCTTTATCAGGCGAGCAGATAGATAATGTTAGTCTTTTTCAGGATTTATCTAACGCTGTATTCCAGTGAAATGGATGGGTATGAAAAAAAAAAAAAAATCGGAAAAAGGTGATTAGTTTTACGAGAACAAAAGACAAAGAAAATAGCCAACGTTGCGGCCACAAGGCCTTCGTCAGGGAAAGGAAAAAGAGAGAGAGAGAGAGTGATGGCTAGATAGGACACATAAGAATCTTATTAAATATACAAATAAAACAAATATTTCCAGGGCCGTAGTCGCCGAGGGGGGGGGGGGGGGGGGATAAATATAAAAATTAAACCTAGGTACTTCCCTGAAGGCATCGAAGTCCTAACACTTTTGCTGCCCGCGAACGGACGAGCGTGCTCGGAAAAAGAAATGACTGGCACCACCGGATGTACACAATACATACAGTAGAACTCCATTTATCCGAACCCCATGGGACCGAGCATCGTTCGGATAATCAAATGTTCGGATAATTGGATTACATAATGTATCGAGTACATGTACACATATTTCTAAAAATAATTAACCATCACAAGGAAATTACATTATAAAACATATTTACTTGTACTGTAATAATAATACCCACACTGTATTAGATCACTGTATCACCAAAATCTTTCATTACATTTTGCAGTGCATGTACTACTTGTATTAATTATTTTTTTTTAAGAAAGAGAAATGTTTTCAAAATAACATTACAAACGATTCAAAACCAGGCGCAACTTACGTATACATGTACTTGCACAGATGTAACCCACTATTTAAATTAATGAGGAATCCTCTTTTGCACCAAACTGGATAGTCTCCTTTTGGCTGCTAAGTCCCGCATTCTCTTCAACAGCAGAAGCTGTATAGGACAGCTGTCATCTTCTTGCTCGTACCAAGCCATCGCTGTTTCTAGTGCTATAAAGGCCTCTTCAGGACTTGGTCGACGTTTTGGGTTTTTCTTCATAATCTACAAGTACATCATGTACTTCTGAGGAGTCTTCATCATCGGTCACTACATGTATTTGGTTTTCTTCTTGCACAAAAGACAAAATTTCTTCGTCATTCAAAAACTGAAAACCAGAATCATTATCATCTTCTAGCCACATGTGTGCATCATCTTTGTCACAGGCCGAAAATCCGGGCATTGCTTGAAACAGTTCCACAACTTCATTTATACAATCATCATTTGTGTCCACTACAGTAGTTTCATTTCCTCCTTTTTTCCCAAGCAATCTATTCCAAGCCTTGTTGAGATTATCTTGTGACAGGGTGGTCCAAGCATCAGCTAACATATATCAGCAGTCTTTGAGATTAAGCTTTTTGGAAAACGCCACCACACTTTCTTCATCTTCAGCCAACAATAAACGACGCATGACTTCCTTCTTGTACATCGTTTTAAGCTTTGCTATAACACCCTGATCCATTGGTTGAATCAGTGCTGTTACATTGGGAGGCAGAAAAATTACTTTAAAATTTGCATCAACTGCATTCAATGTATCCGTCTCTGGATGAGATGGTGCATTGTCCAGTAGAAGAATTACTTTTCCAGTTTTCTTTTCTTGTTCTCTCAACCTCTTCACATTTGGGATGAACTGATTTGTATACCAATCAAGAAATATTTCACTATTCATCCAAGCACTCTTCTGTGCTTTGTAGCACAATGGGAGACATGTCACATTCTTTAAACAACGTGGTTTTTTGGCTTTACCGATCATTAGCACCGGTAAACGATGACTTCCACTGGCATTCGCGGCTACCAAAATTGTTACTCTCTCTTTGCACTTTTTAAACACAGGGGAAGCTGCTTCGCGCTGAGATGCAAGTGATTTTTGAGGCAATGATTTCCAGCATAAGCCAGTCTCATCGGCATTATACACATCGAGTGAATAATCTTCTTCTTCCAAAAAAGCCAAGAATGTTTCTTTAAAATTTTCAGCGGCAGTTGCATCTCCAATTCTCGTATGCCATGACGAGATTTAAAGTTTCTTAACCATCCCTGGCTAGCCTTAAAGTCAGGAGGACAGTCAAGTTGATTGTTGAACTGAAGTGCCTTTTCACACAACAGAGAACCAGAGATAGTTTCCCCTTTGCTTCTTCTTTGCACAAAAGATATATACAAAGCCTCTTCCAATTTCAAATCTTTCGCATGTCTCATGGTTTACGTTTCTTCGACCCATTTTCACTATCCAATTTCGGTGCAAAACTCATAATTTTATCCTTGTTACTTTTGATGTCAGAGACGGTAGCTTTCCCAACATTGGAAATCCTCGCAAGTGAAGACACAGTTTCACCTTTTCCTAGTCTCTTGATAATTTCTGTTTTCGTTTCAATTGACAAAACATTGCGGTTCCTTTTATATGCTTTAGGCCTTCTGGAAGATTCCATATCGCACAGAGAAATACTTGCACACCAAAATTATTCTGCTGTAGTAGCAGACACAATTATTTTAAGTTGAACTGTCTGTTTAGCCAGTGTTCTGCCTAGAACGCATACGTACACTAGATTGGTAAACCAGATAATAACTGACTTTATGGTCTGACTGACTTCCTGTACGTAAGCGACTGACCATTAGCCCATTCCATCCTCTACAAATTGTTCGCACACATTTGAAGCTTGCAGCATCAAAAGATTCAAAAATATAGTCTAACATGACTGGTGGCGCCTGATTTTTTTTTTTCTCGAAAAAGTGTTCGGATAATTGGATGTTCGGATAATTGGGGTTCGGATAAATGGAGTTCTACTGTACTAAGAAACTAATTAAGACCTTTTTTTTAAAAAACCTGCCCCCCTCCCCTCCCCCCTATCAAGTCCTATCTACGGCCCTGGGTACTTCCCTAAAGGCAGCTAAGACCTAGCACGCCTGCCGAAGGGAAAGTCGCGTGCCTCGCCACAAGAAGGCAACACCTGCAAGAGAATAGAAAGTGCATAAGGACATTGACTAATTGCCTTTCTGAAACTGACCTGTATAATGGACAGAGACAATCACTGGCGTCATTTATCACGTGGCGGCTGAATCAGGAGGTCAGCATAAATTAAAATCTGCAACGAGCAGCGTTGCCACTCCTAGATAAATTCACCTAGATATCGGTTTTTTTTTTATCCTGTCTTGGTGTCGTTTTCCTTCATTAGTTGAAGAACGCCACCTAGATAAACTTTAAGTTGTTGGCCCAAAAATCGCCCCAAAGTTGCTCAAGTCGCCCAAAAAGTAGCCCAATCTAGATGTATCTAGGTGTTTTTTAAGTTACCATCTTGGTTTTTTTTTCTTCTTCAAAATTTAGAGTGGCAACACTGTCAACGACAGACCATAAATAAAAGTCGCACCCACGACTGCGTTGGCGTAGCTGGCATGTCCTTTTTAGGGCTTTATGATAGCAGATAGATAATGTTGGTCCTTTTCAGGACTTAATATCTATCACCGCTGATCGCTTTTCGGCCTTTTGGCGAAGATCAAAGTGTCTAAGCCAGGGCCGAGACCAAATACATTTTACGCAATAAAGTCAATAGACCTCACTTTACGCCCCGAAAGGGTTTTTTTTTATAATTTAAAAAAAAAGAAAAAGATAGATAATGTTGGTCCTTCTCAGAACTTAGTATCTATCAACGCTGATCGGGTTTAATTTTTTTGGATGGTAAATGCGCTCTGATATAACTAAGTAGGTTGAAAGGAACGCGCTTCGCTCTGCAGAGGAAGGCAATAACCGAACCAAAAAAAAAAAAAGACTTGCTGTACCGGTTTTTAGGACTTCATCAGACTAGTAGAGAGGTGTTATTAATTCTTTGCATGGCTTAATATTTGTCAACGCTGCAAGTGCCAGCAGCCATTTGCCAGGGTTCGCCAAGCTGTCTGATTTACATTAGTGGGTCATTTTCAGAGAGCGTCTGATTAGGCTAAGCAGTTAAAACGCTTACCTGTAGCGGCAAAGGTACCGGGTTCCGGGATAGAAACCTGGTAGAGTCACGCTTTAGTCTACCCATCTGTAAATTGATGCATGACTGTGCTCTTGAGTTAGGGAAGGCAAAGGTAGCTAGGAAAGGAACTAGTCGCCTCACCTCATAAAGCTGGACCAAGTACAAAGTAGTTCCCTCTTTACTCCTCTACGTCAGTATGTTATGGTACCACCGCTACCTTTATAGCCCATTTCCGGTCTTAGTATTTACTGGACTAGTTGACGAGCGTCCGATTAACAGAGTGGTTAGAGCGGCAGAGGTGCAGGGTTCGAATCACGGTACCGATACGCTCCAGTCTATCCAGTCTGTAAATGTGTAACTGACTTTACAGCATCTGCTATGGGACGTTACTAGAGTTGAAATAGTTCAATTATTTTTAAGCGGCAATTGCGCTGTGATATAACCAACGGACTTCAGTCTAGGGTGAAAGGTACGTGCCTCGCCACAAGACACGCGAAAACCTCAAGGGGGGAAAAAGACTTCCTGTAGAGCTACGGTCGACTCTATGAGTGGAATATAAATGGAACGAACGAACGAAATCTTTATTTCATCAGGGTAAAGAAATTGGCAGTATTGCCTTATTTTTACATTTTCGCCCTGTTAAAAATACCATGGACAGCCAAAACAGAGTAATGAGGATGTCCTGAAAGAGGTCAATGCGCAAAGGAAACTTTTTCACAAGTTAGAAAGAAGCAATCCACTTTTTTGGGGGCATGTTATGAGAAGAGGAATATATCGTAACAACAGGTAAGATTGAAGGAAAAAGAGAAAGTCGAAGACAAAGAGAGCAAATACTGGACAGTTTGATATCGTGGCATGGAAGGAGGTCAACGACAGAATTGATGAACTGTATTGGAGATAGAAAGTTGTAGAGAGACATGATCTCCTACGCCACTAAGCATGGTACTTGAAGAAGAAACTCTACAATATTACAAATGGAGTAATATGTAGGGTACCCAAAATATAACAAGCGTACATTTATCTTCAGATTTATTTTAATAAATGTGTATACATTGAGATTAGTTTTCTCTTTCTTTGCTGTTTTTTAGTTTTTGTCCGTTTGCTGCTGACGAAGACCTTGTGTTCGAAGCGTAACCCACTTCTTTGTTCTTTTGGCTGACTACGACGTACGTTACTTGTTCTTTGTCCACCCACTGTTGATCTTTCAATCAATCAATACCCTTTAGCTTCCGAAGGAGCATAGGCCTTCAACAAACACATGCCAAGTCCTCCTGTCACGTGCTATCTATCACCACGAAAGTTATTTCTATGTCTTCTTTATAATCTTCACTTCTATCACCAGTTCTTTTCTGCGTGTCTTTTTTTTAATTATCTAACTCTGCCTCTTGTCTTGGGGGTTCCAGAACAAGGACTGCCTTGTAATGCTATCAACAGATTTCCTCAGTGTGTGTCTCTTATCCATCACTAGCGTCTTCTTCTCGCCTCTTGTTCTTGTCATCAGTTCCACATTTGTGACTTTGTCATACCATTTAAACCCTTCTGTTTTCTACACAAGCACCCATTTATGAAAGTCTGTAGCTTTTTGGTTGTTGTTTTTGCTGTTCTCCATGTTTCAGATCCATACAATAAGACTGACTTGACATTTGAGTTGAAGATCTTTTTTTTTGGTTTGTTTGTTGGACTTGATCTCCATATGTTTCCCAACGCAATCAAAGGTCCTCTTGCTTTTTTGTATTCTTATTTTGATACCATTGTCTGTCCCACCAACTTTATCTACAAAGATATGCGTATGATTCTACATTTTGTAGTGGTGTTTCTAATTTCTTCTGTATGATTCTACTTCTTGTAGTGGTATTTCTTCAAGTTCAACCATGTTATCATGTCCTGCATTTATTCTCATTATTTTGGTCTCTTCCCTGTACAGTTTCAGACCCACTTGCTGTGACTTCTCATCGAGTATTTACATTTTGTCGTGCCTCTCATTCCGGTTATGGGACAGAAAAGCCAGGTCATCGGTAAAATATAGATCATCAAGCTGTTTAGTCAGACCCCATCAACATTTATCTTTTAGTTTTAATAATATTTGCTACGCCCTCACTTCAAATTACGTGAGTGTATAACAGTGCATGGCGGAACAACACTTCCGATTTTCTGATATCGAAAGTTGTGATAATTTATGACGATAACATTCGATCACGATGCGCCGTACCAGGATCTTAGATATTTAAAAACAATGTAAGAGAATTTAACCACAAACACGTGACAGTGTGCTATCTCGTCTTGTTCATTTTTTTAATTGATGAAAAAAATACACCTTTCAACCCCTGAAGGGTTATCACCACCTTTAAACTCCACAAGCATCATAAACCTTCAACAAACATATACCAAGTCTTCAACAAACATATACCAAGTCTTCAACAACCATGTACCAAGTCTTCAACAAACATATACCAAGTCTTCCTGTCCTGTGCCATCATCTGGAGGTCCTTCTTTGTTCTCTTCATCCCCTTCACGTCTGTCTCCAGTTCTCTTCTCTATGTGTTCTTTGGTCGTTCTCTATCTCTCTTACCCTTGGGACTACAGAATAATGGTTTGGTTTTAAGCGCTCCACCTATGTCCCAGTCTTGACATATGGATGCGAGTCATGGGCAATGACTACAACCCACAAAAGCCAGATCCAAACCTTAGAAATGAGGTATCTGAGGAAGGTGGTTGAATAACAAGAAGAGACATGGTCCGCAACCAGACGATACGTCAAGGCCTAAAATCCCACCCCATGCAGACCTAAGTAGAACAGTCCCAACTAAGATGGTTTGGCCATGTCTGCAGAATGGGAGAAGATCGGCTACCACGACAAGCATGGGAAACAAAGAGCCAAGGATCCAGACCCCGAGGACGACCCAGAGTCCGCTGGGAGGACATAATTAGACAATCTTTGAAGGGCCGAGGACTAGAATGGAACCAGGTCATGAGGAAGACAGCCGATAGGATAGTCTGGCGCTCTCTCTTCCAAACCTCTACACCTCACGGTAGAAGGGGAACGACTAAGTAAGTTTAAGGACTATCTTCATTGCACACGCACTACCCCATCAGTGCTCCGATCTCCTCACTTCGATCATACAAGGAGGATCTCAGCACTGTGTACGAACTCCGTAGCACCGGCGAGAATCCAAATGTGTGAATATAGGAATGACACATTCTATAAATATTTTTGTGGTGGAAGGTTTCCAATTTTAAAAAATTCGCCATGGCGGCGGCTTTATGGCCTACTCTTTACGATTTCCAACCGCTGCGGGATTTTTAACGTGCGCAACTTGCACACGGGACCTCCTATCTTTTCACCCCTATCCAAGAAGGCTAGGCATCCGATCTCACTACCCAGACTAGGAGGGAGTATGACATCAATAATACATAATAATGACTGCATGGTAATGCTGTCAACACATGTCCTATCCATCTCCAACGTTTTGATACGCGGGCACTTGTCTGGATCTTGTCTTCAGTTCTACATTAGTGATCTTGTCTTCAGTTCTACATTAGTGATCTTGTCTCATCACTTCACTCCGTATGTTCTACACAAAGGATTCTGCTTCTTCTTCTTCTTAATACTTCTGCTTCTTCTTCTGCTTCTTCTTCTGCTTCTTCTTCTGCTTCTTCTTCTGCTTCTTCTTCTGTTTCTTCTTCTGCTTCTTCTTCATCATCATCTTCTTCTTCTTTCTTCATAATTCTTCATCTTCCTTCTTATTTCTTCTTCTTCTTTCTTTCTTCTTTATTCTGCTTCTTCTTCTGCTTCTTCTTCTGCTTCTTCTTCTGCTTCTTCTTCTGCTTCTTCTTCTGCTTCTTCTTCTGCTTCTTCTTCTGCTTCTTCTTCTGCTTCTTCTTCTTCTTCTTCTTCTTCTTCTTCTTCTGCTTCTTCTTCTGCTTCTTCTTCTGCTTCTTCTTCTGCTTCTTCTTCTGCTTCTTCTTCTGCTTCTTCTTCTGCTTCTTCTTCTGCTTCTTCTTCTGCTTCTTCTTCTGCTTCTTCTTCTGCTTCTTCTTCTGCTTCTTCTTCTGCTTCTTCTTCTGCTTCTTCTTCTTCTTCTTCTTCTTCTTCTTCTTCTTCTTCTTCTTCTTCTGCTTTTTTTCCTTCTTATTCTGTTTCTTCTTCTGCTTCTTCTTTTTCTTCTTCTTCTCTTTCTTCTTCTGCTTCTTCTTCTTATTCTGTTTTTTCTTCTTTCTTTCTTCTTCTTTCTTCTTCTTCTGCTTCTTTCTTTTCTTTCTTTGCTTTCTTCTGCTTCTTCTTCTGCTTTCTTCTTCTTCTTCTTGCTTCTTTCTTTTCTTCTTCTGCTTCTTTCTTTGCTTCTTCTTCCTTCTTCTTCTTTTCTGCTTCTTCTTCTTCTGCTTATTCTCCTTTTTCTTCTTCTTCTTCTTCTTCTCTTCTTCTTCTTCTTTCTTCTTCTTCTTCTTCTTCTTCTTCTTCTTCTTCTTCTGCTTCTTCTTCTTCTTTGTCTTCTTCTTCTTCTTCTTCTTCTTCTGCTTCTTCTTCTTCTTCTTCTTCTTCTTCTTCTTCTTCTTCTTCTTCTTCTTCTTCTTCTTCTTCTTCTTCTTCTTTTCCTATGTCTTCTTCTTCTTCTTTGTCTTCTTCTGCTTCTTCTTCTATGTCTTCTTCTGCTTCTTCTTCTGCTTCTTCTTCTGCTTCTTCTTCTGCTTCTTCTTTGTCTTCTTTTGCTTCATCTTCTTCTGTGTCTTCTTCTTCTTCTTTTTCTTTTTCTTCTGCTTCTTCTTCTTCTGCTTCATCTTCTTCTTCGTCTTCTTTTTATTCTTCTTCTTCTTCTGCTTCTTCTGCTTCCGCTTCTTCTTCTTCTTCTTCCGCTTCTTCTTCTTCCGCTTCTTCTGCTTCGTCTTCTTCTTCTTCTGCTTCTTCTTCTTCTTCTTCTTCTTCTTCTTCTTCTTCTTCTTCTTCTTCTTCTTCTTCTTCTTCTGCTTCTTCTTCTTCTTCTTCTTCTGCTTCTTCTTCTTCTTCTTCTTCTGCTCCTTCTTCTTCTTTGTCTTCTTCTGCTTCTTCTTTTTTGTCTTCTTCTGCTTCTTCTTTGTCTTCTTCTGCTTCTTCTTTGTCTTCTTCTTCTGCTTCTTCTTTGTCTTTTTCTTCTGCTTCTTCTTCTGCTTCTTCTTCTTCTGCTTCTTCTTCTGCTTCTTCTTATTCTGTTTCTTCTTCTGCTTCTTCTTATTCTGTTTCTTCTTCTGCTTCTTCTTCTTCTGCTTCTTCTTCTGCTTCTTCTTCTGCTTCTTCTTCTTCTTCTTCTTCTTCTTCTTCTTCTTTGTCTTCTTCTGCTTCTTCTTCTTCTTCTTCTTCTTCTTCTTCTTCTTTTTTCTTCTTTTTCTTCTTCTTCTTTTTTCTTTCTTTCTTCTTCTTTCTTTCTTTCTTCTTCTTCTTCTTCTTCTTCTTTTCTGCTTCTTCTTCTTCTACTTCTTTCTTCTTCTTCTGCTTTCTTCTTCTTCTTCTTCTTCTGCTTTCTGCTTTCTTTCTTTCTTCTTCTTTCTTCTTCTTTCTTCTTTTCTTCTTCTTCTGCTTCTTCTTCTGCTTCTTCTTCTGCTTCTTCTTCTTTCTTCTTCTGCTTCTTTCTTTTCTTCTTCTTCTTCTTCTTCTTCTTCTTCTTCTTCTTCTTCTTCTTCTTCTTCTTCTTCTTCTTCTGCTTCTGCTTCTGCTTCTTCTGCTTCTTCTGCTTCTTCTGCTTCTTCTTCTGCTTCTTCTGCTTCTGCTTCTGCTTCTTCTGCTTCTTCTGCTTCTTCTGCTTCTTCTTCTTCTTCTTCTTCTTCTTCTTCTTCTTCTTCTTCTTCTTCTTCTTCTTCTTCTTCTTCTTCTTCTTCTTCTGCTTCTTCTTCTTCTTCTTCTTCTTCTTCTTCTTCTTCTTCTTCTTCTTCTTCTCCTTCTTCTTCTTCTCTTTCTTTTCTGCTTTCTTTCTTCTTCTTCTGCTTTCTTTGCTTCTCTTTCTTTCTTTCTTCTTCTGCTTCTTCTTCTGCTTCTTCTTCTCTTTCTTCTCTTTCTTCTTTCTTCTTTCTTCTCTTCTGCTTCTTCTTCTGCTTCTTCTTCTGCTTCTTCTTCTGCTTCTTCTTCTGCTTCTTCTTCTGCTTCTTCTTCTGCTTCTTCTTCTGCTTCTCCTTCTGCTTCTCCTTCTGCTTCTCCTTCTGCTTCTCCTTCTGCTTCTCCTTCTGCTTCTCCTTCTGCTTCTCCTTCTGCTTCTCCTTCTGCTTCTTCTTATTACTGAGCTATAAATATGTTTTTTTAAATTGTCCCAGTAAGATGATGACGTATACAGTTTCCGGTGGGTCGTGTGGACACAGATAAAGCGCTTAGGCGAGGAAACAGGTGTTTTGTGTTCCGCCTGTGTGCTGTAAACTACCTATTTACAAATCTTGTGGTAGGATTGTATGCGGATAACGTAGTCTCCGACTGTCGCCTGTGTTTTGTTGATTGATATTGGGATATTTTCATGTCGGACCTGACGTTGTAGTAAGTGATTTGTAACGTAATTTGGTGCGATGCCTGGTCGCTATTCAGTACAGCGTGTGTGCGCATGTCTGACTGTGCAACTATCTGTCTAACACTTGGACACAATCTAGCTACCTGCATCCAAAGGTAAAGGTAGTCTCATATATACTATGAATCCTTTTTACAGTTTAGTATTTATCGACGCTGCGTGTGCCAGCGGCCATTTTCCATGTTTCGCCATGCTGACACACTAATAGTCATTTTCAGGGCTTTGCATGTATCAGCAAATAAAGGTAATTAACAGGCACTCGTTGGACATAACAAATGACACTAGACAACAGAAAAGAAAATATAAGTGATAGGCTTACCGAGAATCGAACCTAGGACCAACCCAGTAAGCCTATCATTTATATTTTCTTTTCTGTTGTCTGATTTCATCCTTTATGTCTAACGAGTACCTGTTAATTACCTTAATTTATTTATTTACTCTTCACAGGACTCAGGTTTACTCCAATATTTCTGTATCAGCACAATGTTAGAGGAGACAGAGTTCACCTATGTTTGAATGGCAGTTACGTTCTGATATAACCGAAGGACTTCAGTGTAGATTGAAAAGTTTCTCACCACAAGAAGGAAAAAGCCTCAAGGGAAAATAAAAAAGAACGTCCAATACAGCTACGGTCCATTCTTTGACTGGAATGTTAATGGAGTGGTACCTTATGTTAATGGAGTGGTACCTTATGTTAATGGAGTGGTACCTTATGTTAATATCAATTTAAAGAAGTCAGAGGTCATGACGCTCAATGTGAGCAACCCTATTAGTAAGGAATCAGCAACTGGTACAGATAGATACCTTCACATACCTAGGATGCATAGTAACACCAGACGGTGCAGGCAAAGACATCAACATCAGAATGAATAAAGCAAGAACAGCCTTTTTTAACCTAAACAACATCTGGAAGTCCTCTCAATACAGCACAAGCACAAAATTAAAATTATATCAGAGCTGTGTACTCTCTGTGCTTCTCTATGGTGCGGAATGCTGGAGAGTTACAGAGAAGGAAATGTCGAAATTGTCCTCTTTTCACACAACATGCCTAAGAAAAATTCACCGCATCTTTTGGCCGAATACCATCACCAACCAAGATCTGCTTACTCGGAGCAAGCAAGAGGACATGCACACCATCATAGCTGGCAGACGCTGGAGCTGGGTTGGCCATGTCCTCAGAAGAGACCCCGATGCCATCACAAGAACAGCTATGCTTTGGACCCCTGAAGGAAAACGAAAGAGAGGCCAACCAAAAACAACCTGGCGGAGGACTGTGGAGGCTGAGATGCAAAGAATGAACCAGAGTTGGGGCACTGTACGAAGGATGGCCACCGATCGAGCAAAGTGGAATCATTTTGTTGTTGCCCTACAAGACGCCACTAGGCGTTATGGCCACTGACTGCTTTGACGGTCGGTGGTTAAGGATCTAAGAAGAAGAAGACCTTATGTTAATGGAGTGGTACCTTATGTTAATGGAGTGGTACCTTATGTTAAAGGAAAAAGGTAAAGAAAGTCCGATAGCAGAAACTGCCAAAAGGGAGTGAAGTGTCAGAGACTTCGTCATATAGTATGTTAAAATGTAAGTCGGGAATGTACCCAGCGTTTTTTTATGAAGTGCAGTGACCAGATCCCTTCCTTATTGTCTTTTGTCTTCCCTAACTCAAAAGCGGAGCCAGGTATCCATAGAGGCAGACCAAAAACAACTTGGCGGAGAACCGTGGAGCTCGAGATGCACAGCTTAAACAAGAGTTGGGTCACTGCGCGAAGAATGGACAACGACTGAGCAAGCAGAGACAGTTTGTTGCTGCCCTACAAGACGCCACTAGGCGTGATGGTCACTGATTGTTTTGTCAGTCAGGGGGGCAAAGGATCCAAGAAGACTAGAGCGTGACGTCACCAGATGTCGAACCCTGAACCCAGTAAAAGTGTCGCGAGAGGAAAGCCTTTATCAGCTGAGCCAGTCATATCTGTACCTACCTGTTCGCATTTGTATTTAATCTGCCTGACTGTTTCTGTCATTCTATCTAATTTAACATAGTTTTGTCGAGCTGTGAACGAACAACCAGATCGTTAGCGTAACTAAGCATGGCACATGTTGATGATGATGAATACCAAACAAGCATTCTTGGGTCATGACTGAAGATTTAAAAAAAAAATGTTAATAACCAGTTTTATCTAACAGTCTCCCGTCAATGCTACGGCACGTTCTAATTTTAGAATTACGACATCAAATCTATTTTGAGTACCGGGAAAATTAGGGTACTTTTGTTTCTGTTCCCGAAGTTAAATAATAATTTACAGAAGAGAGACTGGAATTTTAAATTAAAAAAAACCAAACGAACAAACTGCCTTGACAACAAATTTAATTCACATGTCTTCTGTTTTATTGTTATGCCTTGCAGTATTGTTCGTATGACAAAACGGTACAGTTTTTCTAAGTGCTTCTGTATAAACTGTTTGGGACCGAAGACGCAGCAACAGTGATAAATGCAGTCAGCGACCCATATCTTGACTGCTTGCGTCAGGGTCAGCGAACCAGAGCTCACCAAGACCCTACTCCACCTCCAAGTGGTGGTCCTGAAAACAGGCTGCATCACTGCAGTCTGGCTGAGTGAGTAGGGATCGAAGAGGGAAGGCTAACCCGGTCCCAAAAATGCCATGCTGAAACCGGATGTGTCGGGCCAAAAGGCGCAAATATCGCAGCTTTGCTGTAAACGGCGACAGAACGTATCAAACGTCCTTTTCAGGACGAACGCAGAAGATGAACAAGAAAAGTATAAACTGTTTTACGGCATATTTTTTGTTGTATTTCACATCGTGTTATGTTATATTTCATGTCTTTATGTTATCTTCTAAACTTCTTCTCTTTACCCTGTGGATTCCAGAACAAGGACAGTTTTTTTTTTATGTTATCAGCAAGATTCCTCAGTGTGTGTCCTATCCATCTCCAGCGACTTCTTCTATATCTCTTGTTCCACTGACACTATTCTGGTTATTGTCATCAGTTCTACATTGGATTTTTATCATACCATCTCAATCCTTCTATTCTACGCAAGCACACATTTATGAAAGTATGTAACTGTTTGGTTGTTAGTTTGTTTGTCTATATGTTTCGTAGGACTGATTTGAGAAATGAGTTGAAAAGTTGGATTTTTCTTTAAGACTTGATTTCCATATGTGTGACAGTGCAGTGAAAACTCCTGTTGTCTTTTTCTATATATTTTTTATTAGTTTTGTTTTTGTATTATTATTTTGATATCGGCGTCCTCTTGGCAGAGTGCTAGAGTACTGGCTTCTCGCTTAAGTATACCCACCTGTAAATGGGTTCCTGACTATGCTGTTGAGTTAGGGAAGGCAAAGGTGACCCCACCTCATAAAGATGGACCTAGTCTAGTGAAGTCTCTAACACTTCATTCCCTTACGACAGTATCTGCCATTTGACCTTTTACCTTTTGAGCGTCCGATTGGTTATGCGGTTAGAGGGCTTGCCTCTCGCAGCAAGGTTACTGGGATCCCGCGATCGAAGCCTGGTAGCATCACGCTCCAGTCTACCCAGCTGTCGATGGGTACTTTACTCTGCTCGTGAGTCAGGGAAGGCTAGAGGCAGCGAGGAAGGGAACTGGTTACCCCCATCTAATAAAAAAGCTGGGCCTTGTATGAAGAAGTCTCTAACACTTCACTCCCCTACAGCAGTACCTGCTATGAGACTGGGTTAAACAAAAATTTTTTTTTTAAACCACGATCTGTCCTTCCAACTTTGTCTGTTTTGCTGCTAAGATTATATGTATGTTTCTATATCTTTCTTCTCAGAATACTAACTGGTATTTTGAGACCTTCCTTCCTTCCTTCCTTCCTTCCTTCCTTCCTTCCTTCCTTCCTTCCTTCCTTCCTTCCTTCCTTCCTTCCTTCCTTCCTTCCTTCCTTCCTTCCTTCCTTCCTTCCTTCCTTCCTTCCTTCCTTCCTTCCTTCCTTCCTTCCTTCCTTCCTTCCTTCCTTCTTTTCCTTCCTTCCTTCTTTTCCTTCCCCTTCCTTCCTTCTTCTCATTCATTTTTCTTCCTTCTTCTTCTCCTTCCTTCCTTCTTCTTCTCCTTCCTTCCTTCCATCTTCTCCTTCCTTCCGTCTTTTTCTTCCTTCCTTCTCCTTCCTTCCTTCCTTCCTTCTTTCCTCCCCCTTCCTTCCTTCCTTCCTTCCTTCTTCTCCTTCCTTCCTTCTTCTCCTTCCTTCCTCTCCTTCATTCCTTCCTTCCTTCCTCCATTTCCTTCCTTCTTTCCTTTCTTCCTCCTTTTCTTCGTACACTCTCAGACGTTAATTGAACACTGCTTTCGTTGACAATATTCATATATATATACGCCTATTTTATATACCATCCGAACTACGCCCTAATATAACCGACTAGATTGAACGGGACGCGCCTCACCAAACCGAGGATATATTTAATTTTTTTTTTTTTTTTTTTTTTTTTTTAAAGTCGCCTGAAAGTATACGACAAAGAAGTATGGCAAAATACCAGACTCGTATTATTTTAATAATGTTCATCTCGAAAATTTGACATTTAAGTTACACGCGTCCCTTTAATAATTCCTGCTGGTCTGTCTTGCCTGTACAGTGAAAGAAAGGGTTAGTCAAAAGTTCAGTAATCGATCTTCCTGGTTCACGCGCTGAAGCCTTAGCTCTTAGCATGATGTTTCTCGATTCTGTAATGTCAGTTGAATACTTATAAGCAGGGAACTCACAGCTATTTTTTGGAAAAGGGTGCTTAAACCTTGTCCACTCAGGAAGTTCTGCGTTAGGAAATTTGGTGTGACCAAAAGTTGTTGTTTAACTAGGGCTGCTGGGCTTGTTTTCTTTCTTTCTTTTTGTCGGTCTGCCTGCCTGTCTGTATTCTGTCTGTCTTTCTTTCTGTCTCTCTATCTATCTCTCATTGTCTGTCTGTCTTTCTATCGGTCTTCCTGCCTGTCTGTATCCTGTCTGTCTTTCTTTCTGTCTCTCTATCTGTCTCTCATTGTCTGTCTTTCTTTCTGTCTGTCTGTATGTCTGTATTTCTTTCTTTATTTTTCTGTTTAGTCTTTCTTTCCGCCTGACTGTCTATGTCTGTCTTTATTTATGTCAGCCTATCTGTCTGTCCTTCTCTGTTATACAGGTGTGAAGTGTTAGAGACTACACAAATCAGCTCCAACTATAAGTGACAAGATCCGTTCCTCGACGCCACTTGTAACGCAGAGTCAGGTACCTAATTACATCTGGGTAGACTGGAGAGTGACGCTACCAGATTTCGAACCTGTAACCAGGTACTTTGCCGCGAGAGGCATGCGCTGTAACCATTTTGTTAATCGAACGTTCCTGTCTTTGCTTCCACAATCAAAATGATGAAATCTTTCACCGTGTTATCTTTTTATTTCCTCCCCACAGGTAAACTGGTGTCAGCTCGACCTCGTGTGACTCATCAAGATGACCTTGGAACGTAATGTGACCCCGCCGACCCCAGCACATATTATCATGGCCGCCGTACCCGCCACCGCGATGGCCGGCGGAGATAAAGCCGCACTGTACCAAACCATACCAGTGCTGGATTTGATGCGCAAAGATGAACCAATGTACAGCCGCAACAGTCCAAATATGCTGAATATATTGACCGCTAGTTCCGACCTGGAATTCTCCAACAGGTGTGTAACTTCATGTTTGAAATGTTAACATATTTCTTTATTAAAGTAAGGCGCGGGTAACAGACATAATTAAACCAAAAAAAGTTATCATATCATGAACATGAAATGTAAGTGCCAACTTTATCTGTTTTTTTTTAAATATTTACTTTTTGTCTGTTTTTTTTTTTTTAAATATTTACTTTTTGTCTGTTAAAAAAAAATATTTACTTTTTGTCTTTTATTTTTTTTAAATATTTACTTAAAAAAAAATATTTACTTTTTTTCTGTTTAAAAAAAAAATAATATTTACTTTTTGTCTGTTTTTTTTTTAAAAATATTTACTTTTTGTCTGTTTTTTTTTAAAATATTTACTTTTTGTTTGTTTTTTGATTTGATGATAAGTATCCCTTTCAATCATTACTGACCATAGGAACACGCTCCGAAGACAGTGTCTCAGCCGAGGCGAGGTTGGGCGCTTGGGTAAAGAGGTCAAGCTGTAGCCCATGTAGCATGACCCACGAAGCTGGTGAATCTAGAGGAGCGTCATAGCCGATACTGTCTGGCACCAGATAACATTAGATGAATGAGATCAAAGTTAGATAACATATTTTGGCCTGTAAAACGATATAGCACCTCGCAGATAACCATAATAGAAGGAAGTGCTGAAGGAAAACGTGCAAGAGGAAGATAACTCTACAAGTGGGAGGATAGCTTTCAACAGACAAAAGGCAGATGTTGGAATTCGTTGCAGACGACTTTCGATGGGAAAGATGGCAGTTGGTCTTATCTGAGATGTTTACAGGAATTGCCTCCCTAGAGGGCGTTGTCATCGTGTCATAGATCTGTCTAGACAAGATTTGTCGCTGACTTAACGTCTCCTGTGACTTTGTCATAATTATCGTGTCGTAGATGTGTCTGTACAAGACCTCTCGCTGACTTAACTTCTGCATTGACAGTTTAATTATCGTGTCAGAGATCTGTCCAGACGAGACATCATCGACCAAACATCTACGTTGGCAGTGTCATAATTGTCATATCATAGATTTGTCTATACAAGACCTCTCACTGAATTAACTTCTGCATTGATATTGTCATAAATATTGTGTCACAGAATTGTCCATGTACACAACCTCTCGCTGACTTATTTTCTACTTTGACATTGTCATGATTATCGTGTCACAGATCTGTCCATGTACACAACCTCTCGCTGACTTAACTTCTACTTTGACATTCTCATGATTATCGTGTCACAGATCTGTCCATGAGCACAACCTCTCGCTGACTTAACGTCTACTTTGAGTGTCATAATTGCCGTAGTTCTTGCCTAGGCGAGACCTCTCGCCTGCAGCCGACCTTCGGTGTGAAGATGGCACATAATGATTTTAATAAGAAGGGAATAAGTACTCTAGAGTTGATGGTACAGTAATAATTATGGTGATGATAATAATGCTGTGGTCTGTTTGTTTTTAAAGATTCACGGCTTTAATTCGCAATTATCACATGTTCTTTTTGTCCAGACGATCAAATCCACTGTTTTGAAAATCCTTCGAGACAGAATTATAGATGTGCCATGTCCATTCTCAGTTTCTAATCCATGTTTTTTCCACCCCTTTCCTAAATGTCACGTGACTTAGATCTTCGTCTGATTAGCAAGAATTTGATTATTCAACGAAACTCGAAACTTATTTTTTTTTCTCGCAGTTTAAAAAAAAAGGGGGTGGGCCTTGCCTTAAAATCGGGTCATTGTCGTTAACCAGTAATTTGCTTTGTGTTTGCTTGTACTGTATATTTTTAATCTATAAAGCTTTAAATGTAACAGTTATTTTGTTGCATTTATGTTGCGATTGTGTCTTATTTTGTACTGCACGCTTAAATTGTATTTATTGGGCAAAAATGCTTGAATATTTTATATGTATGGGTGTATGTACACACGTTTCCCAATACTTACGTATGGTTTGCATTATGAGGATTTAGCATAAATGAAGAATGTCTGGGACTTTTTGTTGTTGTTGTAATTGATGAAAAATGATACCGTTCAACCTCACCTTGGGTTATAATTCGGATAAATAGTGTTGATAATTCAAGATAATCATTTTCTGTTATTGCTATTGTTATTGTTGAACGGAATCGACATCATTGCACTCTGGGCAAACCCATAGATGCTTATCCTCCCTTAGTATATGTCGAACAGTGTGAACGCTAATTGTTCCTGTAGGTCGCTGGTTATAAACACGACGGATGCATCCTCACATACGTCCATCTTTACCAGCCTTACGTTTGATGCCAAATTCCACCAATGTTATCATGGATTATTCATCTATTGCAGTGTCATTCTCTAACAGGCGATCATTAATTGTTCTCAGCATCTCTCCCTTATCCATATCCAGTGTCCACACTGTGGGTGCTCTTGACGCTAGCCTGTCAGCTTTCTCATTACCGCATACCCCTGCATGACCAGGACAGTAGATCCACACCAGCTGATTTTGTTTTCCGATATCTGAATATGGCATCATTTCGCCCCCTCCATTTAGTCCAGACACCAGTGTGTTACCGGGGCCCGAAAGGGGAGCAAAGAATAGTAACACTGCACCCTACCACGCATGTCGTAAAAAGCGACTAAGGAGGGTATGGGCATGGGGCTGTTTACCCCATCCCGTAAAAACTTCGCACAGTGGGCTGATCACCTGCTTGCCAACCAATCTGATTACGGAAACAATGATAGATTGTTTGGTCTGTTTTTGTTCCACAAAGACGCCACTAGGCGTGGTGGAAACAGCGATAGATCGATCAATTTGTTGTTGCCCTAAGACGCCACTAGGCGTACTGGCCACATACTGCTTTGCCGGTTGATGGCTAAGGATGGAAGAAGAAGAAGAATTTAGTCCAGATAGAGTTTGGGACTGAGGTAACATTTAACAGTTGCTTCTTCTTCTTCTTGCGATCGCATCTTTGAATGTTTACTCCGTCAGATGAGTTCTCATGATGAACTCGACCATTGTCTGGAGTTCCTCTTTAGCTCCATATAGCTTTGAGTTTAGTGTTGAGTCATTGGGGCCAGTATATCTTTCTTAACTGGTCGTACAGAGGATAATGCTGTAGCAAATTACAAAGTTTCATTCACTCATTTATGTCCCATATTGCCCCTTATAAGGCACGTAGCCGTCAATGCTGCTGATCCACTTCCAGGAAGCCCGCATCAAAGCAGTCACGTGCTGATGCAGAAGTGGTTTATGTAGTAATTTGATTTACATGACCCGTGTAGTTCCGGGGGGGGGGGGGGGGTGTGTTCTGAAAAGACAATGATTACTGCACCCTCAGGCATGTTGTCTGCGGCGACCAATATCACGTGCTTGGGGCTGGCAACCTTATCATGTAAAACAACTAACCACAGCTACGGGAGCTTGTGAGTACTTTGTGCAGGATTCCTGCAAGGGCACACGCTGCTATTCGTGATCTGGAAGGAGCGCAAAGGAAAATAATGATGATGAGGCTCTTAGCCTCATTCACAGCCTCGCATTAATCGCCTTTTACGATTTCTCCCAAAGGAGTATTTTACGATTTCTCCCAAAGGAGTATTTTACGATTTCTCCCAAAGGAGTATTTTACAATTTCTCCCAAAGGAGTATTTTACGATTTCTCCCAAAGGAGTATTTTACGATTTCTCCCAAGGGAGTATTTTACGATTTCTCTCAAAGGAGTATTTTACGATTTCTCCCAAAGGAGTATTTTACGATTTCTCCCAAGGGAGTATTTTACGATTTCTCCCAAACGAGTATTTTACGATTTCTCCCAAAGGAGTATTTTACGATTTCTCCCGAGGGAGTATTTTACGATTTCTCTCAAAGGAGTATTTTACGATTTCTCCCAAAGGAGTATTTTACGATTTCTCCCAAAGGAGTATTTTACGATTTCTCCCAAAGGAGTATTTTACGATTTCTCTTACTTACTTACTTAGTCGTTCCCCTTCTACCGTGAGGTGTAGAGGTTTGGAAGAGAGAGCGCCAGACTATTCTATCAGCTGTCTTCTTCCTGGCCTGGTTCCATTCTAGTCCTCAGTCCTTCAAAGATTGTCTAATGTTGTCCTCCCAGCGGGCTCTGGGTCGTCCTGGAGGTCTGGATCCCTGGCTCTTTGTTTCCCATGCTTGTCCAAAGGAGTATTTTTTGACTTCTCCCAAAGGAGTATTTTACGACTTCTCCCAAAATAGTATTTTACGACTTCTCCCAAAGGAGTATTTTACGACTTCTCCCAAAAGGAGAATTTTTTGACTTCCCCCAAAGGAGTATTTTTTTTTTTCTTTCTCTCTTCAGAGGAACCCCCGACTCCTCCTTCCCCCCGAACTACACGGGACCCCTCACTCACTTTGAGTTGTCACACCGTTAACTCTACCAGCCAATGCAAACTTGACTCTCACCAGTGTTTTTCTTTTTACTTCATTAACCCATTACAACCCAGCGCCCGACGTATGAATTAATGTATATGACTGTAATAACATTTATAATAAGACATATGTTAATTTGCACGAGGTCATACATGGATGATTTCTGAATTTGATGTATGATTTTCAGGTTTGTAAAAACTAGTTAAGAGTCTAAAATAAGCATTCTATTTGAAAATCATGAATTGAATAAAGTGTACTAGCCCCATTCAGTCATAACTGACTATGGGAAAGCGCCCCCTGATGTGATATCTCTCAGCTGTTTTTTTACTTGGTGTTCTTTTTGGCGAATTCTTTTCTCTTCTGTTTGTTGTGAGAGTTTCTTCTCGCCCAATCTGAGGTGGGGGTCGTAGGGGCGTAAGTGAGGAATCGTATTGTAACTAGCTATTCTTGACGTAGAAAGCTCACACTGGATACCATAAATGTAAAGGCCCGTACTGACCACTATACATGTAAACAGTCAGGAATGGTCTGTGTTCGTCCAAGCGTAACAGGTGTCCGTGACACAAATAGGACAGGCTCAGTTTGGCCACTGTAAATGTAGAGTTGAATGTTGAAGAATGTCCAGTATCAATGTTGGAAACGATTCTAAGCCCCACAGGCGGGCATAATTATATACAGGCCCTGGTTGGCCGCAACAATGCTGGCATTCGTTTGGATGATTTGAAAGTGTTGAGGTGTTGTATTAATATAGAGTGTGAGTAGACCTCGATGAATGCAAATGCGTGTATGAAAGTTCGTGGAAGACAATGCATCTACATGACATCACACTTGTTGTAGTAATTACATGCAGTAATTCACATAGTTCTTGGAACACCTCTGACGTTTGATTGACTTTAATACATCACAACGACTTGTACGCCGACATCAACATAAAATAGTCATTGACAATTCAGGACAAAGCATGTATGAATACAGTTCATCAGCCAGTGGTGCATGTATATAATAAAGCTGATCTCGTACAATTCCACCTTCGTCAGCTACAGCAAAATACAGCAAATATGTGAGTTTACACAACTCCTTTCTGACATTAGTAAGTCAGATTTATATATGGGTCTACAGCAGGCCACGCAATATGGCGGGCTTATAGATATGATGGCCTCCGTGATATTTCTATAACAAACAGGGTGAGTCAAACCTTGTTAAATGGCATCACCGCAGATAGCGGGATACAGCACCTGTAAAGTTCTTTGGGCATACACCAGCCCAGTGCATATAATATTAGAATACTTCGTGAGCTCCATTACTAGTATTCATAGATGGACTCTTTCCCGCCCAGGGAAAAGTCGCTAGCTGGCTACAAAAAGTCATATATCATTCTGGCAATAAAGAAACTGTTTTAAGGGTAAATTACCTTAATGTCCCTCAGAATAAATATCACAAAACTCACTCGCCTCCTAGGCGCATCAGAATATAACATTGGGGAACAATCTTTAACCCTCTTGGTCGAACACACAGAGGACTTTCCCCAAAACTGTCTTGACCCTTTCAAAACTACAGCTCGATTCCTTAACACTGGATGTCTTAAATCGCGCCAGAATCTTCGCGCATGCGTCGTGACCCTAGACCCTTGAGCTAAACTCAGATGGGTGAACATGTCAGGAAAAGCTGACATCGGTTCTAAAATTAGACGCTGGGTTAACAGACAAGTGGGACAACCACCACTGTTAACTACAATCCCAGTAAAACATGAGTACCTCCCCTTTGATCAAGAAACTATTAAATTAAAGTCTCCAAAATTAACCAGGTACATTTTAACATACTATAGATTCAGCAAACTGACCGCAACACGTATGTGTATCTTTACACAGGTCGACTGTACGTAAGTCAGGAATCGTATGTGTATCTTTACACAGGTCGACTGTTCGTAAGTCGGGAATAGTATGTGTATCTTTACACAGATCGACTGTACGTAAGTCGGGAATAGTATGTGTATCTTTACACAGGTCGACTGTACGTAAGTCGGGAATAGTATGTGTATTTTTACACAGGTCGACTGTACGTAAGTCAGGAATCGTATGAGTATCTTTACACAGGTCGACTGTACGTAAGTCAGGAATAGTATGTGTATTTTTACACAGGTCGACTATACGTAAGTCAGGAATCGTATGAGTATCTTTACACGGGTCGACTGTACGTAAGTCAGGAATAGTATGTGTATTTTTACACAGGTCGACTGTACGTAAGTCAGGAATAGTATGTGTATTTTTACACAGGTCGACTGTACGTAAGTCAGGAATCGTATAAGTATTTCTTCGTCAATTTTTTTTTCACTAAATATCTGTATTTCAATTATATTTTGCTAACTGTGTTGATGACTCTCTACTGGGTTTATAAATTATTCAAATATCTCACTACATATTTAGATGAATTTGAGGGTTCGTTAAAAATAGTTAATGTTCTTTGTTGTATAGAGAAATGCATTATGGTAATTTCAGGACAGAGATAGGAGTTCTTCTGTGTCCAATGTAAGTAAATGTATCTTCACCAACCTCCCTCCCCCACACCCTCCTTTCCCCGACTTTCTGTGGTTCTTGGAATGCAGACTTTTCTTAGCTTCTGGGAATGTAACCTTTCATGTGTTATAGGAATGCAAAAATATGATAATGAGATCTGAAGGAAGGATGCTGCATTTTGTTTTCTAGTACATACCCTTTCATTTGATATTTCTTTCTGTCTGTCTGTATTTCTTTCTTTCTTCCTCCCTTTTCTTTCCTTCCTTTTTTCTCTTTCTATCTTTTCTTTCTTTCTTTCCTCCGTTCTTCCTCTCTTGTCTTTCCTTCCTTTCTTCCTTCTTTTCTCTTTCTATCTTCTTTTTTTCTTTCTCTATATTTTTTCTGTTTGTACAGCGTATTTTAAAAAATTCAGTTCCTTTTTGCTTCATTCATTCATTTTTTTTTAACGTACGCCCGCTATTACTCGAGGCGAAATCCCAGGTTAGTATATATAACCTGAGACTGATTTGACGTGAGTATCCTATTTTCCCTGTACGCTGACAAGTGTCCTCTCACCATTCAGGCAGATACTCGTCGTCATCGGAGAGCTTCATTCATGCTGTTTATTGTCAATCGCTGAGACTGTTGGAGCCTTTACAGCAGCTGACACTATTTACAGGAAGCTATCACCAAAGTATTCATACGCTGGCACTATTTACCGGAAGCTATCACCAAAGTATTCATACGCTGGCACTATTTACAGGAAGTTATCACCAAAGTATTCATACGCTGGCACTATTTACAGGAAGTTATCACCAAAGTATTCATACGCTGGCACTATTTATAGGAAGTTATCACCAAAGTATTCATAAGCTGGCACTATTTACAGGAAGTTATCACCAAAGTATTCATACGCTGGCACTATTTACAGGAAGCTATCACCAAAGTATTCATACGCTCTTGCAGCTGTTGTTTCAGTAGCAATCTCTTTTACAGGATAACGTTGCCAGCCTCATTCTCGGCTTCATATTAGTCACCGCTTACAAGCCTGAGAGGGTAGTGGGTCCATTCTTTCTTTGTATCCTCAGGAACTACATTGGAGCTTCTTGTTTATTATCTTGTTCTTTTTCATTTCTTCTTTCACATATATCGTCTTTCTGTTATATTTTTCATCTTTCATTTATGTTGTCTCTCACAATTTCCTTGTTTACATGCTGTCCCTTATTGTATACGTCTGTGTTCTCTTATCATCTTTACTGTACTTTATTTGTGTTATTTTTCCTTACTTTCACCTTTGAACTCCACAAGGAGCATAGGCCATCAACAAACTTACGCCAAGTCTTCCTGTCACGTGCCATCCGCTCAAGGTTTTTCCATGTTTTCATCATGCCCTTCACGTCTGTCTCCAGTTCTTTTCTCCATGTGTTCTTTGGTCTTCTTCTACCTCTCTTACCCTGGGGATTCCAGAATAAGGACTGCCTTGTAATGCTATCAGCAGTTCTCCTCAGTGTGTGTCCTATCCATCTCCATCGTCTTCTTCTCATGCCTTGTTCCACTGACTTTTGTCTGCTTCTTGTCATCAGTTCTACATTTGTGATCTTGTCATATCATTTAAGTGCTTCAATGTGTTACTTTGCTGTTTGTTAAATTTCGCTTACTTAGCCATGCCTGTTGATTACAACTTTTGTGCCTGTTATTTGTGAATGTGTAGTTCCCCCATGTAGTTTGTTGGGAAGTCGGAGAGAAAATGAAGAAAAACAACTACTGCTCAGGCATGTTATATAAAAGGTAAAGGTAAAGGATCCTGTTACACGCCCATTGAGGCATATTGGGAATATGGTGTTAGGCCCGTATTTTCTTGACCATCGGCACACTAGGGGTGATGTGGTCAGCATCACGCCAGCCGCCTTAACCTCCCCAAAGTTACTCTGGTACCCAATTTATTAGGCTGGGTCAACCCCGGAGCCGTTTGCGGTCTAAAAAAATCCCACCTCAACTGGGGATCGAACCATGGACCACAGAGCTAGGAAGCCAGTGCACTAACCACTGCACTACCGCTGCTCCCCATGTTATATGAGGCAGCTAATATAAGGTTGTGTTTTGGGCCTGGCAACATCACCATGTAAAACCTATTGCTGAAGAAACTACTTCTGCAAGAGTAGTACCCTGTGTGGTTCCCGGAGATCTCAAAGACGACATAGAACCTCTGCTGCCTCTGGCATGTTGTAAGCAGCAGCTAATATGAGGTTGGGTTTGGGGGCCTGGCAACATCACCATGTCAAATGAATTGCTGAAGAGAGCACTATTGCAAGAGCCCTTGAATGCTTTAATGTTGACTTGTTGCAAGAGCACCAGCTACAGTGGTGGTTTTATACTCTGTTGGGAGCAAGAAATGAAATAATAAGGATGATTTGTCAATGTTCACTTTGTTCCCCAAAAGAAATGTAAGAAGTTTCATCATGTTTAAGTAAAGATTTCAAAGGACATTCACTTTTTTCATTCCTTTTCCTTTCTCTCCTCCCCCCTCCCACCCCACCCCCTTTCCCATTTTGTTCAGGTCTGTAACCCTTATTTCAGAAATCAGATTTTTTTGGGTTTTCAAATTGTCACCCAAATTGTTCAAAAACGAATCCAAATTCCTCAAAATAGCCCAAGCCACACAATCTGCATTTTAAAAATAAGCCACATTGTGATTAAAAAGTTGCTCAAGGAGTTGTTTTTGATTTGTAGAATATTTGTGTTTTTGGGGGTTCAGATAATAAGGCATAGACCTGTATTTTATTTCAGGCCTTTTTTCTTTGCTGTAATCCTCATTTTTATTTTCTTCATTTTTTTAAAACTGCTTTTTTTTCAATTAATTAATTTTTTTTTTTTAAACCTTCCCTGTTCTGTGGTGTATGTGCTGGTCATGTTAGTTACATTGATCATGTTAGTTACATTGATCATGTTAGTTACATTGATCATGTTAGTTACATTGCTCATGTTAGTTACATTGATCATGTTAGTTACATTGATCATGTTAGTTACATTGATCATGTTAGTTACATTGATCATGTTAGTTACATTGCTCATGTTAGTTACGTTGCTCATGTTAGTTACATTGATCATGTTAGTTACATTGATCATGTTAGTTACATTGATCATGTTAGTTACATTGATCATGTTAGTTACATTGATCATGTTAGTTACATTGATCATGTTAGGTACATTGATCATGTTAGGTGCAGTTATGGCTTCAAGCCTCATAACAATGGCAAAGGAAAGTGGTGATGATGATAATGGAATTGGAGCACTAGGTGGCGGAGTGGTTACAGTGCTTGCTCCTTGAGGCAAAGTTTGAAACCTTGTAGTGTTACCATAGGAACAGTTGTCTAGTTAACCTTATGTCACACAAATATTGTATAGTTGATATTATAGTCTCAGCCTTCACTTGAAACTCACAACAAATGGAAAAAGGCTGTAGCAGAGTTTCAGAGAACAAAGCTAGAAGAAAAACAGAAAAGCTGGAGAACTAAAACGGCATCGCTGAACCTTGAGAAAGACGGCAGGAAACTTTGGAGATTAGTCAAGTCTCTAAATGAAGAGCGTTCCTCACCTAGGCAGACTATCACATTGGATGAAGGTGGCAAACTTTTCAGAGGAAAACAATCTGCAGACCTGTTTGCTAGAAGATAACAGTTCAGAAAGCAACTTACCCATTAACATAGACCATCAGAGAGAGATAAGAAAAGAAATACTGGCAACCATGGGACAGACAGATACTCCTGCCCCAATGAGGGAACCCATCACACGAGGAGAACTACAGAAGGCTATTTCCAAGCTTAAGTTTCAAAAGTCACCCGGCCCAGACAAAATCAGCAACGAAATGCTAGTAAATCTGAGCTCAGCAGCAAAGACAAAACTGCTTGAGATATTCAACCACAGCTGGTTGAAAGGAACGGTACCCCAAGTATGGAGAGAAGCCATCACAATACCCATACTAAAGAAAGGGAAATGTAAGACCGAGGCTGCAAGTTACCGGCCAATCAGTCTCACAAGCTGTGTTGGGAAGACTATGGAGCGAATAGTCAACCACAGATTGAAATGGTATTTAGAGTCTGAGCAAATCCTGGTGCCGGAACAAGCTGGATTTAGAGAATGCTACAGTATAGAAGACCAAGTTACTTACTTGTCTCAAGCAATAGAAGATGCCTTCCAGGAGAAGAAAAAGGTCCTAACGATCTGGGTCGACTTCAAGCAGGCCTTTGACAAGGTGTGGAAAGATGGCCTCATTGCAAAACTTAGGAGAAGTGGAATCCAAGGCAACATGATGAAATGGATCCAGTCATACTTGCATAACAGGAGAACTAGAGTCACTCTTGACGGTCTGCAGAGCAGAAAAGTGTTGCTCCATCAGGGGGTACCTCAAGGAGGAGTAATTTCCCCAACACTCTTCCTTGTTTACATCAATGACCTGGTGAAAGATCTCCCTGCAGGAGTGAAAGCTGCCTTATATGCAGATGACCTAGTACTCTGGTGCGCTGATGAAAATGTCACCACAGCAAATTATAGAATGCAGCGGGCAGCAGACATGCTAGTGTCATGGGCAGAGAAATGGCTTATCACAATAAACACAGACAAAACCTCCACAACACTGTTCTCCCTCGCCCCCAAGGACAAATCAGCTAACATACACCTAGGGACAACCGTGATCAAGGAAGAAAGCTACCCCACCTATCTTGGGGTGACATTTGACCAAAGGCTTACATGGAATAAGCATATTGAAAATGCAGAAGGAAAGGCCCGAAGACGACTAGGCATACTCAGAAAATTAGCAGGTACCAACTGGGGAGCAAATGAACGAAATCTAAAGAAGATTTATAATGGAGTAATAAGACCACACTTAGAGTTTAGCTCAGCAGCATGGTCATCAGCTGCTAACTCACATCTGCAGTCTTTGGACAAGGTGCAAAATCAAGCTCTCAGGCTCATTACAGGAGCCATGAAAACTACACCAATAACAGAGATGCAAAAGGTTGCTGGATTACAGACATTGTCCCATAGAAGAGACACAAAAACCATGATCCAGATGGAAAAGTACAACAGTATGCCAATGCACCCAATGAAGGCAAGACTAGATGATCTGGCATTGGGACGTCTAAAGCGTAGCAGCTTTGTGCATCGGGGAAAAAGACTTATAAGACAGCATCAAGAAGACCTATCCATGAAGACAACACCACTGAAGCCCACCCTATACCCTGTACCATGGGAGCAGGCCAGCAATGCCCTCCAAATTAATACATCAGTCAGTGGTCTCACAAGTGGATGTGAGTATAATGATCTGCAAAAACGAACTGCTACACTGAGTATGATCCAAGAAAGCTATCCCGATCAATCATGGATACATGCCTATACAGATGGATCAGCAACTAATGCTGTTAGAAGACCTATCCATGAAGACAACACCACTGAAGCCCACCCTATACCCTGTACCATGGGAGCAGGCCAGCAATGCCCTCCAAATTAATACATCAGTCAGTGGTCTCACAAGTGGATGTGAGTATAATGATCTGCAAAAACGAACTGCTACATTGAGTATGATCCAAGAAAGCTATCCCGATCAATCATGGATACATGCCTATACAGATGGATCAGCAACTAATGCTGTTAGGAATGGAGGTGCCGGTATCTTTATCTCATATCCTGACAACCACTATGAGACTAGGCACATTCCCACTGGTAAATTCTGTTCCAACTATACAGCTGAGGTTCAAGCTCTAGAGCAAGCTGCAAATATGATTTATAACACCAACTCTGACTGCCACCAGGTAGTCATCCTCACAGATGCACTGTCTGTCCTGCAAGCTCTCAAGGGTGGTAAACTCCCGCATCTGAGAAATGAACTAAACAAGGTAGCTGCCAAAAAGAGAACCATACTTCAGTGGGTACCATCTCATTGTGGTGTACCCGGAAATGAAAAGGCAGATAAACTTGCAAAAAAGGGAGGAGAATGTGAACAAGAAGATAATGAAGTCACATACTTTGAGAAAAAGAGAGCTATCCAGACTATCAGAAGAGAACAGAACCAACCCAAAGACGACTATCACACTCTCGACCGGCAGGGACAGATAACTATTTTTCGACTCAGGACAGGGCATAACAAACTAATAAACACATGCACAAGCTACGATTGTCTGCTTCACCACTGTGCACATGTGGATTAAACGAACAAACTGCTGAGCATGTTCTACAGGACTGTCCTCTGTATGACCAGTTAAGAAAGATATACTGGCCCAATGACACAACACTAAACTCAAAGCTATATGGAGCTAAAGAGGAACTTCAAACAACAGTCGAATTCATCATAAGAACTCGTCTGACGGTGTAAACATCAAAGATGCGATCGCAAGAAGAAGAAGAAGAAGTTACATAGACCATGTCTAATTGAGTTTATGTTACATAGACCATGACCAGTTGAGTTTATGTTATATGGACCATGTCCAGTTGAGTTTATGTTACAAGGACATTATCTAGTTGAGTTTATGTTACGTAAACATTATCTAGTTGAGTTTATGTTACATGCACATTATCTAGTTGAGTTTATGTTACATAGACAATGTCCAGTTGAGTTTGATACATAGACCATGTCCAGTTGAGTTTATGTTACATGGACCATGTCCAGTTGAGTTTATGTTACATGGACATTATGTAGTTGAGTTTATGTCACATGAACATTATCTAGTTGAGTTTATGTTACGTGAACATTATCTAGTTGAGTTTATGTTACATGGATATTATCTAGTTGAGTTTATGTTACATGAACATTATCTAGTTCAGTTTATGTTACATGGACATTATCTAGTTGAGTTTATGTTACATGGACATTATCTAGTTGAGTTTATGTTACACAAACATTGTCTTGTTAAGTGTATGTTATATGAATATTGTCTTCTTGGTTTTTTTGTTACACGAATATTGTTTAGTTGAGTTTATGGCAGACATTGTGTAGTGCAGTAGATATATAAGTTACATGAACAATGAATATTAGAGCTTATATTACTTGAACATTGCATGCTTGAGTTTATATTACACTAACATAGCTTGAGATTTTGTTGCTCAGTTATCGTAAATTGACACATGCTACAAACATGCTAACACTAAATTTTTCTCCTTGCCAGTACCAGCATGCTTCATGTGATGACCACTAGTTCTGATGTGGACTTCACTAACAGGTAAGTGAAGAGGAGAAGGTGAGACCGCAAGAGAGAGATAGAACTAATAGCACACTTTGTAGCAGTTTATAGGAATAAGGAGCATAGGCCTTCAACAAACATATTCCCAGGTTCTCTTGTCACATGTCATCATCAGCTGAAGGTCATCATCAGGTCAAGGTCATCACATGTCATCATCAGCTCAAGGTCATCACATGTCATCATCATTTTCATTTCTATCACCAGTTCTCTTCTCTATTGAGGTTCCTAGCTATAGGTCAGGATTTCTTAATCTGTGGTCCACGGCTCTCCCCCCCCCCCCCCCCCTTTGAGGGGTCCATGAATGGATTATGGGGGGGGGGGGGGGAACTGTGTACATAACCTAACATTTAAAATGTAAAGTTTTTTTATTATCCTTTTATGTACATTTTTTCCAAGGAGTCCATAGCCTTCAATGGACAATCAAAGGGGGTCTATAGCCTTCATCAGACAATCAAAGGGGTCTATAGCCTTCATCAGACAATCAAAGTGGTCTATAGCCTTCATCAGACAATCAAAGTGGTCTATAGCCTTCATCAGACAATCAAAGTGGTCTATAGCTTTCATCAGACAATCAAAGGGGTCTATAGCTTTCATCAGACAATCAAAGGGGTCTATAGCTTTCATCAGACAATCAAAGTGGTCTATAGCTTTCATCAGACAATCAAAGGGGTCTATAGCTTTCATCAGACAATCAAAGAGGTCTATAGCTTTCATCAGACAATCAAAGGGGTCTATAGCTTTCATCAGACAATCAAAGGGGTTCATAGCTTTCATCAGACAATCAAAGGGGTCTATAGCCTTCATCAGACAATCAAAGGGGTCCATAGCCTTCATCAGACAATCAAAGGGGTCTATAGCTTTCATCAGACAATCAAAGGGGTTCATAGCTTTCATCAGACAATCAAAGGGGTCTATAGCCTTCATCAGACAATCAAAGGGGTCTATAGCTTTCATCAGACAATCAAAGGGGTCTATAGCTTTCATCAGACAATCAAAGGGGTCTATAGCTTTCATCAGACAATCAAAGGGGTCTATAGCTTTCAGACAATCAAAGGAGTCTATAGCTTTCATCAGACAATCAAAGGGACCCATAGCCTTCATCAGACAATCAAAGGGGTCTATAGCTTTCATCAGACAATCAAAGGGACCCATAGCCTTCATCAGACAATCAAAGGGGTCCATAACCTTCATCAGACAATCAAAGGGGTCCATAGCCTTTATCAGACAATCAAAGGGGTCCATAGCCTTCATCGGACCATTAAAGGGGTCCAAAGCCTTTATCGGACAATCAAAGGGGTCCATAGCCCATCAGACAATCAAAGGGGTCCATAGCCCATCAGACAATCAAAGGGGTCCATAGTCCATCAGACAATCAAAGGGACCCATAGCCTTCATCAGACAATCAAAGGGGTCCATAGCCTTCATCAGACAATCAAAGGGGTCTATAGCCTTCATCAGACAATCAAAGGGGTCCATAGCCTTTAGACAATAAGTATATCAAAGGAGTCCATAGCCTTCATCAGACAATCAAAGGGGTCCATAGCCTTCATCAGACAATCAAAGGGGTCCATAGCCTTCATTCAGACAATCAAAGGGTCCATAGCCTTCATCAGAAAATCAAAGGAGTCCATAGCCTTTATCAGAAAATCAAAGGAGTCCATAGCCTTCATCAGAAAATCAAAGGAGTCCATAGCCTTCATCAGACAATCAAAGGAGTCCATAGCCTTCATCAGAAAATCAAAGGGGTCCATAGCCTTCATCAGACAATCAAAGGAGTCCATAGCCTTCATCAGACAATCAAAGGAGTCCATAGCCTTCATCAGACAATCAAAGGGACCCATAGCTTTCATCAGACAATCAAAGGGACCCATAGCCTTCATCAGACAATCAAAGGGGTCTATAGCTTTCATCAGACAATCAAAGGGACCCATAGCCTTCATCAGACAATCAAAGGGGTCCATAACCTTCATCAGACAATCAAAGGGGTCCATAACCTTCATCAGACAATCAAAGGGGTCCATAGCCTTTATCAGACAATCAAAGGGGTCCATAGCCTTCATCAGACAATCAAAGGGGTCCATAGCCTTCATCAGACAATCAAAGGGGTCCATAGCCTTCATCAGACAATCAAAGGGGTCCATAGCCTTCATCAGACAATCAAAGGGGTACATAGAAATCAAAGGGGTTCCCATCAAAGCCTTCATCAGACAATCAAAGGGGTGTGTGTCCATAGCCTTTCATCGGACAATCAAAGGGGTCCATAGCCTTTAATCGGACAATCACAGGGGTCCATAGCCTTTCATCGGACAATCAGCGGGGTCCATAGCATTTCATCAGACAATCAAAAGTCCATAGCCTTTCATCGGACAATCAGAGGGGTCCATAGCCTTTCATCAGACAATCAAAAGTCCATAGCCTTTCATCGGACAATCAGAGGGGTCCATAGCCTTTCATCGGACAATCACAGGGGTCCACAGCCTTTCATCGGACAATCAAAGGGGCCCATAGACTTCAGCAGACAATCAAAGGGGTACATAGCCTTCAATCAGACAATCAAAAGGGGACCCACAGCCTTCATCAGACAATCAAAGGGTCCATAGCCTTCATCAGACAATCAAAGGGGTCCATAGCCTTCATCAGACAATCAAAGGGGTCCATAGCCTTTATCAGACAATCAAAGGGACCCATAGCCTTCATCAGACAATCAAAGGGGTCCATAGCCTTCATCAGACAATCAAAGGGGTCCATAGCCTTTATCAGACAATCAAAGGGACCCATAGCCTTCATCAGACAATCAAAGGGGTCCATAGCCTTCATCAGACAATCAAAGGGGTCCATAGCCTTTATCAGACAATCAAAGGGACCCATAGCCTTCATCAGACAATCAAAGGGGTCCATAGCCTTCATCAGACAATCAAAGGGACCCATAGCCTTTATCAGACAATCAAATGGACCCATAGCCTTCATCAGACAATCAAAATAGGGGTCCATCAGCCTTTAAAATCAGAACAATCAAAGGGTCCCATAACCTTCATCAGACAAACAAAGGGACCCAAAGCCTTCATCAGACAATCAAAGGGTCCCATAGCCTACATCAGACAATCAAAGGGACCCATAGCCCTTCATCAGACAATCAAAGGGTCCATCAAACCTTCATCAGACAAGCAAAGGGGTTCATAGCCTTCATCAGACAATCAAAGGGGTTTATAGCCTTCATAAAACAATCAAAGGGGTTCATAGCCTTCATTAGACAATCAAAGGGGTCCATAGCCTCAATTTCAATCAACAATCAAAGGGGTCCATAGCCTTCATCAGACAATCAAAGGGGGGGTCCATAGCCTTACAATCAGACAATCAAAAGAAGGGGGGTCCATAGACCTTCATCAGACAATCAAAGGTGGGTCCATACCTTCATCATCAGACAATCAAAGCGGCCACAGCCTTCATCAGACAATCAAAGCGTCCACATCCTTCACCAGACAATCAAAGCGCCCATAGCCTTCATCAGACAATCAAAGGGGTTCATAGCCTTTATCAGACAATCAAAGCGCCCATAGCCTTCACCAGACAATCAAGGCATTCACAGCCTTTATCAGACAATCAAAGGGGTTCATAGCCTTCATCAGACAATCAAAGCGTCCACAGCCTTCATCAGACAATCAAAAGGGTTCACAGCCTTCATCAGACAATCAAAGGGGTCCATAACCTTCATCAGACAATCAAAGGGGTCCATATAACAAAAAAGGTTAAGAAACCCTGCTATAGATAATGGGTTGCTGTGTTAACAGGATCATCAAGAAAGTTTACCTTATTGTTTGCTTGTTGTAGAAGCCATTTGAATCAGTAAAGGAAAAACAAATGTTATAGAAGGAATGAGAGACAAGCACATAACAAGGCTAGCAAAATTTCAGTCAGTTATTGTTATTATTATCATAGTTATACCTAACATCTTAAAGTGCTGTATTTCCTAGCACCTCCAGGTGTCTTTATTCACTGTAACTGCTCCCCTTGCAAGAAGCCTGCACCAAGCATTCACATGCTCTTGTTTGCAGTTTTGTTAGCATTCACACTCTTCTACATATACTGAGGGAGACTGAGCACCTATGGGTTTGCCCAGAGTGCAATGATGTCGATTCTGTTCAACAATAAAATAACAAAAGCAGCAGTGCTTTTTGTGGCAATGTGTTTTACATGATGAAGATGGTCAGCCTTATAAACAACCTCCTATTAGTCACCTACAACATGTCTGAGGGTTCAGTAGTACTATTCTTTCTTATGTCTCTCCCAGAGACCCCAGAGCACACGCCCCAGAGCACTGCAAGGGGTGTTAATCCAATGCAATGTTTACTAACATTACTGCAATCGATGAATCAACACACCTCAGATTACTGGTAATTCGGCATCAAATGTAAAACTACAGTACAGGATGAAACGTTTGAGATGGTGGGTCAGGCATTTATACTACCAACCAGCGTCCTAAGGGACACTCAGCGTTCATAATCTTTTTGACATTTGCTGAGGGAAACAGAGCACTTATATTGATTTACCACAAGTGCAATGAATGTACATTCTGAACAGTAGTAACAAAAACTCCCTATTACCTTAAAGTTTTTCCTACCAGCTTCAAGTGTTGTTCTTCCTACCAACTTGAAGTGTTGCAGTTTCCTACCACCTGTCCAAGCATTGTTATATACCTGCCCAAGTCCTTCAAAGCGTTGAATATTCTTGCCACCTTCAAACGCGTAGTTTATTCCCACAGTCCTTAAATTGTTATTCCTGCCAACCTTCGAGCAATGTTACTCGCTACAGTCCTAAAGCAGTATTCCTACCCACCTTTAAAAGTATTGTTATTCTTCCCACTGTCTAAATTGTTTATTCTACCACCTTCAAGCATTGTTATTCCACCAACCCTTCAAAGCCATTGTTAATCTTACCAACCTTCAAGCATTTGTATATTCCTACCACCCTTCAAGCCTTGTTATCCAACCACCTTCACTGCGTTGTCCATTCCTACCACCTTCAAGCGTTATTCCTAGCCAACTCCAAGATTGTTTATTCCTGCCACCTTCAAAGTGTTGTAATTCCCAACAGTCTTAAATTTGTTATTCCTGCCACCTTCGAGCATTGTTATTCTGCCACTTTCAAGCATAGTTATCCCTGCCAACCTCCAAGCGTTGTTATTCCCACAGGTCCCTTAAATTGTTATGCTCGCTCCACTTCGAGCCATTGTTATTCATGCCACCGTTCAAGCATTGTTATTCCTGCCCACCTTCAATGCGTTGTTATTCCCAACTGTCCATAAAATTTGTTATTTCCTGCCACCTTTGAGACTTTGTTATTCCCACTGTTCTATAAATATGTTTTATCCTACCACTCTGTTCAAGCGTTGTTATCCCACAGTCCTTAAATTGTTATTCCCTACCTGCACCTTCAAGCGTTGTTATTCCCACAGTCCTAAATTGTCCTATTCCCAACCCACCTTCAAGCAATGTATATCCCCACTGTCTTAAATTGTTATTCCTACACACCTGGCTTTAATGTTGTTTATTCCTAACCACCTTCAAACTTCTGATTCCCACTGTCCTTAATTGTTAATTCTACCAACCTTCAAGCATTGTTATTCCCAGATCTTAAATTGTTATTTTCTAACCACCTCCAAGCATGGTTATTTCCCACAGTCATTAAATTGTTTATCTCTACCTCCTTCAAGCATTGTTATTCCCACTGTCTTAAATTGTTATTCCTACCATACCTTCCAAGCATTGTTATCTCCCACTGTTCTTACAATTGTTAATACCTACCTACCTTCAACTATTCTTATTCCCACTGTCTATAAATTGTTAATCCCTACCACCACCTTCAAACGTTCTTATTCCAACTGTCTTAAATTGTTATTCCTACCCCCTTTCAAACGTGCTTATTCCACTGTCCTAAGTCTACATAAGTTAGTTATTCCTACCTGTACCGTTCCAAAGCGTTCTTATTCCCACTGTCTTAAAATTGATTTATTCCCACTGTCTCTAAAATGTTATTCCTACCACCTTCAAACGTTTCATATTACCCACTGTCCTAAAATTGTTATTCCTACCACCTTCAAAATATTCTTATTCCACTGTCTTTAAATTGTTATTTGTGCTCGTACCAAGAATCTTAAGCATTGTTATTCCAGCGTTTCCTTAAATTTGTTTATTTCTACCCACCTTCCAAAGCATTGTTGATGGTCCCACTTGTGGCTTAGAATGTGGATACATACTACCATCACTTCTAATGCATTGTTATTCCCACAGACTTATTGTTAATCCTACCCACCTGGTTCAAGAAATTATAAATCCCATGTCTTACACATTGTTATACCTGCCACCTATTCGATATTTCATATTCCCACTGTCTTAACTTGTTTATTCGCGCTACCAACCTTCAATACGTCTTATTCGGCTCGCACTGGCGTAAATTCTTCCACCTCTCCTACCGCCTACAAACGCCTGTCTTAGTTTCCCTCAGTCTTAAATTGGCTATTCCTACCACCCTTCAGCGTGGTTATGTCCCACAGTCTTAAATTCCATCCTACCAGTCCTCCAAACGTTCTTATCCCATTGTCCATTAAATTCTTATTCCTACCACCTTCAAGCCATCTTTCTATTCCCACTGTCCTTAAATTGTTATTCCATTCCCTACCTTCAATTGTTATTCCTACCACCTTCAAACGTTCTTATTCCCACTGTCTTAAATTGTTATTCCTACCACCTTCAAACGTTCTTATTCCCACTGTCTTAAATTGTTATTCCTACCACCTTCAAACGTTCTTATTCCCACTGTCTTAAATTGTTATTCCTACCACCTTCAAACGTTCTTATTCCCACTGTCTTAAATTGTTATTCCCACCACCTTCAAACGTTCTTATTCCCACTGTCTTAAATTGTTATTCCTACCACCTTCAAACGTTCTTATTCCCACTGTCTTAAATTGTTATTCCCACTGTCTTAAATTGTTATTCCTACCACCTTCAAACGTTCTTATTCCCACTGTCTTAAATTGTTATTCCTACCACCTTCAAACGTTCTTATTCCCACTGTCTTAAATTGTTATTCCCACTGTCTTAAATTGTTATTCCTAAAACCTTCAGTTGCTGTTATGTTTATCATCATCTTTATCGTCGTCTTTATCATCATCTTTATTCCCAGCATGCTACGAGTCGACCATGATGGTGACAGACGTGGAGGTTTCTCCTCCTCTTCCTCAGTGGTCTCCCCTGGCCCCACCACTGCCCACTCTGCTCCAGTCACACCCACTCACAATCCAGATGGGAGTGTAGATGTTGGATACAGAGCCGGATCTCAGCGGGGATTTTTCCAAGGACTCCTGGGATGTCTGCGGCCAGTGTGGACAATACTGGGAAAGGCAGCAGCAGCAGAACTGAAACAGCAAGGTCGAGGTCAGTAACTATTCCTGTATACTTTATATGTGAGATTACCTAACATGACAACTTTATATATGAGATTGCCCCAGATGACAGTTCTGTGTACAAGATTACCCCATATGACAACTTAATGTTCATGATTACCTCACATGACATCTGTTTTTTGAAAGTATAGTAAGGCTATACATAGTTGTAAAGGAAATTGAATGAGGTTTAATACAATTTGAAATTGAGACAATAGTAAACAAAAACTTAATTCATATAAACCAGCCCCCAAAATTGGCCTCTATCATGAGTGCTGAGAAAATCAGCCCTGAGTACTGATCTCTCATCCTTTAAGGTATAATTTTCAAGCTAGAGAAATTTCTGACTAGCTGTGAATTGGTATAATTTTGTAGACAATTATATGGTGTATCTGCATGGTGTCACAGCACACCAGGCAAAAATTGGCTGATTTCAGAGTACTGCAACAGAGCAACGGTCGGCGATCCAAGAGTGTGGTGATCTACTTTAGAACCATTGAGTTCTCTAAAGATCTACCTACTACTTAGAATTTGAAGTAAGTGCAGCCTGTATGTGGTTTCTCTCTCTGCCAGACAATCTGCTTCCTACAAGTCCATCAACAGAGCAATGGACAATTTAAACTAAATGATAATTTACCAAATGTTAACTTTACTTCATAGACAAGATTACTTCCTGTCGTATTCAATTCACAGATAAAGTAAATTTTTGTAAGCTAGCTAGCCGTTTTCACTGGGGTGTTGTGAAACTGCCTTTAATCCTGGGTACACTGCACTTTTAAGGGCCATAAAGAAAGGGCTAGTCTACTATTTACCTAGGTGAAAAAATTTTATTTTCCGCCTCCGCCACTAAGAGATCTAACAAACAATCCCCTGGGATTTGTCGGCAGATCAAGATCGACTGGATGCTGACCCCTGCCCTAGAGCGTATTGAAGACTATGCTGATGATGGTGACGATATAACCTTTTCCTGCAACAGTTTTTTCTAGTGATATTGAATGCAGTTTATTTAATTGTGTTTTTATTATTTGCTGTTACCATCTCCCTGTCCTCAGATGATTGGGAAATCCCCTTTGAGAGCATCACTGATCTGCAGTGGTTAGGCAGCGGAGCACAGGGGGCTGTCTTCTTGGGCAAGCTTTGCAATGAAGAGGTCGCCGTGAAGAAGGTCAGGGATGTCAAAGAGACGGATATCCGAAACCTGAGGAAAACTTAACCATCCCAACATTATCTCATTCAAGTAGGTCAAAAATTGTTGAGATTTCTTCAGAATTGTTTTTTCTTCATGATCTTATGCCATCTTCTTCTTCTTCTTCGTTCACTGTCAGACGTCTACTTGAATATTTTAAAAGAAAGCAGTGGTCAGCTTGAGGCTGTTTGCATTTCCATAGAGTTTTTCCAGGAATGGTACTGATGATGGCCACATGTGCTTTCTTTGTTGCTCATATGTCGGATATCTTTGAAGCAGATGTTCAGCAGTTATTTTATCAGTGCCACATTTATAATCAATGGTGATTCCTGTCTTATTTTCCTTATTGTACCATCTTATTTTCATAATCAGACTGTCAAAGTTTGTATTATGTTCATGCTAGGATTTTTATGGAAATCAAAAGAAATCAAGCCCAACACAAAAATCAGGATCTTCAATTCAAAATGTCAGTCCCATTTTATGGCTGGGAAACATGGTGAACAACAACAAAAAACAACAAACCAAAAAGCTACAGACTTTCAGAAATGGCTGCTTGCATTGAATATAAGGTTTAAAGGAGTACAACATGATCACTCATGTGGAACTGAAAGAGACCAAAAAGAACACGTGGAGAAGAGAACTGGAGACAGACACGAAGGGATGAAGTAGACATGGACAGACCTTGACAGATGGCACGGGACAAGAAGACTGAGTATAAGTTTGTTGAAGGCCTATGCTCCTTGGGGAGCTGAAAGGTGATTTACCAGAGCAACGATGTTCTCCTTTTACAGTTCAGTTTATTTTTCATTAACTTTTTGTGCATTGAGCATAGTTCTTTCTTCTGTTTCTCTTCTGTTTCCACTTGTTTGTCCCTGGTGAAGACCTTGTGGTTGTAACATAGGCAATTTCTTGTCCCTTGAAGAAAGGCAATTTCTTTGTTGAATATAGGCAATTTCTTTGTCCTTTGAAGATAGGCAATTTTTTTGTTGAATATAGGCAATTTCTTTGTCCTTTGAAGATAGGCAATTTCTTTGTCTGTTGAAGATAGGCAATTTTTTTGTCTGTTGAAGATAGGCAATTTCTTTGTCTGTTGAAGATAGGCAATTTCTTTGTTGAATATAGGCAATTTCTTTGTCCCTTTGAAGATAGGCAATTTCTTTGTCTGTTGTAAGGTAGGCAATTTCTTTGTCCTTGAAGATCTGCATTTTTTTTTTTTTCATTGTCCTTTGAAGAATAGGCAATTTCTTTTTTCCGATTCTTCAAAGGACACAAAATTACACCTATCTTCAAAGGACAAAGAAATTGCCTATCTTCAAAGGACAAAGAAAATGCCTATCTTCAAAGGACAAAGAAATTGCCTATCTTCAATGGTTCATTGTCCTTATCTTCAATGGAAAAAGAAATTGCCTATCTTCAAAGGACAAATGAAAAAAAAAAAATGCAGATCTTCAAAGGACAAAGAAATTGCCTACCTTCAACAGACAAAGAAATTGCCTATCTTCAAAGGACAAAGAAATTGCCTATATTTAACAAATAAAATTGCCTATCTTCAACAGACAAAGAAATTGCCTATCTTCAACAGACAAAAAAATTGCCTATCTTCAACAGACAAAGAAATTGCCTATCTTCAAAGGACAAAGAAATTGCCTATATTCAACAAAAAAATTGCCTATCTTCAAAGGACAAAGAAATTGCCTATATTCAATAAAGAAATTGCCTTTCTTCAAGGGACAAAGAAATTGCCTATGTTACAACCACAAGGTCTTCACCAGGGACAAACAAGTGGAAACAGAAGAGAAACAGAAGAAAGAACTATGCTCAATGCACAAAAAGTTAATGAAAAATAAACTGAACTGTAAAAGGAGAACATCGTTGCTCTGGTAAATCACCTTTCAGCTCCCCAAGGAGCATAGGCCTTCAACAAACTTATACTCAGTCTTCCTGTCCTGCGCCATCTACTCAAGGTCTGTCCATGTCTACTTCATCCCCTTCGTGTCTGTCTCCAGTTCTCTTCTCCACGTGTTCTTTGGTCTCTTTCAGTTCCACATGAGTGATCATGTTGTACTCCTTTAAACCTTATATTCAATGCAAGCAGCCATTTCTGAAAGTCTGTAGCTTTTTGGTTGTTGTTCTTTGTTGTTGTTCACCATGTTTCCCCAGCCATAAAATGGGACTGACATTTTGAATTGAAGATCCTGATTTTTGTGTTGGGCTTGATTTCTTTTGATTTCCATAAAAATCCTAGCATGAACATAATACAAACTTTGACAGTCTGATTATGAAAATAAGATGGTACAATAAGGAAAATAAGACAGGAATCACCATTGATTATAAATGTGGCACTGATAAAATAACTGCTGAACATCTGCTTCAAAGATATCCGACATATGAGCAACAAAGAAAGCACATGTGGCCATCATCAGTACCATTCCTGGAAAAACTCTATGGAAATGCAAACAGCCTCAAGCTGACCACTGCTTTCTTTTAAAATATTCAAGTAGACGTCTGACAGTGAACGAAGAAGAAGAAGAAGATGGCATAAGATCATGAAGAAAAAACAATTCTGAAGAAATCTCAACAATTTTTGACCTACTTGAATGAGATAATGTTGGGATGGTTAAGTTTCCTCAGGTTTCGGATATCCGTCTCTTTGACATCCCTGACCTTCTTCACGGCGACCTCTTCATTGCAAAGCTTGCCCAAGAAGACAGCCCCCTGTGCTCCGCTGCCTAACCACTGCAGATCAGTGATGCTCTCAAAGGGGATTTCCCAATCATCTGAGGACAGGGAGATGGTAACAGCAAATAATAAAAACACAATTAAATAAACTGCATTCAATATCACTAGAAAACTGTTGCAGGAAAAGGTTATATCGTCACCATCATCAGCATAGTCTTCAATACGCTCTAGGGCAGGGGTCAGCATCCAGTCGATCTTGATCTGCCGACAAATCCCAGGGGATTGTTTGTTAGATCTCTTAGTGGCGGAGGCGGAAAATAAAATTTTTTTCACCTAGGTAAATAGCAGACTAGCCCTTTCTTTATGGCCCTTAAAAGTGCAGTGTACCCAGGATTAAAGGCAGTTTCACAACACCCCCAGTGAAAACCGTCTAGCTAGCTTACAAAAATTTACTTTATCTGTGAATTGAATACGACAGGAAGTAATCTTGTCTATGAAGTAAAGTTAACATTTGGTAAATTATCATTTAGTTTAAATTGTCCATTGCTCTGTTGATGGACTTGTAGGAAGCAGATTGTCTGGCAGAGAGAGAAACCACATACAGGCTGCACTTACTTCAAATTCTAAGTAGTAGGTAGATCTTTAGAGAACTCAATGGTTCTAAAGTAGATCACCACACCTCTTGGATCGCCGACCGTTGCTCTGTTGCAGTACTCTGAAATCAGCCAATTTTTGCCTGGTGTGCTGTGACACCATGCAGATACACCATATAATTGTCTACAAAATTATACCAATTCACAGCTAGTCAGAAATTTCTCTAGCTTGAAAATTATACCTTAAAGGATGAGAGATCAGTACTCAGGGCTGATTTTCTCAGCACTCATGATAGAGGGCCAATTTTGGGGGCTGGTTTATATGAATTAAGTTTTTGTTTACTATTGTCTCAATTTCAAATTGTATTAAACCTCATTCAATTTCCTTTACAACTATGTATAGCCTTACTATACTTTCAAAAAACAGATGTCATGTGAGGTAATCATGAACATTAAGTTGTCATATGGGGTAATCTTGTACACAGAACTGTCATCTGGGGCAATCTCATATATAAAGTTGTCATGTTGGGTAACCTCACATATAAAGTATACAGGAATAGTTACTGACCTCGACCTTGCTGTTTCAGTTCTGCTGCTGCTGCCTTTCCCAGTATTGTCCACACTGGCCGCAGACATCCCAGGAGTCCTTGGAAAAATCCCCGCTGAGATCCGGCTCTGTATCCAACATCTACACTCCCATCTGGATTGTGAGTGGGTGTGACTGGAGCAGAGTGGGCAGTGGTGGGGCCAGGGGAGACCACTGAGGAAGAGGAGGAGAAACCTCCACGTCTGTCACCATCATGGTCGACTCGTAGCATGCTGGGAATAAAGATGATGATAAAGACGATGATAAAGATGATGATAAACATAACAGCAACTGAAGGTGGTAGGAATAACAATTTAAGACAGTGGGAATAACAATTTAAGACAGTGGGAATAAGAACGTTTGAAGGTGGTAGGAATAACAATTTAAGACAGTGGGAATAAGAACGTTTGAAGGTGGTAGGAATAACAATTTAAGACAGTGGAATAACAATTTAAGACAGTGGGAATAAGAACGTTTGAAGGTGGTAGGAATAACAATTTAAGACAGTGGGAATAAGAACGTTTGAAGGTGTAGGAATAACAATTTAAGACAGTGGGAATAAGAACGTTTGAAGGTGGTAAGGAAACAATTTAAGACAGTGGGAATAAGAACGTTTGAAGGTGGTAGGAATAACAATTTTAAGACAGTGGGAATAAGAACGTTTGAAGGTGGTAGGAATAACAATTTAAGAACAGTGGGAATAAGAACGTTTGAGGGTGGTAGGAAATAACAATTTAGACAGTGGAATAAAACGTTTAGAAGGAGTAGGGAAATGGGAAGAGGAATAAAGAAAAAGAACGTTTTAAAATAACAATTTTTAAGAACAGTGAATAAAACGTTTGAAGGTGGTAGGAATAACAATTTTACTGTGTAGGAATAACCAATTTAAGACAGTGGGAATAACAACATGAGCGTGGGAAGTAAACCTATGAAGGTGGCTAGGAATAACAATTTAAGACAGTGGGAATAACTACGCTTAGGTGAAGTGGTAGGAATAACAATTTAGTGGCATTAGGACTGTGGGAAGGTGTAGGGAATACCAATTAAGCACAGTTGGATAAGAAAATCTGTGAGTCAGGAATAACAATTTAAGACAGTGGAATGACTGCGTTGAAGGTGGTAGGATCTAACTATTTAAGACCAGTTGGAATAGGCAATGCTTTGAAAAGGTGGCAGGTGGAATAACAATGCTTGAAGAGGCTAGAAATAACAATTTACAGCTCTGAAGGCCCCCTGGCAGGAATAACAATTTAAGACTGGGGAATAACAACGCTTTAAGGTGGCAGGAATAACAACTAAAGCCATGTGGTAGAATGACAGAATTAATACAGTGGGGATAACAATGCTTCAACCCTAAGGCTGTTTCAGAATAACAATTTAAGACTGTTGGAATAACCCAGCGATTAGGAGTGTAGATAATACAGGTACTGGAATAACAGCTGAATAACAACAATGACAGTGGACTCAGAACGCTGTAAACAGTCCAGGAATAACAACACTAAGACATTAACATATGAAGAACAGGCAGGAATAACAATGCTTGAAGGTGGCAGAATAACCAAAGGTTGACAAGGTTGCAGAATAACAATATTAAGGCTTGTGCTCTAACAACCTTGTAGGCAGAATAATCAATTACATGAATGCAGCATTGAAATAGTACAATTTTGTCACCAAGGTGCTAGGAAGTAGCATTTTAAGACTAGGTAGGAAATAATCAGACAAGGGATTTGAAGAACAACAATGCCTTGAAGGTAAGCAGGAATAACACTGCTTAAAGGTGGTAGGAATAAAAACTGCATGAGATGGTAGGAATAACAATGCTTGAAGGTGGTAGGAATAACAATTTGTATTGCTGGTAATGATTGACAAGCTCGTGAAGTGGTGGAATAACAATGCTATGCAAGGTGACACTGGAAAGCCACGGCATTCAAGACTCTGAGGAATAACTAGTTAATGGAGGTGGTAGGAAAATAATGTTAAGTGAGCGAGTAAGAATGAAGGTGGTGAGGAATAACAATTAACGACTGTGGGAATAACAACGTGTTGAAAGTGGAACAAGAATATCAACGCTGGGAAGGAGGCAGAAATAACAATGCTTGAAGGGGTAAGGAAACTGCAACACTTCAAGATGGTAGGAAGAACAACACTTGAAGCTGTAAGGAAACTTTAAGTAATAGGAATTTTTGATTACTACTGTTCAGAATGAACAATCATTGCACTGTGGTAAATCAATAAGTGCTCAGTTTTCCCTCATTGCAAATGTCAAAGATATGAACGCTGAGTGTCCCTTAGGACGCTAGGTATATAAATTGCCTGACACACCATCTCAAACGTTCATCCCGCTACTGTAGTTTTTACATTTGATGCCGAATTCCAGTAATCTGAGGTTGTTTGAATTCATCGATTGCATGTTAGTAACATTGCAATTGGATTAACACCCCTTGCAGTGCTCTGGGGCAGTGCTCTGGGCAGTGCTCTGGGGTCTCTGGAGAGACAAAGAAAGAGAATAGTACTACTGAAACCCTCAGACATGTTGTAGGTGACTAATAAGAGGGTTGTTCATAAGGCTGACCATCTTCATCATGTAAAACACATTTCGCCACAAAAAGCACTGCTGCTTTTGTTATTTTATTGTTGAACAGAATCGACATCATTGCACTCTGGGCAAACCCATAGTTGCTCAGTCTTCCTCAGATATGTAGAAGAGTGTGAATGCTAAACAAAACTGCAACAAGAGCATGCGAATACTTGTGCAGGCTTCTTGCAAGGGGAGCAGTTACAGTGAATAAAGACACCTGGAGTGCTAGGTAAATACAGCACTTTAAGATGTTAGGTTATAACTATGATAATAATAACAATAACTGACTGAATTTTGCTAGCCGGAGTTATGTGCTTGTCTCTCATCCTTCTATAAACATTTGTTTTTTCCCTTTACTGATTCAAATGGCTTCTACAACAAGCAAACAATAGTAAAACTCTTCTTGATTGTCCTGTTAACACAGCAACCCATATATCTATAGCAGGGTTTCTTAACCTTATTTGTTATATGTCCCTTTGATTGTCTGATGAAGGGTATGGACCCCTTTGGAATTGTCCTGATAAGGCTATGAACCCCTTGATTGACTGATGAAGGCTAATGGACCCTTTTGATTGTCTGATTGAAGGCTATGGGTCCTTTTGATTGTCTGATGAAGGGCTATGGACCCCTTTTGATTGTCCCTGTTGAAGGCTATGGGAACCCTCCCGCCTTTTGGATTGTCTGAATGAAGGCTATGGACCCATTTTTGTCGTGATTTAATGGACCCCCTTGATGTCTGATAGAAGGCTATGGGGAAACCCCTTTGGATTGTCTGATGAAGAGCTATGGACCCCTTTGGTTTGTCCTGATGAAGGCTATGGACCCCCCCCTTTGATTGTCTGTATGAAGGCTATGGACCCCGTTTTTGTCTGATTAAGTCTATGACCCCTGAATGTCTGATAAAGGCTATGAACCCCTCTGGTTGTCTGATGAAGGCTATTGATCCCTTGATTGTCTAATGAAGGCTATGGACCCATTTGGTTGTCTGATGGAAGGCTATGGACCCCCACTGAGTTGTCTGAAAAGGCTATTGGATCCCCTTGGTTGTCTGATGAAGGCTATGGACCCCTTTGATTTGTCTGATGAAGGCTATGGACCCCCCTTTTGTCTGATGAAGGTTATGGGCCCGCGTGAATGTCCGATGAAGGCTATGGACCCCTTTGATTTGTCGGATGAAGGCTATGGACCCCATTTGATTGTCTGATGAAGGCTATGGGACCCCTTTGATGAAGGTCCCCCCTTGTCCATGATTGTCTGATGAAAGCTATGGACCCTTTTGATTGTCTGATGAAAGCTGTGGGCCCCTTTGATTGTCTGATGAAAGCTATGGGCCCCTTTGAATGTCTGATGAAGGCTATGGCCCTTTTGATTGTCTGATGAAGGCTATGGCCCTTTTGATTGTCTGATGAAAGCTATGGGCCCTTTGATTGTCTGATGAAAGCTATGGACCCTTTGAATGTCTGATGAAGGCTAAGGACCCTTTTGAATGTCTGATGAAGGCTAAGGACCGTTCTGAATGTCTGATGAAGGCTAAGGACCCTTTTGAATGTCTGATGAAGGCTATGGACCCTTTTGAATGTCTGATGAAGGCTAAGGACCCTTTTGAATGTCTGATGAAGGCTAAGGACCCCTTTGAATGTCTGATGAAAGGCTATGGACCCCTTTGATTGGTCTGATAAGGCTATGGGACCCCTTTGATTGTCCTGATGAAAGGCTAAGGACCCCTTTTGGATTGAATGAAGGCTATGGACCCCCTTGATTGTCTGATGAAGGCTATGGACCCCTCTGATTGTCTGGTGAAGGCTATGGACCCCCCTGATTGTCTGATGAAGGCTATGGACCCCCTGATTGTCTGATGAAGGCTATGGACCCCTCTGATTGTCTGATGAAGGCTATGGACCCCTCTGATTGTCTGGTGAAGGCTATGGACCCCTCTGATTGTCTGGTGAAGGCTATGGACCCCCCTGATTGTCTGATGAAGGCTATAGACCCCCCTGATTGTCTGATGAAGGCTATGGACCCCCCCTTTTGTTGTCTGATGAAAGCTATGGAAACCCCTTTGATTGTCTGATGAAGGCTATTGGACCCTTTGATTGTCTGATTAAGGCTATGGACCCCCCTTTGGATTGTCTGATGAAAGGCTATGGACCCCTATTGGATTGTCTGATGAAGGGGCTATGGACCCCCTTTTGATTGTCTGATGGGATATGGACCCTTTTGATTGTCTGATGAAGGCTATGGGTCCCCCCTTTGAAATTTTGTCCTTTCCCCCCTGATGAAGGCTATGGACCCCTTTGGTTGTCTAATGAAGGGTATGGACCCCTTTGGTTGTCTAATGAACGCTACGGACCCCTCTGGTTGTCTAATGAAGGCTATGGACCCATTTGGTTGTCTGATGAAGGCTATGGACCCCTTTGATTGTCTGATGAAGGCTATGGACCAATTTGATTGTCTAATGAAGGCTATGGACCCCTCTGGTTGTCTGATGAAGGCTATGGACCCCTTTGGTTGTCTGATGAAGGCTATGGACCCCTTTGATGACCCTGTCTGATGAAGGCTATGGACCCCTCTGGTTGTCTGATGAAGGCTATGGACCCCTTTGATTGTCTTATCAAAGCTATGGACCCCCTTGATTGTCTTATCAAAGCTATGGACCCCTTGATTGTCATATCAAGGCTATGGACCCCCTTGATTGTCTTATCAAAGCTATGGACCCCCTTGATTGTCATATCAAGGCTATGGACCCCCTTGATTGTCTTATCAAAGCTATGGACCCCCTTGATTGTCTTATCAAAGCTATGGACCCATTTGATTGTCCTGATGAAGTCTATGGACCCTTTGATTGTCTGATGAAGGCCTATTATGACCCCTTTGATTGTCTTAGATGAAGGCTATGGACCCCCCCTTTTGGTTGTCAGATAAAGGCTATGGACCCCTTAGATTGTCTGATTGAAGGCAATGGGACCCCTTTGATTGTCTGAAAAAGGCTATGGACCCCTTTGATTGTCTGATGAAGGCTATGGACCCCTTTGATTGTCTGATGAAGGCTATGGACCCCTCTGGTTGTCTGATGAAGGCTATGGACCCCTCTGGTTGTCTGATGAAGGCTATGGACCCCTTTGATGGTCTGATGAATATCTATTGACCCCTTTTTGTTGATTTAATGGACAACTTTGGTCATCCTGATGAATTTCTATGGACCCCCTTTGATTTGTCAGAATGATGGAGCGCTATATGGACCCCTCTTGGTTGTCTGATGAAAGCTATGGACACCCTTTGGTTGTCCTGATGAAGGCAATGGACCCCTTTGATTGTCTGATGAAGGCTAATAAACCCCTTTGATGATTTCTGATGAAGGCTATGGACCCCTTTGAATTTGTCTGATGAAGGTATGGACCCCTTTGTTTGTCCTGATGAAGGCTATGGAACCCCTTTGATTGTCTGATGAAGGCTATGTAACCCCTTGTGATTGTCTGAAAAATGCTATGGACCCCTTTGATTGTCTGATGAAAGCTAAAGGACCCCTTTGATTGTCTGATAAAGGCAATGGACACCTATGATTGTCTGATGCAGGCTATGGACCCCTTTGATTGTCCTGATGAAGGCTAGGTACCACTTTGGTTGTCTGATGAAAGCTATAGGACCCCTTTGAATGCAATTTTGTCTGATGAAAAAGGCTATGGACCACTTTGATTGTCTGATGAAGGCTGATGAGGACTCCACTTTGATTGTCTTGATGAAGGCTATAGTTACCCCTTTGAATTGTCTGATGAAGGCTATTGTCAGATGACTAAGACAACCCTTTGATTGTCTCGATGAAAGGCTATAAGACCCCCTTGGTTGACATATGTCCATTGAAGCTATGGACTCCTTAAGCACAATGTAACATAAAAGATAATAAAAACACTTTACATTTTAAATTTAGTGTTATGTGACACGGTTTTCCTTCCCTCCCCCCCCCCCCCATACATCCATTCATGGACCCCTCAAGGGTTCGTGGAGGGCGTAAGTTCGACGGCATAATGAAGAAAACCAGACATACCCTAGGAACCTCAGACCATATCGAAGACACCCCGCCGACCCCCCCGAAATATAATGATTGTGATACAGTGTGATGACCTATGACCAAACCTAGATTTCTAAGATCATGTGCGAAACCAATGAATGAAGAAAGCTATGATGACCGTTAGCTGAATAGGATTGTCCGATATATAGGACAAGAGAACCTGGAATATGTTTGATGAAGGCCTATGCTACAATTTAATTTCCACCTAAAGAAAACTGTCTGCGATCGAAGTGCTTATAGACAATAATTTTCACCCCACCTTTGATTGTCCGATAGAAGAGGCTATGTGGGACCCTATAGACTCCTCGCGATTGTATCTGATATCTTTTGATTACCGTTTCGGAAATGCCATGCAAGGAGGCTATAGAGATAGACCACCTTTGATTGTCCGAATGACGGCTCGGGACTTCAGGACATACACAGTTGGACTCTGTTGCGTTGTCTAATAGATAGGATGACTATATAAACATACCATCATAACTGCCTGTGTATAATAATACATAACGCACCATTTCTTAATCATACCCATACACATCATTAACCAACCACCCCCGTTTGATTTTGATGAAGCGTGCTAAGGACTCCACCAACCTTTAGAATTGTATGAAAGATCTATAGCGCACGGGTTTCTAGACACCCACACCCATCCCCACCCCCCCCCCCCACCCCCATCCCAACCCACCCCCCCCCCCCCCACCCCCCCCCCCCCACCCCCATAACCCCCCCCCCCCCCCACCCCCCCCCCCCCCCCACCCCCACCCCACCAATGAACCCCCCCCCACCCCCCACCAGTCTTGACCCCCAATACATCCCCCCCCACCCCCATACCCCCACCACCCCCCCCCCCCCCCCCACCCCCCAACCAACCCCCCCAACCCCCCCCCCCCCCCCCCCCCCCCCCCGACCCCCACCCCCCCCCCCCCACCCCCCCCCCCCCCCCCCCCCCCCCCCCCCCCCCCCCCCCCCCACCCCCCCCCACCCCCACCCCCCCCCACCCCCCCCCCCCCCCACCCCCCACCCCCCCCACCCCCCCCCCCCCCCCCCCCACACCCCCCACACCCCCAAATCCCCCCCCCCCCCCCCCCCCCCCCCCCCCCCCCCCCCCCCCCCCCCCCCCCCCCCCCCCCCCCCCCCCCCCCCCCCCACCCCACCCCCCCCCACCCCCCCCCCCCCACACCCCCCCCCACACCCCCCCCACCCCCCCCCCCCCCCCCCCCCCCCCCTCCCCACCCCCCCCCCCCCCCCCCCACCCCCCCCCCCCCCCCTAGGAAACCCCCCCCCACCCCCCCCCCCCCAACAAAAAACCCCCCCCCCCCCCCCCCCCCCCAAAAAAACAAATAAAACCCCCCCCCCCCCCCCCCCCCCCCCCCCCCCCCCCACCCCCCCCCCCCCCCCCCCCCACCCCCCCCCAAAACCCCCCCCCCCCCCCCCCCCCCCCCCCCCCCCCCCCCACCAATTGCCCCCCCCCCCCCCCCCCAAAACCCCCCCCCCACCCCCCCCCCCCCCCCCCCCCACCCCCCCCCCCCCCCCCCCCCCCCCCCCCCCCCCCCCCCCCCCCCCCCCCCCCCCCCCCCCCCCCCCCAACCCCCCCCCCCCCCCCCACCCCCCCCCCCCCCCCCCCCCCCCCCCCCCCCCCCCCCCCCCCCCCCCCCCACTCATACCCAATCTTCACGCGTCCCGTGCCCCCCCCCCCCCCACCATCCCCCCCCCCCCCCCCTCCCCCCCCCCCCCCCCCCCCCCCCCCCCCCCCCCCCCCACCCCCCCCCACCCCCCCCCCCCTCCGACGCCCCCCCCCCCCCCCCCCCCCCCACCCCCCCCCCCCCCCCCCCCCCCCCCCCCCCCCCCCCCCCCCCCCCCCCCCCCCCCCCCCCCCCCCCCCCCCCCCCCCCCCCCCCCCCCCCCCCCCCCCCCCCCCCCCCCCCCCCCCCCCCCCCCCCCCCCCCCCCCCCCCCCCCCCCCCCCCCCCCCCCCCCCCCCCCCCCCCCCCCCCCCCCCCCCCCCCCCCCCCCCCCCCCCCCCCCCCCCCCCCCCCCCCCCCCCCCCCCCCCCCCACCCCCCCCCCCCCCCCCCCCCCCCCCCCCCCCCCCCCCCCCCCCCCCCCCCCCCCCCCCCCCCCCCCCCCCCCCCCCCCCCCCCCCCCCCCCCCCCCCCCCCCCCCCCCCCCCCCCCCCCCCCCCCCCCCCCCCCCCCCCCCCCCCCCCCCCCCCCCCCCCCCCCCCCCCCCCCCCCCCCCCCCCCCCCCCCCCCCCCCCCCCCCCCCCCCCCCCCCCCCCCCCCCCCCCCCCCCCCCCCCCCCCCCCCCCCCCCCCCCCCCCCCCCCCCCCCCCCCCCCCCCCCCCCCCCCCCCCCCCCCCCCCCCCCCCCCCCCCCCCCCCCCCCCCCCCCCCCCCCCCCCCCCCCCCCCCCCCCCCCCCCCCCCCCCCCCCCCCCCCCCCCCCCCCCCCCCCCCCCCCCCCCCCCCCCCCCCCCCCCCCCCCCCCACCCCCCCCCCCCCCCCCCCCCCCCCCCCCCCCCCCCCCCCCCCCCCCCCCCCCCCCCCCCCCCCCCCCCCCCCCCCCCCCCCCCCCCCC
>JAMPIV010011116.1:0-40988 GCA_024509875.1 Oreohelix idahoensis | reverse complement strand
GAAGATTTGGATAAACAGTTCTCACTGAGTCAACAATTAAATATTAGAGTACTGTAGACAAGCTGTCTGGGCTAAGCTAAATATGGAAGCAACATAGCAAAATATTACAGAAAACTTTACAGAATAATGGGGTCTGGTTGTCTGAACTAAAGTAAAGACGAATGGAACATCCCATAGGATTAGAACCCCTTCACAAGACATCGGGAGAGAGAACACCGACATTGCTGGAGGCAATATTTTCAGCATATAATCAAGGAAGATTCGTCTTTCGGGATTGCTACAGAAAGCATTTCGCCGGCTCTACTTGGTTCTACACTGTATTCTACTCGTCAAGAGGAAAGATTCAGGAAAACCCAGTGTTCAGTGAATTCTTTATACGGAGCCAAGTGATAGAGATAGGATAGGGACTGAGATAACTCAGCCTTAAGTCTTACTACCCTGGCTGGCGTTTTTGGGATGAGCTAATACATAGGGCCAACCAGATATACTGCGACGACACGTACCTCACAGATATCAATAATCAACGGCTTCAAACCTACAAAATTAACCGGGGATTTAGGAAGGAATTTGCCAGGCAAAGGAGCCTTTCTACAAACAACCACAAACACAAAATAGTAATCAGAAATTACACAGTAATGGATGAGTTACAATTAGCCGCCCACGAAAATTATTGATCAGAAGTTACACAGTAACGGACGATTTTTTTAAAGAAGCTACCCACGAAAATATTGAGATCATAAATTACCACAAGTAATGGACTGACTAACAAAGTAACCTGCTACGCCAACATATAGCAATATATATAAACTGTCAAAGTTTTCCTACCTCCAGCACAGCAAGTGGACCACTACTGCAACATTAAGATTCTGTCGCCTAGTTATTTCGACAAGACACCTTACGGACACGACCAAGCTTTAGATTAAATTGTAAACTCGTGTGTGGTGAAGAGCAAAAGGTCCGACCGTGTGTTGAGGACTGTTTCGCGGCTTGCAGACATGTGAATGGTTGCAAACATTGGCATGCCTGCACCACGGAACTCCTCAATTGAATAAGACCAGAAATCGCGCAGATCGATGTATGACGCGTCTAGCCTAGTTACATTCTAGTCTATGTGTGGCCATTGAGCCGAACGGCAGTGTTGGAATGTGTGGTAAACCCACTTAAGGATCGTGTTTGAATATGTGGCACAGCCACTGATTATATATATATGTGGAACGGTAGATCCACTGGAAAGTGTAAGATAGCGTAATGATCCGTATCGAAGTTGATTATAGGACCAGGTAGAGTCCGTATTAGAATCGCGAACCAAGCAGATTACGTTCACCTTGAACTTATATATATGGCAGTTAAAGCCTGGCGATGCAAGCCAAAGATGTTGATTAATGATACATAGACAGGATCTATACCAAACTTCATGATGATATTTGTTATTGTTATAGTCATGAGGATCATATTGTTGGTAAAACAGCTGTTGATAGGAAATATACGACATCTCAGGGTGACACTCCTCAGCTACCACATGAGACATCTACTAATGTGGAGGATGTCGTTCATACTGTTTCTTTTTATTTTGATAGGAATCGCTATGAACAGCTTTGTCTTCAAAATACAGTCAATGCTGATGGTAGGGAGGCATCGACTGTACCTTCCGGTCGGTCCGTCATGTCATGCTCAGATACGACAGGTCGGATTGACAATCATCGGGCTACACCCGATGGTGATGAGCTGCAACATGTGAAATCTGCTCATTTGGAAGATGTTGATCATCATATTGGTTCCATTTATTTTGATGAGAATATATATACACAACTTTGTCTTCAAAAGACATTTAATACTGATGTTGTGGAGACATCGACTGAATCTTCCGAGCATCCTGTCATGACATGCTCAGACGTGACTAATAGTATTGGTCATCATCACATGAGTAAACAGCACGCTCATGGTACGACTACTCTTAAGAGTAGGAATGATGTTGGCAATGGGGATATAAAATTTAGTAGAAAGAGTCATGATGCCGGACGAGGGGTAGTTGATAATCATACCCGTCGGGATGATCACAAGGATAACCATGATCGTCCAGCTCTTACGACATGCAAGGAACGAGATATACATAGCAATACCACTGTGCGCGTGACTCGCACGACACATGATAGATTCAATGATTCTCGGGCTCAGTTCAGACCTGGCCGAGATCATATTTCATTGAATCGCACTGTTTTAGTGCGCAATTTGCCTTTGGGTGCGACTTGGTATGCGCTCAGGAGATTTTTCCAGCGTATCGGAGATGTTGAATTTGTTCGTATGTTCGAACTTCAACATTCTTCTCACCAACTTGCATTTGTTCGTTTTGCTCGTTATTGCGATGCTCGCAGAGCGGTGAAATTCAAAAATGGTTCTCGTTTTGCACACCATTACTTAGACGTGCAACTCGCACGCAATTCTACACCACGCACTTTATAGTTGCGTTGGATTATCTATTTTCTTCTGTCTTTGGATGTTTTGTTCTTCTCTACATCCATAGTTTAGTGTGCTATTTCTTACATTTGTTCGCACATGATAATTTTCTTTTGGTAATATTGACGTTATTTTTAGAAGATAATAATAATAATAATAATAGCACCTTCAGTCATAACTGACTATGGGAATGCGCCCCTGAGGTGACAGCCCTCAGCTGCTTATTTTCCTGGTGCTCCTTTCGACGTTTTCTCCTTACCTATGCTTCCTGTGTGAGCCTCTCTTCGCCCAATCTGAGGTGGCGCCGTAAATAGCATCGCCACTTAGTGCGATCGGCAGCTTCATCCTCCCAGGATACTTGCTTCAATTATGTCTGTCATCAGTAATACTCGCATTATTTGTGCTGACTTTACTGATCTATGTATTTTTGTCTTTATTACTGTAGGCAACTATGATTCGTTGCGTAAGTTCATTCACTTTAGGTGTTCGAATAACATGATAATTGCAAGTACTTTTATTAGAATGAATACAAGCGCATGATGTGCCGCCTTTGTGGCGATCGAAAAAATGTCATCACATACATCGATGACATCTGTCTATTTCACAACACATAGGAAGACCACATTACTGGTTTATCTTCTCTACTTCTTACACTGCGACAACATGGTTTGACTGTAAGACCTTCTAAGGTCCAGATAGGTTGTCAGGAGATTACTTTTCTTGGTCACCGCATAGGTAACCATAGATTACACCCTGATGACAATACAGTCAAGCGGATACTGGAGATTGCCACTCCATCATCTAAGAAACAAGTAAGAAGTTTACTTGGGCTTGTTAACTATTACCATAAATTTATACCACGCTTCGCACAGATTTCTGCTCCTTTGTCCGGATTGTTGGCCAAAGGTAGTCCAAAAAAAAAATTATGGACACCGCAGTGCGAAGATGCTCTGATTATGATATAGAATTTATTTAAGAATCCTCCTATCCTGTTATTGCCAGGCATACATTTACCGTTCTTGATTCAAACAGATGAATCCAGCTCCGGAATTGCAGGTTGTTTGCTTCAATGCTATGAAGGGATACTCCATCCATGCTTGTTTGTCTCACGCAAGCTTACTCCAGCAGAACAAAAGTACGCAACAGGAGAGCGCGAACTGCTCGCGGTGGTGTAGTGCTTGGAAAAACTATCTAAGTACTTGATAGGTAGAAAGTTTTTTATCTACACAGACCACAGTCCGCTCACGTTTATCACTTCGAGAACTATGAAAAACGCAAGGATTCACAGGTGGTTTCTTTTACTACAAGAATTCGCCTTTTCAATAATTCCGATTTCAGGAACTGATAATAACCTCGCGGACTTGGTATCAAGAAATTTTACGTCACAGGATGGAGATAACTTTCTTGTCTTGATGTTGACAAGAGACATAATTTTATAATTATTATGTCTAATTAGGAATATTAATTTCATTATTTCATTTTGACGTTAGATAGCATGCATAGATTGTAGTCGGGCACATCTTCGCCACCACTCTCTCACGTGCCACGAGTGTCACGTTTGGGAGCGGGGGGGATGATGTTGAGGACTGTTTCGCGGCTTGCAGACATGTGAATGGTTGCAAACATTGGCATGCCTGCACCACGGAACTCCTCAATTGAATAAGACCAGAAATCGCGCAGATCGATGTATGACGCGTCTAGCCTAGTTACATTCTAGTCTATGTGTGGCCATTGAGCCGAACGGCAGTGTTGGAATGTGTGGTAAACCCACTTAAGGATCGTGTTTGAATATGTGGCACAGCCACTGATTATATATATATGTGGAACGGTAGATCCACTGGAAAGTGTAAGATAGCGTAATGATCCGTATCGAAGTTGATTATAGGACCAGGTAGAGTCCGTATTAGAATCGCGAACCAAGCAGATTACGTTCACCTTGAACTTATATATATGGCAGTTAAAGCCTGGCGATGCAAGCCAAAGATGTTGATTAATGATACATAGACAGGATCTATAGATTTACAGATAATGTACTCACTAGTATTGTGAAGGAATAATAATTCTAAGGATCGGATTCGTTAAGAGTTGGTTGCACACTCTATTACGCTATAAACTTAACGGTTAACCCAGACGAGCTAAGTCTGTGAGAGGAACAATTGTGTAGAGCTCAGAACTATGATGAAGCCAATTTAAATGTGTGAAATGATGTTGCACCCCATTGTGTAAGGATATATTAAATTGTTCAGTCGTCCATGGAACTTGTTGGTTGCCTGAATTATACAAGTTCTCACTCTGTGCTGTGACTGTCATTAATCCTTGCAAGGTCAGTCCAGATTATCACAGGTATTTTCTAAGACTAACTATAATCTAACCAACACTGCGGAAGAATTAATATACGATAACGACACTGAATATGATAATAATTTAATCACACCACAATGGCTTAAAACTGCACTCGAACTAGAAATCTGGAATTAGAATAGATGAATTATAATATCTGAAATATTGACAAGCAACCCAATAAACTCACGTCCAACGGTGCTGAATCTTTTAATAACATCTAGCAAGAAAAGATACAGCGGGAGACCGTAACACCGTGGACCCCAGTGGGACTGTCTAGGCCGGATCGTGTTGCTATAGCCTCCATGAGTACAGACAAAATCAGGCCTATTGTGTACAAACGCCCAGAGCTTTATTGACATTCAGAAAGAGGCCAAGAAACAAGATATCCTTTTTTCTAGTAGTTAGTATTAGATTAAATTCATCATCATCATCACTTAGTATAGACTTAAGATTAGATTGTGTATTTTATGTATTAATTACCACCTTCTTTTTCCAGGTATAGTTAGTATTAGGTGTAATTGTATTTGTATTATTTTATTTGTTTGTTGTGCTATATATAGTAATTCAATAAATGTGGTAATTGGGTTTTCGTTACCAACACTAGTTAGTTTATCTATTATCCCAATGTCCCAAATTCGCCTTCTTCTGCTTCTACTGTCTATCTTTACCCGGTTGCAAGGCAAATCTGAGCCATTGACAATGCCTACGCAACCACGATAACTCTCCCTGGTTAATCCTCGGGTTAACCTTGTGATAGCACCATACACAGCCGCATATCACTTGCATTTTACGACATGTCTGAGGGTGCTGTAGTCCTATTGTGTCTCTTCTGAAACCGACAGGAACTAGATCGGGCAGAGTCACATGTAGCAGAAGCATATTACTCCACATCAAGAAGACACCGCGTCAGAATTTTCAGACTCAGATCTGGCCACAGCAGACTGAAGCATCATCTGCTCAACTAATTAAATACCAGGCGAGCAGACATGTTACAATGTGGGGATGACAGCAAACTGTAGAACATGCCCTCAAAGAATTTATTTCTGCTTGACGAGAGTAGCACAATGACAGCATAGCTTCCACCAATCCTTGTAAGGGAGAAATTGTATGGCAATGAAACAAGCCTTCAGCAGACGCCATATTTCTGAGACGTTTAGATGTGGTTATATGATAACAAACAACAGAAGAGATTTAAAACAGGACGAATCCCTGCAGCTAAATCTTCTTCAGCTTATTTCATCATAACATAAACATAAAGGTCAGACAGCTGAAAACTCCCGCTCAATAACCACTTCAGGCATTAACGTGAAGCTCGTGCAATCAGGACTGTTCATTAATTTCCTAATTCTCCAGCAATTGCGTGTATCAAACTCATTATGTGCAGCGACAGAACATGTCGCAGAAATCCACGCCTACTGGATTAAAAATTCATTTTAAAGTAATTGTGAATGTTTTATAGAACATTTTTTAAACATTTCAAGGATACACAGACAACGAAATCTTCATGTTTTTGGTTATCTGATCTGAACTGCAGAATTAGGAAAGTAAGAGAAGGAGATAGAGAACTTGGAAAGTAAAGAGAAGGAGATAGAGAACTTGGTGTGACGATACGGTTGTGCGATCTCACGTCCACACCAGCAGGATCACTTTTTTTCTTCATTTTTCTCTTCCTCTCACTCTTCGCTATTATTTGGCATATTTTATGGCCTTCCATTCAGTATTTTACTCTCTACGTTGGATCTAGCAGGGGAAAGTCTCTAACACTCCACTCCCCTATGGAGGTATTTGCTATAGGACTGTCTTTATCTTGTTTACCACTCCTCATACGTATTTACGTACCGCCAGGTGAACTGTGGTATTATCGTAAGAACACCCCCAGTCATCAGACCGGTCACCCGCTTATTCTCTTTGAATCCGTCGGAGCACCTTTGGAAACGTGTCGGTCAAACATTTGATCCCGTGAAAAGCTGCTTCTGATCGTGTTGACACAAGCTTGCACTGTGCTTTCGAAGACAACATTGTCTGGCCAGACATCTGTCTGGCGGAAGCACGCAGATAAAGGCGATAATTGGATAATCTATCAGGGTAGACATCTTGGCGGAAGACATTACGCCAGGAAAACATGGTCACAATATTATGCGAGGCAGATAGGTGCAGCTGAAACAATATTACGACTTAGTATAAAGTGGTCACGCGTGGATATTAAAATTAAAATTTAAACACGCGAGAGGATATTGTAAATTTCCCCACCCAAACAGTGCTAGACAGATTGGATTGGTGTGAAGTGAGAGCCGGAATATACAATGAATTCTTTTGGAACACTAGTCGGAAGTGGAATCTGTGATTTGCACTAAGAACTGAGAATATAGTGTGATGAAAACACAGACTCAAATCCCACAGAGAGACTGCAGCGCACAAGTCATATCAGCGACGCCTAAAAGCCAGAAAGAAAAAGGAGACATTGGACTTAGAAATTCCATAACTATAAGTAACAGATCGAGTATTGGTCAACTTCGAAATTCACAAGTAAACCCGGATTTTTCATACAAGACTAGAAACTTAAGAATTTGATCACAAGCCATAGATTAATAAACAAGATTTCCCAGGCCTTAGCAGAACACCCGCCGTCAGCGGAATCAACTCTAATTTCCCAGACCAAGTCATAGAGGAATTAAACGAAAGTTTTCCCAGGCCAGGATTTTGCAGAACACCCGCCGTCAGAGGAATTAACTCAAATTTCCAGACCTAAGTAATTTCGAAGCTTCTAATACAGAGCTGTGTCCAGTCTAAATCTGTGCAAGGAGATTGTGTATTCCCAAAATTTTAGGGGTAAGTGTAAACAATGTATTTACTAATGTAAATTCTACAGGTTTCTTGCTAAGTGGTTACATATGAGGCTGGCAACCTCAACATAGGAAATTAGTATATGAACCACTACTGCAAGAGCTGGTGATTGTTTCTGACTAGTCGTGTGGGGAAACCCGACAGCAGAGCTACCCCAGACTTCGACGGGAGTAGTGATGAGTAATGAGTGATGATTACCTCACATGTGCCTAAGGTGTAACATATTATCTTGTGAGATGTATGTAACCTTTTTAATTGTAATTCGGGACCCCAAGATGCAACAATAGTGAAATGCAGTCAGCGACCCATAGCTATACTGCTTGCATCAGGACCAGCGAACCAGAGCTGGTCAAGACCGCACTCCACCTCCACGTGGTGTTCCTGGAAACAGTCTGCAGCAGTGCAGTCTGGCCTGAGCGAGTGCGGATCGCAATGGGAAGGCAAACCAGTCCCTAAAAATGCTGTGCTGAAGTCGGATGTGTCGACCGAAAGGTGCAGATATCACAGCTTAGGCGTAAACAGACACAACGCAACCAGCCGTCCTTTTCAGGGCGAACGAAGAAGAAGAAGAAGAAAATTGTAATTCAGGCAAATCGTTATTCATGCACTCCAGACGCAATTTCCTAGTTAACACCCAGAAGGTTATTGGTGAATTTTCATCTTATTTCCTAAGTTACACTGTGTGCTCGGGAAATTAATTCTTCTGAGAGGTAGACATTGGTGGGTGGAGCGCAATGGACAAACGGGCCTGTTAGTTTGCGGCGAACAAATAAACTCAGCAGGCATTTTTCTCTTTCTATTTGTCAAAAAGTTCGTGGTCACAAGCCATCAGACGATTTGTTGTACTAACGCCGCTAGTGTGAGAGAAAAGCATCCACCATAACCGCCTACAGTGGAAGAGAGTGTGGAGAAGGCTTTAGTCATCACAGAATTGATGAACCACAGCTGCAGGACTCACTTATACAAGCTAAATGCTAACTAAAAGGCACCAGCAAAATGGACATTTCAGTTAAACTTTAAGTATAAAGTTAAAATTCCACCTACGTTTCAAAGACGAGAACTTTATAACTATCAAAATTCCACCTAAAACTTTCCATATTTATATTAACCTGTTAAAGACTATTTCACTATTAAATGTGTTACCTGTTGTTTTAAAACTTAACAATAATAGTTGATTCAGTTATATGTATGAAAGGAAACGTATGAGCCAGAATAATTAATATATCTATATATACAGACATATATTTACACTGAACAGGGCTATACCTTATAAAGAGGGAATTCGTTGGATTACACCAACTGGGGGCTTTGAACGGCTAAACCATTGCTTAAATCCTTCACAAAAATCGACGGACCAGATAATAAGTTAACAAATTGCTCAGCCCTAAGCAGCTTTTGTTTTTGGACTTCTGAGAATATCTTGTGAAGCTCCCTTCTAAGGTAGAAGTGGCATTAATCTTCTATCTACATATCTGCCAAGAGTAATCTAGCGCGCAGGTAGATAGCTTGGAAGATCCATATTAGATACTCTTGAATTTTCGTCACTGTTGGACCACTACTGCAAAGCAGGGGAGGCAATCCGTGACACTTGGAAAGTAAGATACGGAGATAGAGAACTTGGAAAGTAAGATAAGGAGATAGAGATCTTGGGAGGTAGGATAAGGAGATAGAGAACCTGGAAGGTAAGAAAAGGAGATAGAGAAACTTGGGAGGTAAGATAAGGAGATAGAGAACTTGGGAAGGTAAGATAAGGAGATAGAGAACTTGGAAGGTAAGATAAGGAGATAGAGAACTTGGAAGGTAAGATAAGGAGATAGAGAACCTTGGAAGGTAAGATAAGGAGAAGAATAAGAGAACTTGGAAGGTAAGATAAGGAGATAGAGAAACTTGGAAGGTAAGATTTTTTTAAGGATTTAGAGAACTTGGAAGGTAAGATAAGGAGATAGAGAACTTGGGGAAGGTAAAAAATAAGGAGATAGAGAACTTGGAAGGTAAGATAAGGAGATAGAGAACTTGGAAGGTAAGAATAAGGAGATAGAGAGAACTTGGAAGGTAAGATAAGGAGATAGAGAACTTGGAAGGTAAGATAAGGAGATAGAGAAACTTGGAAGGTAAGATAAGGCGATCATCTTTATCATCATCGTTGTCTTTTTCTCCCCTAGGAGCTTAAACCTTTAACAGGTGATCGCCGTCGCCAGCCGGTTATGTGCATCCGTTGAAGGTCTTTGATTTCTTCTTTGTCCCCGTTTCACGTTTGTCTTCCTGTTATCCTTGTGGTTTTTGGTCTTCTTCTGCTACTCTTTCCCTGGTGTGATTCCAGTACACGGACAGCCTTGTAATGCTACGATCTAGTTTTCTCAATCTGTGCCCTATCCAATTCCGGCGTCTTCTCACTTTCTTGTTTCGTTTTAGTACAGAATTTATCTAGCTCTTTCCATTAGTTGTTGTGGTTATTTATCTAGGGTTGTTGAACTTGTAGCTCTTTCGCAGCCGATACCAAGGTCAAGAATCCCTGGCATTATCTACGTTGTAGAGTTCTGTTTTTTCATGTGGCTTTTCTGCCTTTCCGAAACATGTTGAGTTCGTTAGCTAATGTTTCTTTCCCGAATGCGCTATCTGGCTTGGCAGGCATTTAATTGATACTCAAGCGGCATACTGTGCATTCCCCACCAACTATAGGTGCGTTTTTTAAGATATGCAGGGGTAAAATACTCTGCTCTGGTTCTCGGCTCTCCCAAGAAATCGTCACGCCCTGCTTTCCTCGCCTGTTTTCTATCGATCGTAAGATCCTCATTCATTCAACCAACCAGCTGAAAGTTGGATTGAAATTCTAATACTCAAGTGGTTCTCCCAAGCGTTTTAGGCACTCCTGGGTTATCAACATGTTTCACAACAGGGGGAATCTCTTTCCATTAGTTTAACATGTGTGATCATGTCTCACTATTTCAATCCTTATACTCTGCTCATGCACCCATTGATGAATATCTGTATGTTTTTTTTCTTTCTGGTTGCCTTTTATACTGTTCTCCATATTTGACAGCCATACAATAAGACAGCTTAGACATTTAAGATGAAGATTCTTATTTTTGTGTTGGACGTTATAACGTTTGATTCATTCATCATTATTGTTTTCTGTTACGCTCCTTACTAAGCATGGAAGCACCACTGCACGTCTGTCCAACTAATTTATATGAAACAAAAGTCAAGGTAAGGATAATTAAATATCAGTTTATTAAATAACATGTTATGTCATGTTAACTTTATAGATCAACGTCACATTCGGCCTGGTTCAACACATGACTTCACAGAAGACAGCAAGTTTTCCTGTCCACTGTCACGTGTGTTTGTTTACTGGGCATGTTTAGATTTTATTTTATTCACTCCCCAAAGATAAACAATTGTTTTTAAAAATAAAATCAAATGTCCTTTATTAATTTTTCTGCTTATTTGAACATTTATTTTGTGTATAACAGCTATAGATAGAAATAAAATACATGAGAATGTAAAAATAGAAAGGGTATCTTCCTATCACACTGTAGAATAGCTTATGGGGAGCGAGATGTAACACTTTAACAACGAGACAGCGATTTTGGAGTTGAAAAATTTACTGTTTCTTATCTGTTTCTGGTTCATTACCCTTACAAAGCTTGATGTATTTTTGATCGTTGTTTGTTTGTGTGTTTGTTTGCTTATCTTTGTTTTGTGTTTTTGTTTTTTTTTTTGGTCGTTATTACATTGATGGCTATCTATGAGTGTAAAGACGTTCTGTTACTCTTAATTTTTTTTGGACATTTTTTGTTTTTTAAACCTGCGATGTTTAATCTAATTTTATTCCATTTTTCTTACGGTCTCCGAGAATGTGTTGACAATATAGAAGAAAAATTTCAGAGATTGCATGTCCCCGAGAATGTGTTGATGAGGTTGGCAACGTCATCATGTAAAACAAATAGCGACAGTTATCACCGCTTCAAGAGGACATGAATGATTGCTGCAAGTTTTCTGCAAGGAGACCAACTGTAGAAGTGGCTCTATGCTCCATAAGAAGCGATGATGGTGATGATGATGGTGTGTTTGCAATACAGAAGAAAAATGGTAGAGGTCGCAGGACTGTAGTTGACTGTCGTTAGCTTAAGAGAACACGTTTTGTAAGTGCCAGATTATATTTAATGTTTTGATTCTCGCCGGTGCTACGGAGTTCGTGCACTGTGCTGAGATCCTCCTTGTAGAATCTAAGGGAGGAGATCGAAGCACTGATGGAGTTGTACGTGTGCAATGAAGATAGTCCTTAAAACCCAAAACCTAACTATATTTTATGTTCCTTTTTTAAAAATAAAATTTTGCTTCATATTGGCGGGGCATGCTCCGTTCAACTTAGACACAGGGTCCGCCGGTTATATTAGGGTGCATGTCCTAATGACTTTGTGGGCTGGTTGTATGTTATTTAATGTTCCTGAGAATTTGTTTGCCATACAGAACACAATGTTTCATTGGTGCAGATTATTAGCCTTCCAGAACGACGTTGCAGTACAGAAGATAAATCTTCCAGGTGCAAGATTACATTTAATGATCTCTAGAATGTATTTGAACGTCCGATTGGTACTGACCTCTCGCCGTGAAGGTGCCCGGTTCGAAACACGGTAGCGAATCGCTCCTGTCTACCCAGCTGTAAATGGGTACCCGTCTGTGCGCTTTAGTTAAATAAGGTAAAGGCAGCGAGGAAGGAAAATTGCCACCCCACCTCTCGAAATTTGACCTAGTATAGTGAAGTCTGTAACACTTCACTCTAATACGGCATTTTCTACTATGGGACTACCTTAGTCTTTTTTTAGATTATGTTTGCAATACAGCATTAAAAAATTCTGTGCACGATTATTTGTCCTCGAGAATGCGTTTGCAATTTAGAAAAGATAGTTACAGTGATTGCAAGCGTTATGTGTAATGTCACTGAATATGTATGTGCTATATAGAAGAAAAGGTTGCAGGGGTGGACAATCTTTATTTTATGTCCCCGTGAATGCGTTTACAATACAGAAGAAAATATTCCAGGGGTTCCAAACCTGTATTTTATGCGCCCGAGAATGTGTTTACAAAAAAAAAAAAAAAAGAAGAAAAAGTTGCCGGGATTCCAGACCTATATTCTATATTCAGTGTCCCAAGATTGTCTTTACAATTCAGAAGGAAAAAGTTCCGGGGTTGAAAGCTTATAATTAGTCTGATTTTTTTTTCCTTTTAACTACCGCGTACGTCGTAAAGCGTTGCTGGGACGCTTTGGTTTCGGTTTCCGATTCACGGCGTGAATTGAAACTGTCGCAATAGTGAGGTAATTTTTTTTTTTTTTTTTATTTTTATTTGAAAGTAGTTGTTTACCCATCGTGCATCCTTTTCAGGCCCTATTTCATTTACTGAGTTCGGAGTTTGCATACATGTGCTGCTAGTTGATCTTAACCCATCCTTGTAAGTCTCTATAACAACTTAATATCATTCTCAAGATATCACTTTCGCTTCATATTCGCTGCAGTTCCAACCTTGCGTCTGATCCCTCCTTTGGTCTTGTCATATCTTCTTGGCTGCTTTTGGTCATTCGTCTCGTTGCCTACCTTATAATGATGTCAATTGGTTGTCTTAATACGTGTCCTATACAACGCCAACATCTTGGCCTCACCTCTTGTTTCACGGGTTTTTACCTGGTTCTTGTCATCAGCCCCACTTAGGGATCTTGTCATACCATTTCAAACCTTCTAATCTGAGCAAGCACCCATCTTTGAAAGTCTGCATCTGTCTGGTTGTTGATGTTCACTTTAATGTACTTTGTTAAAATTGCAACACCGTTTTATTATGAATCACTGTTACGTCATGCTTAACAACATTCACAGCTACTTATTTAGGAACAGTGAGCAATTATGTCACACAATACAGAATGAATTTTCGTAACCTGCATGCTGCTTTCATCATCATCATCACCATCACCACCATCATCATGACCACCATCATCATCATCACCATCATATCACCATCATCATCAAGATCATCATCACCAACATCATCATTATCACCATCACCATCATCATCACCATCATCATCACCACCATCACTATCATCATCACATCATATCACCATCACCACCATCATTATCACCATCACCACCATCAGCATCACCATCATATCACCATCATCATCAAGATCATCATCACCATCATCACCAACATTATCATCGTCATCACCACCATCATCATCATCATCACCATCATCATTACAATCATCACCATCATTATCACCATCACCATCATATCACCATCATTATCAAAATTACCAACACCATCATCATCTTCATCACCATCATCATCACCATCATCATCACAATCATCATTACCATCACCACCATCATCACTATTATCATCACATCATATCACCACCATCATCACCACTACCATCATCATCATCATCATTATCATCATCATCACCATTACCATTGTGGCGAGATAGAAGTTTAGATAGTATCTAGTACAGTCGTGGTAGGAATATATATAAAATAGCTGACCTAGAATCAGAGATGTGAACTGGTGAACTATACGTAGGTATGGCCCAGGACAAGTCAAGTAGTTAACCACACAGTTCAGGTTATAGCTGTAGACTAGAACTGTTAGGTAAGTTACTTTCCCGCTAAACCTATCCTGAGCTCCAAGGGTATTAATTTCAAAATTGTAAATACGATGTATGCGATGACATCCGAACGATGTGACAGAATTCGACGCATCATGCGAACGAAAGTGGCAGGGGCGTTCATGAGACCAAAAGGCATAACATTCCATTGAAATAGACCCCTAGGTGTAGAAAAAGCAGTAAGAGGTTTGGCATGCTCTGCTAAAGGCACTTGCCAATAACCTTTAGACAAGTCAAGTTTAGTGAAGAATCAAGAATTAGAAAGTCTAATCAGTAGATCTTCTAACAAAGGCATCGGTTCAGCGTCGAACTTTGTGACCTGATTCAATTTGCGATAATCAACGCAAATTCGTATGTTCTTATCCTTCTTCCGGACAATAACCATGGAAGAAGAATATGGTGAAGTCGATGGTTCAATTATATTTAATTGAATCATTTCATCCAATTCCTTTTCCACTGCGACTGAAAGTGTATAGGAATAGGATACGGCCTAACCCTAATTGGATTATTGTCGGTAAGAATTATGTCATGTTCTATGACATCTGTGTGTCCAGGAATGTCAGTGAGAACATCCTGAAATGTTTGTAACATCGACGAGACCTGTCGATGTTCGTCACCAGAAAGATTAGGAGAAACAGAAACGTTTTTCCAAGATTCCGTGGAATGTAATGGAACCACTGGAAGGGGAAGGTTGACATCAGAGAAGGTAGCTTCCTCATCCTGAATGACAGACAGGGATGAATAATGACCGTGAGGTGCAGGAGCATCATCCGTTGCCTGGAAAATAGGCAGCAAATAGTCCGGACGCTCGTGAAATTCCGAAAGCATGTTTATGTGGAAAGTTTTATGCTTTCCATCAATATCGACCACACAGTCAACATCGGAAATCCGAGAGACCATTGCATACGGACCCCTCCATGCAACAAGAAGTCCACTTTCCCCACCGGGGAGCAGGACGAATGCCCCGTCACCTGGACAAAGCCGCCGCAGACATCCACTCTTGCCAGCAAACTGCCCCGCCCTCTCCCCAGCAATCTCCGATCTAGCAGTCGCTAGCCCACATGCCTCAATGATCCTTTGTCCAAGAGCAACGACATACCCACACGAGGACCGAGCCTCATCGCTAACATCATCGGCAGCGATGAGACCGCGCAACAAAGACACAGGGCCGCGTGGACGCGCGCCAAAGACAAGCCCGAAGGGAGAAAATCCCGTGTGCCCACCAGGGACCTCTCCACAGGCAAAGAGAGCCGCGGGCAAAACCCTGTCCCAATCCCGAGGACGATCCCCAGCCATCCCACCAAGCAAAGTCCCGAGCGTTCTACTCAGACGCTCAACCAACCCATCAGACACAGGACGGCAGATACCACCGAGAGACCGCCCAACATGCAAGGCAGACACCACCTGTGACACAGTGTCAGACACGAGCCGAGCGCCACGGTCTGACAATATTTCTCTGGGGAACCCCAAGCGAGAAAATATCAACCAAAGAGCATCTGCGACATCCGCAGCAGATATGCTCCCAAGAGGAACAGCCCCCGGCCAACGTGTGCACACACCGACACATGCAAGGACAAACCGATGTCCTCCGGCCGACCCGACCCCAAAAGGGCCAACAACATCTATGGCCACCCTCTGAAACGGCCGAACAGGAATGTCAGCAGCCTGGACAGGCGCAGCACGCCGTGGTCCTCCAGACCCGACCCCCCGACACACCCCGCATGATCGGCAGTAAACACGAATGTCCCTATTGACAAAAGGCCAAAAGAAAGCCGCAAGGACTCTCGACCCCGCACGGGCAAAACCCACACGTCCAGCACACCGCGAGCCACGAGCATGCCGCAACATTTGGACTCTCATGCCCCTGGGAACAAGAACCCGCGAATGCGCCGACGCAGCCGAATCCCGCACCATACGTACAAGCATGCCGTCTCCCACTGCAATCCAAGACTTTCCATCTGCATCCTGACTCGGATCACCCCTCTTCGCAAGAACGAAGAATTTTTCTAAAGAAGAATCCCCCTCCCGCAATCCTACGAAAGAGCCACGAGTGATCACCAAGCGACCACCCTGGCCATCAACCTCATTATCACCATCCAGTGAAGCCTCGGGTGCCTGCAGAGCCCGCGCTCCTGCAACCACTGCACCCGCAGCCTGCATGTCACTATGTTCCCAAGCAGCAATCTGCCGCGGGGCACACCCCCCAACTCCGCGAACACGACCAACAACAAGGTCCGCAACAGGATTAGGCAAGAGACAAGCACGCACATCTCCAGCAAAGAAAGGAGCGGCAATGCGAACCACAGCAGTAGGACACTTTTCCAGAGTGCCGCCAAACGTGACACATCCAATAACCCCTCCTGTAGCACAAGATGGATCCACAAGCGACTGTCCAACACCAACAGTGGCGCATCCGGAATCGAAAAGCAGCGAGACCGGAGCACCACCAACAAGACCCCCATGTAGAATCAAAGAACCCCTCCCGTCATGCGCAACAGCAGCAGGAAGAGCGGGAAGTGGATGACCACAAAACTCAAAGCAGCCCCATGGCACCGGGTTCGCGAATAATAGCCACTTGCATTTGGGGGCACCCGCCATGTTATGCTCACGCAAAGTCAATAGCAGAGAGAACAAGTGAACCAGCGTCAAAAGCTTCCCATATCAACAACATGACCACAGGCTCCCCCAGCCTCCTGCCCGCACGAGCAACCAGCCCGCCGACGTATCTCCCTTTCTCTGTCGCCGAGGATCCACCCAGACTATTACCACCTCTGAATGTCATATCAAGCCGTATCACATACTCTGCAGTTCAACTTATTGTCTCCATTGTAACTTGTTATACCCAGGTTCGAACTCCATCCCCACGGATCACCACCATATGTTTATTTCCACATCGATGCGAAACATCCACCCGATCCTGGTTCCCGAGGTCCCCGCAAGGAACATCCTTCTAACCACCATATACCCTCTCCTGAAATGCCTTATAACTAACCAGAGGTGATAGTAACGGAGCAAACTATCAGGCCGTTCTCCCAACCCCTCGAAGATAGAATCACCTGAAACCCGGTTTCCATTGACCCGACAGAAAAACCACCGCCACTCCTTCTCCATCAAATTCCGTAGGAACTCCACGAGCAAAAGCCCTGACCACACGGAAGCGCCGAAAGCCAACTGGCAAAACCCTCCCTCACCCCCCAGGCGCCACCAGGCCATGGCGGGTTCGCAGCAGCACGGCAACAGAAATCCTCCATCTCTTCCATTGTCCTAGGTCCACGTTCATGAAGGAAAGCAAGGAAAGACTCACCGACAGACGACACGACCCTGTCTCCAAGCACCAAGTCCACAAGTCCTTCACAAGCCCTTTCCGTCCCAGACAGCCCAACCCATCGTGAGAAAGCAATGCGCACCCCTGCAATAAACTCGGAGAACCCAACTCCACCCTCAGGCAACATGCTTTCAAATTGTAGACGACAGCCGTCCTCGCCAAGCTGACATTTCTTTAACAAAGCGGCCCCGACAACCTCACAACTGTTCGCGTCAGGCTCATCCACCATATCCAATATACCCAGAGCTCTACCTGTCAGTATCCCCGACAACTGACAAACATACTTCGCCTTGTCCACGTTATGAGCCGCACATGCCCGCCCAAATCCGTCCAGATAGAACACCATGTCATCACCGGAAGGACCAAATGTTGGCAACCCAATCCTAAAAGTATCATCACTAGCCTTACCAGAAGATGAACCCCCGTTTGAATCACCACCACCACTCATGCTCGTCAATTTCAACCTCTCCAACTCCAAAGCTAAGAGCCCCTCCTCATGTTCCACTTCCGCCCCCCTCCCATCAGACTCTCTCTGCAACCCCCTCTCCTCAGCCTGCATTTGAAGTCCCTCATTTTCAGCCCCCCTCTCAAGTCTTTCATTCTCAGCCTCTCCTTCAAGTCCTCCATTCTCAGCCTCTTTCTCAAGTCTTCCATTCCCAGCCTCTTTCTCAAGTCTTCCATTCTCAGCCTCTTCCTCAAGTCCCCCATTCCCAGCCTCCAGCTGCAGCTGGAGTCCCCTCCCCCCAGCCTCCGATTCCCCCCCTTGTCTCTCCATCTCCACCTGGAATCTCCCCCCATCCACCCGCATCTGCAGCCTCCCCTGCCCAGCTTCCATATGCAGTTTCTCCTGTTCAGCTTCCATTGCTTTACCATATCGAGCAGTTGCAAACTCCTCCAACCCATCACCAGTCTTGCCAAGCAATCCACCCCGCTCAACAAAGTGCTCAAATGCAGACATGCCGTCCAACATACGAGTCCAAAACCCGAAATAATTAACCAATCTATTCCAAACCCAAGTGCAACAAGTCTTAACCAAGCACTTGCACATTCACATCACACCATACCATCCCAGTCCCTGTGGGAAACAAGTCTCCAATCAAAGAACCTGCATATGAAACATCAGCACTCAACTCCTGACCACAAGTGCACCTCTCATTCAACAGCGCACGACACCACTCATCATTCATTCACCATCAGTGCAGCAGCAACAGTGCACCAGCACAGCCCATTAACCAATTACTACAACTGCAAACAATGACTATGTAAACACATGCAGAATGTAAACATTGAAAATGTAAACAATACAAACAATGCAAACAATAACAATGTAAACAACAACAAAGATCAGCAACAACACAAAAACCCTCGCAGAAATCAACCAAAAACAAAGCAGAAACCAATGAAATATCACAAAAAATGTGACGATATCTGCGATAGAACCAAACAAAACACATGACACCACAGTGTATAAACAAAAATGTTGTATGAAACTAAATTATAGACAAGAGTAGGCCAACAAATACAAACAAATCAAAACAAAACTAAAGAATGCGAAATAATAACGAAAACAATATTAAAACATGTCATCACAGCTAACATAAATAGCAACAGAAGTCGCTTAGCAAATTCCAGTATCGGAAATTTGCAAACCCTACAGAAAACGCTCACAATAGACGACCTCTATGACGTGGCATAATCTAACGGAGACACCACCCAACCGAGAACCCGCCGAAATATAAACATATAAATATACAAATAACATATAAACATACAACATATAGAATGAGATGACACACAGAAGACCCAGCAGAAGCACAAGGGCACAGCCCACACACAAACAGGCCACTTAACCCATAGGCCTCCAATCGCAGAACAGCAGAAAAACGGATGTCAACCAACGTCCTAAAGAGCGAAGCTCCAACGATGATGGCACATCTGAACTGCTTCCACTGCTAACACGATGGTACAAGAGCTTCTGAAATACTGTGTGTTGAGTTGTTTCGGCACTTGACCTTCTAATCCAAAAGTAAGTTGATGGAAATCGGTACTTGGCCTTCTTCAGAAAACAACCCGTTTCAACCGGCACTTGACCTTCTCAAAAAACGACAGCACTGGAACCTTGACAGCAGCAACTTGCTTGACTTGCGTAAAAGATAACAGCAGTCCGAGTTATCCGGCAACATGTAACAACGCCGGGTACTGTCAAATTCTTGTTTCCGTCAAAAAGTTGAAATTTTGACTTTTACCGGGCAACGCCGAGTACTTTGAAAATTTTGAAGATGTTGATGAATTCTTGTTGAAAATGAAGTGGGTAAGGGACCCCGTGTTTGCTAGTACCAGAATCAAACCAGCTTATGGCCACCAAATGATGCGTGATGCCATATGATGATGGATGGCATCCGCATGTCTGGTTTTGTGTAGTGTGTAGATGTGTTCAGTCAAAACAATGTTCATACAACAATAACAGGGCAATCCACATAGGACGTCAGTAAACTCACGACGTATAAAGTCAATGAGTCTTGAAACAGCCGTTGACGTTTTTCTTCATTATTTATTGTGGACGCCACAGTGACAAAATGGTTACGCAAATGTGTAGGCACATCAAACAGTCATTATCACAGCAACATTCAATACAGCAATAGACGGTAGACAGCATTACAATGATGAGTCAGATGCATGTTATATTTCATAGTGCTGTAAATGTAGTCAGGTGAAAAACTCCATCCTTTTCTATAACAACCAGGAGATAACCAGATGTATGAGATCAGTTCACTCTCCTTAGTTTGACTTCAGCAAGACAGACACGTCTGCCGAAGTATAAATAATGTCCTCAAAAATATCCTCTAGATAATAAAGGTTTTCTAAACCTAGTTCATTTAACAAAGTAGCAAGTAATGGTCCTTGGTACATGCATCAACCGATGCAGTACAATGCAGCGACATGTGAGCTGGAAAGAACATCTCGTGACGACGACTTTCGGAGACAGGCTATGAATCGAAATCGCTCACGACCCAAAATCGATAGAGTTAATGAAAAAGTCAATTTACCTTGCTTTCATGAAATACACAGAAATATCACGCCTCCCGACATGTGGGAAAACACTAGAGGTATTATCTCGACTAAACGAAATATCCATAAGAGGACTACACATCCCTGACAGAACAAAAAAAGCGGAGATCCCCTCTTCAACGAGGCATCTCTTTCGCCATTCCAAATCGCTCACTCCCACTAGTGGTGGGCGGAAACCGATCGACCAAACAACAAGACAAGTCATGCGCAGTCCAGCGCAAAAATGACCACAGCTCAAAAGTTAACTGCATTCGATACCAACGCGAGAAGACAAATGCTTACCGAGAAAAGTGACTATAGATTTCAAGCAGTTGTTGCCCTTGCGTTATAAAACAGACATTGAAATAAAACGATGTTGCCTCTGCTCGATTTCTCCCCTGGGCTCTGGAGACACCTCACTGATAGCTAAATGGACCAAGGAGTATGCTGTCCGACTCTGGATTCAGCAAAGCTCTGACCAGGTGCTGCTCAATACCATCAAGACCACGGTCCCTGAAAACAAGAAGGATGTACCTTCTACGTCATAACTAATTTATACTCTCTTTTTACACTGAGCACAATACATCACAAACATTGAGTTCAGAGCGTTAGGCCAACTGTCAGCTTCATCTGAAATACTTTATACCAGTATTAACCTCCTTAATGGTTACTACGCCTCTGCACTTCCAGCATTATTTCTTTCTAGTCAATCATCTAGGTGTCAGTTTACTGTTTGGCCGTTCCATGCCGTTTTACTTTCCTCCGACACCTTCTGTTCAGGCTGGAGCATTATAGGCTTTACATCATGTTTGCTACTGAACTACACATATATACAGGCATAAATTAACAATTCACATTCAATTTTCATTAAAAGATACTGAATGTTTCAAGCTTACCACAATTCATAGAAAACCAAACACAGATACGTTGACTAGCAATGAATTCTGGCACAAATTCCCATCTGCTTATGTTCCAGGCTTTTATTTAGCAAAAATATGAGCTGGCTTCAACGCACTGTTGCTTTATCAAGCTTATTTGAACTAGTGGTCTCGAACTAACGCTCCTAAGTGATTATATCAGCGAGTCTGGCCAATGGAGCCACGTTTCGACAAGTGTTTGAAAAAAATTTTACCTTCCTACGTCTCCCCTAACAACCAAAGATAGTATTTATAGTCCGACCAATCGTGTTTAGTCTTATATTTGTTGCGCTCCAATCAATTTGGAGTTTACATGGTAGGCTATTTCCGTACGCACGGGTTTTTTAAACACGTTATAAAAAAATTTTATGAGCAGAAATGATTTCATGCTGTCAGGCATCCCCACTATTTTATTTTGGTTATAACTTGTTAATTCCTAGACTATTTGCATAACGTTGTACATATTCTTTGTCAGCAAACCCTAAGGAACCCAAATATATATATTTAATAGAGCTAATATGCTGCGTTCAAAATATGCAATTCCTTCTACCTCCTGTTTCGAAGATGTGCTGTCTGGGTACTGTAATGTTTTCAAACGTAAACCCATCTATTGTCATATCTTTCTAATAAGAGTTTTTCAGGATTTAAAAACCTAACTCTGGGAAGGGTAGTGAATTTATCACTGTCCGTCCGAAAAAGTTAGTGCATGTGGCCTTACACGCGTGATAGTAGTAATTGTGTATCGCGCGACGCGTGTTTAGTGTTGCACGTGTTCGGCTTTATGCCTCTCCCTTCTCTCTATCCTTTAGTCCATCTGTCTTTAGTTACGCTGTGTATAAAATGGAATGAATGAAATATTTAAATTAGGTCATTGATCAGCTTGGTATCTCAATGTTTTTCCAAGAAATACAGCACACGTTTCATTGAAGAAAGCGGGTAAATAATATAGTAGGCTTTTACTATCAACGTGAAAGCGTTACAATTTGCAGACGAAGCATAAAACAAAGGGGATTTCGAGTACATTCCTTGTGACAGCACTGTTATTTTACCATTGCTCTTTTCTTTATTAGAATTTATTTGTTAGGCTTTATATTTACCTGATAATTTATATATGTGGATTAGAATATTTCACGACACCTCCCCTCTTAAAACAGACATCCCATGTCAGTCCTTTATTCTATATACACATAGATAAATGTAAGTCAACTTGACTTTGCTGTGGTGCTATCATGGTTTTATGTAGTTGGGTCCATTCAGAGTAGGCACTACTCATGAAATCTGCCTCAGACTTCTACAACCAATAATATATTTCGGTTATGTTACTGAACAGCCGCAAGTGTGAGTGCTTGTCTTAATGCTGCTTCGCAACCCGTATTCACCATTTCTCTTCTCTGAGTCTGCGCAATGACATGTCCAGAGAACATTATATTTCCCTCAAAATGTACGTTATGAGGAGATAACATATACCTTGTGATAGCAGAGTTTTCGTAGTGGATCCCATAATCTTCTTATTATCCTGTATGAAACATTCGGAATATCCTCAATCAAAGAGGCAACTCAGGGATTCATTACGTTCCTCCGAAATGTTTACATCCAACAATTTTCTCATCATTCTAGAGAAGACACTAGGCGCATTCTTCAATCCAAATGGCAATCTATTTAACTCATAGTGTCCTTCTGAGGTACTAAAAGCTAGGTATGGTCTAACCTCAGGCTTTACTGGAATCTGATAGTATCCTTTACTCAGATCCACTTTTGAGAAATATTTAGCTTTATTTAGTCTGGCAAACAGCTGATTTGTATCCGGCAATGGATCCACCTGTCCTTCTGTAATAGCATTCAGTCTCCTGTAATCTATACAGAGTCTATGTTCTCCAGAGGGCTTCCTTAAGAGTACAACACCGGAACTATATGAGGATTCACTGTGTGAAATAATTCCCTCCTTCAATAGATAGTCTATCTCTTCCTTCAAAGCTTTCTCCTTAGCAAACGGAATCGAATATGGTTTCATACAGACAGGTGTGGGGTCTATCAGTTTCATATCATATTCCAATAGGTTTCTATGCCCTGGTCGGTCTGTTAACACCTCTGCATGATTATTTAGAACCTGTTGCACTCTCTCTTTCTGAGTTTTCGTTAAATGTGTACTGATTTTCACCTGTGCTGCTGTCTCACAGGGGTGTATTGGATATTCAAATGATGAAAGTGGTTCCTTTTTCATCTCCATGGCGATGGACAAGGTCAACAAGTGTGTCTCTTCCTGATGTTCTCTTTCCAAATATTTCTTCAGGAGATTCACATGATAGATTTTTTTTTCCCCCCTTCTTATCTATCTTATAATTTGTTCTAGACACCTTCTCTAGAACTGTATATGGACCCTGCCATCCAATTTGTAACTTATTCTGACTCCCGGGCAAAAGAAGCAGTACTTTCTCCCACAGCCAAATCTCTGTCTTTCGCCTTCCTGTTATAATAGGGGGAGCCGCGCTAGCGTAGTGGTTACAACACCGCTCTGGCGACCGGGTGATACAGGATCAAACCCGGGCGACGGCATTTGAGGATTTTTCGTCGACCGGGATTTGGACTGGATTAACTCGAGACCTGGCGAGGACATTTGAAGGTAGTGTCGTCGACCAGGTGTATGGCGGCTCCCTGAGCCGACCCAGTCGCTGCAATGGGTACCTCCGAAATCGGCGAGTATTTGCCTGAATGGCGAGGGACACCTGTCTCTGTACAAGAAATAAAGGGATACTCACGTAAAATCAATGTCAGGTTAGACATAAAAAAATTAAAAAAAAAATAATAATAACCTGAGATTTCGCCTCGAGTATTAGCGGGCGTACGCAAAAAAAAAAAAAAAAAAAAATAGGCAGCATGTTTCTTCCTGGCTTGTTTTAAATTTTCATTGGCAAGTTTCCAGCCAGTTTTTAAACGAGTGGTCAGCTCATTCACAAATTGGTATGAAGATGTAATGTTTTCCTCTGCCTTTTCATCAGTCCACGTTCTTAACAAAGCTACATATGGACCTTTAATTGTGTGGACCTATTTGTCCATGCACCGGTATGGTCTCTTCCACTCGAAGCTTTATAGTGATGATTTTTCCTCCCAGAGTTATCATTCACAAAACGACCGCTACCAATGCTTTTGGGGCTTTCACCCCACTTAAAATTCTTGAAGTGAGATTTCCTCCCTACATCCTCTTGCTCCAGTTTGTTTAAGTCCGATTGAGGGATTGTCGGCTTATCCTGGGGTAAGACATCTTTTTGCACTCTCCGCATAGTGGCCATTGTAAAACAGTTAAGTGAAGCTTGTCCGTGAAAAGGGGCTTCCCATTCCATTTGGTCCACTTTATCAAATCTATTTCTCTTTTTATTATCAGGCCTAATTTTGCCCCGTGGCGTGTCCAGGTCCTGATCCATGTTCCCACTTGTGGGTGTTCCCTCATGTGCTATGCTACACCTTTCTACAAAATTCTCAATGTCCCATCTTGCTTTGGGCCAATAATAATTGTGAGCCACCTTTTGAATGATGGTACCTATCTTCTCATGGTCCCCATCTGGTTGCACATGTAGGCTCCTTATTAAGTCTGCCCTATATCTTTTAGGAAGTACCAGTTGTCCCTGACCTTTGGATCTAGCTCCAGTCTTCCTATACATCAACTTGTTTTTCATGTAAAAATCTCCCTTGCCTGGAGTTGTATGACAAGTTGACAATTTTCTGAAACAAGGCTTGAGTGTTTTATCCCCAGCCTGTGCCTTCCTCATCTCTTCTGGAGTGGTATCTAACATAATATCCTCCTCCTGTCTTGAGGTCGACCTGACCTGAAGGGTGGCCATATACACAGGTTTCCTTCTGCAACGGTCAGTGTCATGATTGTCCATCTGACAATTTTACACCACCTTTTTCCTTGGTTGAAAGATTTTCTTTCATCATATTTCCTTTCATCGAATTGTGGGAATTTATTTTTATTTTCATACCGTGGCCTATCAAATTGGTGCTTACCTTTGTTTTGATCCCTAGGATCAAATTTATTAAAGTTCTGTGGTGCCCTAAAGTTATCCCCTTGTTTCTTTTTATTACCTGTTACCTCTGCTTGAGCTGCTTGATACCTTTCAGCAACATTTAGCAACTCACCCAGCCTCTCTGCACCTTGTTCCATGAGAAACTTGTTCAGGTCTGGAGCCATGGACTCTCTTAATTGCTCTATAAGGACCATTTCCTTAAGATCTTGGGTTTTCCCCAGAGAAGTCCATTTCTCCAAGTATGTCTCTATTCGTGCAGAGAACTGGTGATAGGTTTCACCTGACAGTAGTTTAGCATTCCTAAATTTTTTCCTATAAATTTCTGCATTCTTTTCATATCTTAACAAAAGAGCCTGCTTTAGCATGTCATAATTTTCCTGATCACCTCTGCTCATTTTTGCAAAAACTTCATAAGCTGCCCCACGAAGTCCCTGAGATAACTTTAAGCTCCACCTTTCTCTCTCTAACCCATACGTGGTAGCTAATAGTTCATACCTATTTAGGTAGCTCTCTATATCATCGTCTTTCTCAACAAAATGATCTAAATGAAAAATTCATAGCTGAGGTTGAGGCTCCTTGGCTAGCAGTGGCATCAGAGGCAAAGGGACTGGCACCATTTTCAGGAGCATGGCCTTGAAACTCAAACTCCCTTAGTCGTAACTCATGTTCCCTTTGTAATCTCTTCTCCCCTTTTCTGCTTCCCTCTCTGCAGTCAATCTTCTTTCTTCTGCTTCCCTTTCTGCAGCTAATTTCTTCTCTTCCCTTTCTGCAGCTAATTTCTTCTCTTCCCTTTCTGCAGCTAATTTCTTCTCTTCCCTTTCTGCAGCCAATCTTCTTTCTTCTGCTTCCCTTTCTGCAGCTAATTTCTTCTCTTCCCTTTCTGCAGCCAATCTTTTGTCTTCTCTTTCTGCTTCCAATTTCTTAGCCTCAGCCTCAATCTGCAACCTCTTAGTCTCAGCCTCAGCCTCAAATTGTAACTTCTTAATTTCCCTTTCAGCCTCTAACTTTCTTTCGGCCTCTTTTTCTAATCTTCTTTCTTCGCGTTCAATAAATTTGTCACATTCCGTAGTGACATAGGCAACCATAACTTGCCCATCTAATCCTAACTCCTTTGCAGTCTGAACAGCAGCAGATCGAAACTTGGCCAGGTCCGCCATTGTCTATCAGGTAAATTTCTACAATGTCTAACCAACAATTCAATTTCTAAATATATATCTAATGGACAACACAGGCACCGTGAGCTCAACCTTATTTAATTCCACCCAAGGATACCTTTTAATTCTTATATTCCCTGAAGTGAATTACCCCCAATATTTTTAATAGGGAAAGATTCAAAATCCCAAAAGCGAGACCCCAATATATGTGGTGAAGTGGGATGTTATAAATATTTATAGGGGACTTAGTGTACTGACTGAGATCAGCTGTGAAGGTATCTATATCTAATAAGAGTAGTGTATTATAGATAACCTTACTTGCTGCCACATATATATATATCTCAGTCAGAATTATTCTGGAATAGTGTGATGACTACGTTGTATGTCTAGGGGATGTGTATGATGAAGTGTAAGTCATAACAACAACAGACAGATAAACAATTTAATTTATTCCACCACACTTGACAACACTGTGACACTCACATACATATAACACTCTAAAGGATATCTTAAAGGAGTCACTGATAACTTTTCAAATAACAATATGTATTCATTGCTGTTATGAATGAATATGTGTCCTGATTCAAATACAAAGGGAACCAGGAATCACAATCAATTTTACTTACAAGTTATATGTACAGAATTTATCAATATGAATATTGTAGTGACATATATTATTAAAAGTATCCTATGTGTGTCAGTTGTGTAGTAGTAATATGAGGTAATACTGGTTTTGTTTTGTTCAAGCTCTGTTGGTATTTGTCATCATGACTTCAATAGTTTGTCTTTTGGGACTAGTATTGGAGATGTTCTAAGTTCCTGATATTAAGACAATTAAATTCCCCTCTGAATGTTATTTTTACAAAGTCATTTCAAGATGAGGGGACATAATGTTGAGCTCAGCTGGCCAAATCAGCTTATCTTGCGTGATGGCGGCAGGAAAGGACTCCTCTGCTCGAATTCTCCTCTGGGCTCTGGAGACACCTCACTGATAGCTAAATGGACCAAGGAGTATGCTGTCCGACTCTGGATTCAGCAAAGCTCTGACCAGGTGCTGCTCAATACCATCAAGACCACGGTCCCTGAAAACAAGAAGGATGTACCTTCTACTTCATAACTAATTTATACTCTCTTTTTACACTGAGCACAATACATCACAAACATTGAGTTCAGAGCGTTAGGCCAACTGTCAGCTTCATCTGAAATACTTTATACCAATATTAACCTCCTTAATGGTTACTACGCCTCTGCACTTCCAGCATTATTTCTTTCTAGTCAATCATCTAGGTGTCAGTGTACTGTTTGGCCATTCCATGCCGTTTTACTTTCCTCCGACACCTTCTGTTCAGGCTGGAGCATTATAGGCTTTACATCATGTTTGCTACTGAACTACACATATATACAGGCATAAATTAACAATTCACATTCAATTTTCATTAAAAGATACTGAATGTTTCAAGCTTACCACAATTCATGGAAATAAACACAGATACGTTGACTAGCAATGAATTCTGGCACAAATACTGGCACAAATTCCCATCTGCTTATGTTCCAGGCTTTTATTTAGCAAAAATATGAGCTGGCTTCAACGCACTGTTGCTTTATCAAGCTTATTTGATCTAGTGGTCTCGAACTAACGCTCCTAAGTGATTATATCAGCGAGTCTGGCCAATGGAGCCACGTTTCGACAAGTGTTTGAAAAAATTTTACCTTCCTACGTCTCCCCTAACAACCAAAGATAGTATTTATAGTCCGACCAATCGTGTTTAGTCTTATATTTGTTGCGCTCCAATCAATTTGGAGTTTACATGGTAGGCTATTTCCGTACAATGGTTTTTTTCAAAAATCGTTATGAGCGATTTTTTATTTTGAGCAGAAATGATTTCATGCTGTCAGGCATCCCCACTATTTTATTTTGGTTATAACTTGTTAATTCCTAGACTATTTGCGTAACGTTTTACATATTCTTTGTCAGCAAGCCCTAAGGAACCCAAATATACAAATTTAAAAGAGCTAAGTGGCTGCGTTCAAAATATGCAATTTCTTCTACCTCCTGTTTCGAAGATGTGCTGCCTGGGTACTGTTATGTGTTCAAACGTAAACCCATCTATTGTTATCTTTTCTAATAAGAGTTTGTTATGATTTATAAACCTAACTCTGGGAAAGGGTAGTGTATTTTATCACTGTCCGTCTGAAAAAGTTAGTGCATGTAGACTTACACGCGTGATGGCAGCAATTGTGTATCGCGCGACGCGTGTTTAGTGTTGCACGTGTTCGGCTTTATGCCTCTCCCTTCTCTCTATCCTTTAGTCCATCTGTCTTTAGTTACGCCGTGTATAAAATGGAATGAATGAAATATTAGATTTAGGTCATTGATCAGCTTGCGTATCTCAATGCTTTTCCAAGAAATACAGCACACGTTTCATTGAAGAAAGCGGGTAATAATACAGTAGGCTTTTACTATCAACGTGAAAGCGTTACAATTTGCCGACGAAGTAGAACACAAGGGGGATTTCGAGTACAGTCATTGTGACAGCACTGTTCTTTACCATTCTTCTTTCCTTTTATTAAATTTATTTGTTAGGCTTTATACCATGTCAGTCCTTTATTTCTATTTACACATAGATAAATGTAAGTCAACTTGACTTTACTCTGCTGTGGTGTATCATGGTTTTTTATGTAGTTCGTCCATTCAGAGTAGGAACTACTCATGAAATCTGCCTCAGACTTCTACAACCAATAATATATTTAGGTTATGTCTGTTACTGAACAGCCGCAAGTGGTGAGATGCTGTCTTAAAATGCTGCTTCGCAACCGCGTATTCACCATTTCTCTTCTCTGAGTACTGCAAGCAATGAAATGTCCAGAGGAGAACATTATATTTCCCTCAAAATGTATGTACGTTATGAGGAGATATTCCCATTATACTGGTGATAGCAGAGTTTTCGTGTAGTGGATCCCATAATCTTCTAATATTATCCTGTATGAAACATTCGGAATTCCTCAATCAAAGAGGCAAAACTCAGGGATTCAATTACGTTTCCTCCTAAATGTTTACATCCAACAATTTTCTCATCATTCTAGAGAAGACACTAGGCGCATTCTTCAATCCAAATGGCAATCTATTAAACTCATAGTGTCCTTCTGAGGTACTAAAAGCTAGGTATGGTCTAACCTCAGGCTTTACTGGAATCTGATAGTATCCTTTACTCAGCTCCACTTTTGAGAAATATTTAGCTTTATTTAGTCTGGCAAACAGCTGATTTGTATCCGGCAATGGATCCACCTGTCCTTCTGTAATAGCATTCAGTCTCCTGTAATCTATACAGAGTCAATGTTCTCCAGAGGGCTTCCTTAAGAGTTGCTTCCAACCCGGAACTATCAACAGGATTCACTGTGTCAAATAATGTGTTCCTCCTCAATAGATATGTCTTCTTCTCTGTCTAAGCACTTTCATCCACTATTAACGGAATCGAATATTTTCTCATACATAGCGGACAGGTGTTTGGGCATTCTTCAATCCAAATGGCCAATCTATTAAAATCGGGCATATCAAAATACAAGTTTGTATGCCCTAGTCGGTCTGTTAACACCGGTATGATTATTTTACACCAGTGCAATCTCTCTTTCTCTGTTTTTCGTTAAATGCTGTGTAACTGATTTTCACCTGAATCACTTTGCTGTCCTCAACTATTTAGCCTTATTTAGTCACAATGAGGTGGAAGTGGTATCCCAATTTCATCTCCTGGCCTTCTGTATAGGATTCAGTCTCCTGTCAAAGTGTATGTCAGAGTCTGATGTTCTCATTCCAAATATTTCTTCAGGGAGATACACCTGTTTCATTATAGACTAATGGATTCTTTCCGACTTTCTGAAAATATTTATCCTTTCCTTCATAGATTGGTTCTAGTACACTTCCTTCAAAGCTTTTCTCCCTGCAAACGGATTTGTAATTGGTTTCATTACAACCTTGACTCCCGGTGTGGGGGTCTATAGTTTTTCATTATCAAATAGCGTCCCATGTATCCTGGTCCGTCTGTTATTTTCTAAGTTATAATAGGGGGGGGGGGGGGGGGAATTCCATTGATTTAATTTAGAACCTGTTGCACTCTCTCTTTCTGAGTTTTCGTTAAATGTGTACTGATTTTCCACCTGTGCCTGCTCGGTTGATTACAGGATTTGTAAATATTCAAAGTATGAATAGTTTGTTCCTTTTTCTTCTCCATCGGGATTGGACAAGGTTAACTCGAAGTGTGATTTTGAAAGATGTTCTTTTCAATATTTCCCTCCAGAGATTCACATGATAGATTTTTCTTTCCCTTCTTATCGGCGAGTATTTGCCTGATTTGTTTCTAGAACACCTTCTCTATGCAAAATGTATATGGACCCTGCCATCACAATTTGTAAAACTTCATTCTGACTCCCAGGGAAATGTAAGAAAAAAAATTACCTTCTCTCCCACAGCCAATCGCAAAAAAAAAAAAAAATAATAGGCAGCATGTTTCTTCCTGGCTTGTTTCAAATTTTCATTGGCAAGTTTTCCAGCCCAGTTTTTTAAAAACGAGTGGTCAGCTCATTCACATATTGGTATGAAGATGTAATGTTTTCCTCTGCCTTTTCATCAGTCCACGTTCTTTTAACAAAGCTACATATGGACCTTTAATTGTGTGGACCTATTTGTCCATGCACCGGTATGGTCTCTTTCCACTCGAAGCTTTATAGTGATGATTTTTCCTCCCAGAATTATCATTCACAAAACGACCGCTACCAATTTTTCTTTTGGGGCTTTCTCCCCACTTAAAATTCTTGATGAGAGATTTCCTCTCTACATCCTCTTCCTCCACTTGTGTAAGTCCGATTGAGGGATTTTCGGCTTATCCTGGGGTAAGACATCTTTTTGCACTCTCCGCATAGTGGCCATTGTAAAACAGTTAAGTGAAGCTTGTCCGTGAAAAGGGGCTTCCCATTCCATTTGGTCCACTTTATCAAATCTATTTTTCTTTTTATTATCAGGCCTAATTTTGCCCCGTGGCGTGTCCAGGTCCTGATCCAATGTTCCCACTTGTGGGTGTTCCCTCATGTGCTATGCTACACCTTTCTACAAAATTCTCAATGTCCCATCTTGCTTTGGGCCAATAATAATTGTGAGCCACCTTTTGAATGATGGTACCTATCTTCTCATGGTCCCCATCTGGTTTCACATGTAGGCTCCTTATTAAGTCTGCCCTATATCTTTTAGGAAGTACCAGTTGTCCCTGACCTTTGGATCTAGCTCCAGTCTTCCTATACATCAACTTGTTTTTTCATGTAAAAATCTCCCTTGCCTGGAGTTGTATGACAAGTTGACAATTTTCTGAAACAAGGCTTGAGTGTTTTATCCCCAGCCTGTGCCTTCCTATTCTCTTCTGGAGTGGTATCTAACATAATATCCTCCTCCTGTCTTGAGGTCGACCTGACCTGAAGGGTTGCAATATACACAGGTTTTCCTTCTGCAAACGGTCAGTGTCATGATTGTCCATCTGACAATTCTTACACCACCTTTTTCCTTGGTTGAAAGATTTTCTTTCATCATATTTCCTTTCATCGAATTGTGGGAATTTATTTTTATTTTCATACCGTGGCCTATCAAATTGGTGCTTACCTTTGTTTTGCTCCTTAGGATCAAATTTATTAAAGTTCTGTGGTGCCCTAAAGTTATCCACTTGTTTCTTTTTATTACCTGTTACCTCTGCTTGAGCTGCTTGATACCTTTCAGCAACATTTAGCAACTCACCCAGCCTCTCTGCACCTTGTTCCATGAGAAACTTTCTCTGGTCTGGAGCCATGGACTCTCTTAATTGCTCTATAAGGACCATTTCCTTAAGATCTTGGGTTTTCCCCAGAGAAGTCCATTTCTCCAAGTATGTCTCTATTCGTGCAGAGAACTGGTGATAGGTTTCACCTGACAGTAGTTTAGCATTCCTAAATTTTTTCCTATAGAATTCTGCATTCTTTTCATATCTTAACAAAAGAGCCTGCTTTAGCATGTCATAATTTTCCTGTTCACCTCTGCTCATTTTTGCAAAAACTTCATAAGCTGCCCCACGAAGTCCTTGAGATAACTTTAAGCTCCACCTTTCTCTCTCTAACCCATACGTGGTAGCTAATAGTTCATACCTATTTAGGTAGCTCTCTATATCATCGTCTTTCTCAACAACATGATCTAAATGAAAATTCATAGCTGAGGTTGAGGCTCCTTGGCTAGCAGTGGCATCAGAGGCAAAGGGACTGGCACCATTTTCAGGAGCATGGCCTTGAAACTCAAACTCCCTTAGTCGTAACTCCTGTTCCCTTTGTAATCTCTTCTCCTCCTTTTCTGCTTCCCTCTCTGCAGCTAATCACTTCTCTTCTCTTTCTGCCGCTAATTTCTTCTCTTCTCTTTCTGCAGCCAATCTTCTTTCTTCTGCATTCCCTTTTCTGCAGCTACTTTCTTCCTTACCCTTTGTTCTGCAGCTAATTTCTTCTCTTCCCTTTCTGCAGCCAACTTCTTCTCTTCCCTTTCTGCAGCCAAGCGTTTGTCTTCTCTTTCTGCCTCCAATTTCTTAGCCTCAGCCTCAATCTGATCAACCTCTTAGTCTCAGCTTCAGCCTCAAATTGTAACTTCTTAATTTCCCTTTCAGCCTCTAACTTTCTTTCGGCCTCTTTTTCTAATCTTCTTTCTTCGCGTTCAATAAATTTGTCACATTCCGTAGTGACATAGGCAACCATAACTTGCCCATCTAATCCTAACTCTTTTGCAGTCTGAACAGCAGCAGATCGAAATTTGGCCAGGTCCGCCATTGTCTATCAGGTAAATTTATACAATGTCTAACCAACAATTCAATTTCTAAATATATATCTAATGGACAACACAGGCACCGTGAGCTCAACCTTATTTAATTCCACCCAAGGATACTTTTAATTCTTATATTCCTGATGTGAATTACCCCCGATATTTGTAATAGGGAAAGATTCAAAATCCCAAGAGCGAGACCCCAATATATTGTGGTGAAGTGGGATGTTATAAATATTTATAGGGGACTTAGTGTACTGACTGAGATCAGCTGTGAAGGTATCTATATCTAATAAGAGTAGTGTATTATAGATAACCTTACTTGCTGCCACATATATATATATCTCAGTCAGAATTATTCTGGATAGTGTGATGACTACGTTGTATGTCTAGGGTATGTGTATGATGAAGTGTAAGTCATAACAACAACAGACAGATAAACAATTTAATTTATTCCACCACACTTGACAACACTGTGACACTCACATACATATAACACTCTAAAAGGATATCTTAAAGGAGTCACTGATAACTTTTCAAATAACAATATGTATTCAGTGCTGTCATGAATGTATATGTGTCCTGATTCAAATACAAAGGGAACCAGGAATCACAATCAATTTTAATTACAAGTTATATGTACAGAATTTATTAATATGAATAGTTGTAGTGACATTATATTTTCATTATTAAACGTATCCCTATGTGTGTCAGTTGTGTAGTAGTAATATGAGGTAATACTGGTTTTGTTTTGTTCAAGCTCTGTTGGTATTTGTCATCATGACTTCAATAGTTTGTCTTTAGGGACTAGTATTGGAGATGTTCTCAGTTCTTGATATTAAAACACATTTACTTCCCTCTTAAGTTTATGTTACAATGTCATTTTAAGATGGGGGTAACATAATATTTGAGCTCAGCTGGCCATCATCAGACTTATCTTGCGTGATGGTCGGCAGGAAAGACCTCCTCAGCTCGATTTCTTCCCCGGGGCTCTGGGAGGAAAGCCCTCACTGATAGCTAAATGGACCAAGGAGTATGCTGTCCGACTCTGGATTCAGCAAAGCTCTGACCAGGTGCTGCTCAATACCATCAAGACACGGTCCCTGAAAACAAGAAGGATGTACCTTCTACTTCATAACTAATTGATACTCTAGTTCTACACTGAGCACAATACATCACAAACATTGAGTTCAGAGTGTTAGGCCAACTGTCAGCTTCATCTGAAATACTTTATACCAGTATTAACCTCCTTAATGGTTACTACGCCTCTGCACTTCCAGCATTATTTCTTTCTAGTCAATCATCTAGGTGTCAGTGTACTGTTTGGCCATTCCATGCCGTTTTACTTTCCTCCGACACCTTCTGTTCAGGCTGGAGCATTATAGGCTTTACATCATGTTTGCTACTGAACTACACATATATACCGGCATAAATTAACAATTCACATTCAATTTTCATTAAAAGATACTGAATGTTTCAAGCTTACCACAATTCATGGAAACAAACACAGATACGTTGACTAGCAATGAATTCTGGCACAAATTCCCATCTGCTTATGTTCCAGGCTTTTATTTAGCAAAAATATGAGCTGGCTTCAACGCACTGTTGCTTTATCAAGCTTATTTGAACTAGTGGTCTCGAACTAACGCTCCTAAGTGAGTATATCAGCGAGTCTGGCCAATGGAGCCACGTTTCGACAAGTGTTTGAAAAAATTTTACCTTCCTACGTCTCCCCTAACAACCAAAGATAGTATTTATAGTCCGACCAATCGTGTTTAGTCTTATATTTGTTGCGCTCCAATCAATTTGGAGTTTACATGGTAGGCTATTTCCGTACGCACGGTTTTTTCAAACACGTTATAAAAAAATTTTATGAGCAGAAATGATTTCATGCTGTCAGGCATCCCCACTATTTTATTTTGGTTATAACTTGTTAATTCCTAGACTATTTGCGTAACGTTTTACATATTCTTTGTCAGCAAGCCCAAGGAACCCAAATATACAAATTTAAAAGAGCTAAGTGGCTGCGTTCAAAATATGCAATTTCTTCTACCTCCTGTTTCGAAGATGTGCTGTCTGGGTACTGTAATGTTTTCAAACGTAAACCCATCTATTGTCATCTTTTCTAATAAGAGTTTTTCAGGATTTAAAAAACCTAACTCTGGGAAGGGTAGTGAATTTATCACTGTCCGTCCGAAAAAGTTAGTGCATGTGGCCTTACACGCGTGATAGTAGTAATTGTGTATCGCGCGACGCGTGTGTTTTGTGTTGCACGTGTTCGGCTTTATTCCTCGCCCTTCTGTCTATCCTTTAGTCCATCTGTGTTTGGTTACGCCGTGTGTAAAATGGAATGAATGATATATTAAAATTAGGTCATTGATCAGCTTGGTATCTCAATGTTTTTCAAGAAATACAGCACACGTTTCATTGAAGAAAGCGGGTAATAATATAGTAGGCTTTTACTATCAACGTGAAAGCGTTACAATTTGCAGACGAAGCATAAAACAAAGGGGATTTCGAGTACATTCCTTGTGACAGCACTGTTATTTTACCATTGCTCTTTTCATTATTAGACTTTATTTGTTAGGCTTTATATTTACTTGATAATTTATATATGTGGATTAGAATATTTCACGACTCCCATCCCCTGTTAGGTGTACGGTTGCTTGTAATGTTAGTCTCTTTATTCGTTGGTGGATTAGGATTAGAGTGTACGGTTGCTTGTAATGTAGTTGCTGCGATTGGTGATTGGTTAGGTGGTACCGGTTTGCTTGTAATGTAGTCGCTGGTTGGTGGATTGTTAGGTGTAACGGTTGCTTGTAATGTAAGTCCCTGCGTTTAGTGGATTTATTAGTTACATGGTTTGCTTGTATGTAGTCGCAGCTTTGATGGATTTGATGGTTATATGGATTTTGCTTTGATGAGACCTACGCGCTATTAACGACTGATCTGTCAGTCCGGACGCTATAGAAAAATATACCATGAATAAGTGACATTGGTTAACAAGAAACATAATCAGTTACCTTTTTTTGTTTTTTTAACTTTGCTGCTTTATTGTAGCTAACTACTACTAATATCAGTAGTTTACACTATAGCTGACTACATACAGGTCAGTAGCTCTTGCTGTTTATTACTCTAGTTTGAATATCTACATTATAAGTAGTTTTACTGTTTAAAGCTATAGTTTTACTACTTACACGTTCATTAGTTTGCCGCTTATACTATAGCTTACTCTCAGCATGTCAATAGTTTGCCATTTATACTATAGAGCTTACTACTCACAGGTCATTTTAGTTTGCCGTTTATATCTATAGCTTACTACTAACTGGTTCAGTAGCTTGCCGTTTTTTACTATAAGCTTGATTTACTTTACATGTAAGTAACATGGCGGTGTTATTTTACATTAGTAGGGTTTCTCAATCCAGGATTCCACAGAACCCTAGGGTTCCGCGAGAGTTCGCTGTGGGTTTCCGCAAGAGATCGTGAACCGAGAAAATATAATAATTTTATTTTTAACTTTGCGCGCCAAGCGATGCTTTAGCGCACTGCAGTGGTGGAAAGTGACCAACCGGTCCCCTGTTATTCCAGGCATACGTAGGAACTGTGTAATCTCTTTCACATAAACATCGGTACACCCTCCATTTCTTTAACCTCCTGTAGAGTTAGTCGTTTCCTTATTAAGACTTTTGGGCCTACTTGGAAACGATTAAAATAATATTTCTATACTCAGAAAGAAGCATGACAATTATTATCGTATTATTGTATATTACAACTTAAAGATCAAGTCTACGACTAACTGAGCTGTATATATCAATACACTTTGTAATTTATTCTGCGGGAATTCCCTGAGACTGACCAAATTATTTCAAGGTTCTGCTCGTCTAGTGTGGTGAAGTGGGATGTTATAAATATTTATAGGGGACTTAGTGTACTGACTGAGATCAGCTGTGAAGGTATCTATATCTAATAAGAGTAGTGTATTATAGATAACCTTACTTGCTGCCACATATATATTATATCTCAGTCAGAATTATTCTGGAATAGTGTGATGACTACGTTATATGTCTAGGGTATGTGGATGATGAAGTGTAAGTCATAACAACAACAGACAGATAAACAATTTAATTTATTCCACCACACTTGACAACACTGTGACACTCACATACATATAACACTCTAAAGGATATCTTAAAGGAGTCACTGATAACTTTTCAAATAACAATATGTATTCATTGCTGTCATGAATGAATATGTGTCCTGATTCAAATACAAAGGGAAACCAGGAATCACAATCAATTTTAACTACAAGTTATATGTACAGAATTTATCAATATGAATATTGTAGTGACATATATTATAAAAAGTATCCTATGTGTGTCAGTTGTGTAGTAGTAATATGAGGTAATACTGGTTTTGTTTTGTTCAAGCTCTGTTGGTATTTGTCATCATGACTTCAATAGTTTGTCTTTATTGGAACTAGTATTGGAGATGTTCTCAGTTCCTGATATTAAAAATTTCAATTAATTCCCCTCTGAATGTTATTTTTACAATGTTATTTTAAGATGGGGGTACATAATGTTGAGCTCAGCTGGCCACATCAGCTTATCTTGCGTGATGGCGGCAGGAAAAGACTCCTCTGCTCGATTTCTCCCCTGTGCTCTGGAGACACCTCACTGATAGCTAAATGGACCAAGGAGTATGCTGTCCGACTCTGGATTCAGCAAAGCTCTGACCAGGTGCTGCTCAATACCATCAAGACCACGGTCCCTGAAAACAAGAAGGATGTACCTTCTACTTCATAACTAATTGATACTCTCTTTTTACACTGAGCACAATACATCACAAACATTGAGTTCAGAGCGTTAGGCCAACTGTCAGCTTCATCTGAAATACTTTATACCAGTATTAACCTCCTTAATGGTTACTACGCCTCTGCACTTCCAGCATTATTTCTTTCTAGTCAATCATCTAGGTGTCAGTGTACTGTTTGGCCATTCCATGCCGTTTTACTTTCCTCCGACACCTTCTGTTCAGGCTGGAGCATTATAGGCTTTACATCATGTTTGCTACTGAACTACACATATATACAGGCATAAATTAACAATTCACATTCAATTTTCATTAAAAGATACTGAATGTTTCAAGCTTACCACAATTCATAGAATAAACACAGATACGTTGACTAGCAATGAATTCTGGCACAAATTCTGGCACAAATTCCCATCTGCTTATGTTCCAGGCTTTTATTTAGCAAAAATATGAGCTGGCTTCAACGCACTGTTGCTTTATCAAGCTTATTTGAACTAGTGGTCTCGAACTAACGCTCCTAAGTGATTATATCAGCGAGTCTGGCCAATGGAGCCACGTTTCGACAAGTGTTTGAAAAAATTTTACCTTCCTACGTCTCCCCTAACAACCAAAGATAGTATTTATAGTCCGACCAATCGTGTTTAGTCTTTCATTTGTTGCGCTCCAATCACATAGGAGTTAACATGGTAGGCTATTTCCGTACAAGGTTTTTTTCAAACATTATAAAAAAAAATTTTATGAGCAGAAATGATTTCATGCTGTCAGGCATCCCCACTATTTTATTTTGGTTATAACTTGTTAATTCCTAGACTATTTGCGTAACGTTTTACATATTCTTTGTCAGCAAGCCCTAAGGAACCCAAATATACAAATTTAAAAGAGCTAAGTGGCTGCGTTCAAAATATGCAATTTCTTCTTACCTCCTGTTTCGAAGATGTTCTGTCTGGGTACTGTTATGTTTTCAACCGTAAACCCATCTATTGTCATCTTTTCTAATAAGAGTTTTTCAGGATTTAAAAACCTAACTCTGGGAAGGTTAGTGTTTTTATCACTGTCCGTCCGAAAAAGTTAGTGCATGTGTCCTTACACGCGTGATAGTAGTAATTGTGTATCGCGTTACGACGCGAAGCGTGTTTTAATTTTGCATGCGTTCGGATTTTCAGCCTCTCCCTTCTTTCTATATCTTTAGTTTGGTAACGTGTAGTAAAATAATTAATGTTAGGATTTAATTTAGGTCATTGCAGTTGGTTTTCAATGTTTTTTCTTAGAAATGCAGCATACATTTTAATTGTGTTGTGGGAAACGCTAATATAGTAGTAGGCTTTTACTATCAACGTGAAAGCGTTACAATTTGCAGACGAAGCATAAAACAAGGGGATTTCGAGTACATTCTTTGTGACAGCACTGTTATTTTACCATTGCTCTTTTCTTTATTAAATGTATTTATTAGGCTTTATATTTACCTGATAATTTATATATGTGGATTAGAATATTTCACGACACCTCCCCTCTTAAAACAGACATCCCATGTCAGTCCTTTATTCTATATACACATAGATAAATGTAAGTCAACATGTTACTGANCACCCGCAAAGTGTGAGTGCTTGGCTTAATGCTGCTTCGCAACCCGTATTCACCATTTCTCTTCTCTGAGTCTGCGCAATGACATGTCCAGAGAACATTATATTTCCCTCAAAATGTACGTTATGAGGAGATAACATATACCTGGTGATAGCAGAGTTTTTCGTAGTGGATCCCATAATCTTCTTATTATCCTGTAAGAAAACATTCGGATATCCTCAATCAAAGAGGCAACTCAGGGATTCAATTACGTTTCGCCCGAAATGTTTACATCCAACAATATTTCTCATCATTAGAGAAGATACTACGGGCATTTCTTCCATCTAATGGCATTATTAATAACTCATAGTGTCTTCCTGAGGTACTACAAAGTAGGTATGGTCTACCTAGGCTTTATGGTAGATCTGATAGAATCTTATAACAGATACTTTTGAGTAATATATTCTAGTTTATTAGTCTGGCAACAGCTGATTTGTATCCGGCAATGGATACATGACCTACTGAAATAGCATTCAGTATGTAACTTATACAGAGTTTATGTTCTCAGAGGGTCTTACTGATTACACACCGTGACTTACTACGAAGATACATCTGTGAAGCATAAATCCTCTAAATATTTATTCAATCTCATCTTCAAAGCATTTCTTATCAAACTGGAAATTGAAAATGTTTTCACAGACGGTGTGGGGTAAACAGTATACATATCATAACCAATAGGTTTTTCTGCCTGGTCGATCTTGGTTAAACTTTGTTTATTAATTAGTAACCTGTTGCACACTCACATAATGAGTTTACGTACAATGTGTATGAATTTTCACCTGTGATGACCAGTATCCGTGTTTTTAATGGCTAAACCAAATTCTGTGAAATTTGTACCTATTTATTAATGGTAAATGCAAGTAAACAAAGGTGTCTCTCTGATGTACTCTACCAAATAATTTTAGATGTTCACTGATAGATTTTTTCTTTCCCTTCTTAACTGATTTAAATAAGTTTTAGAACCTTACTCAACATGTATAT
>JAMPIV010011115.1:15000-17500 GCA_024509875.1 Oreohelix idahoensis | reverse complement strand
CCAGGCATGCATCTACCGAGGCAAGTAGTTAGCCAGCCAGACATGCATCTAGCCAGGCAGCTAGCCTGCAAGCCAAGCAACCAGCAAGCAAGGCATACATCTATCCAGCCAGGCAGCCACAGCTAGCCAGGCAGCCAGGCGGCCAATCAGCCAGCCAGACAGGCACTGAGCTAGCTAGGCAGCCAATCAGCCAGCCAGACAGGCACTGACCTAGCCAGGCAGCCAATCAGCCAGACAGGCACTGAGCTTGCCAGGCAGCCAGCCAGGCAGATAACCAGCCAGCCGGCCAGCCTGCCAGCCAGCAAGCTAGCCCAACTGTCATGAACATTTTATGGTATAATATAGAATTTATGCCGCTGTCTAAGAAAGCAGCTTTTCTGCAAATAGTGCTATTGCGCCGCTGTCTAAGAAAGCAGCTGTTCCGTGAATAGTGCTAAGTATTGCACTGACTATCTGCCTATTTTACTTTGCAACTCATCTTACTTACTTACATGACTACATGCAGATCTGACTGCCTACGTACCTGCATGACTAATTTATTATCTACCTGCCTGTAATAGCATAATAACTAGCCACCATTTATCTTTACCAGAGAGATTACAGAAGTTGGTGTATTGGATTAGTGAAACATCGGGCGGCCAGTTTCATGTGACACCTTGCAATAACAACGAAAAAATCAATATTGACCTGCAATTAACAGTCGGGCGTAAGACGCTGTCGGACTTGTGCTGTAACGAAGACAACAACTGGGGTGAAAAGTAAATAAGATATTGTAAACTTTGCAGTGATATCTAAGATAAGATAAATAGCTAGATAAAAAATAAATAGATAGATAGCTAGATAGCTAGATAGACAGATTGATTGATAGTGCGATAGAGTGAGAGATTGATAGATTGAAAGATTGATAGATAGATAGAGTGATAGATTGATAGAATGAAAGATATATACATAGATAGATAGAGAGATAGAACTATTAAACAAGATTAGAATTAGAATTAAATAAGATACCGGTATTGTAAACTTTGCAGTGATATCTAATATAAGATAAATAGCTAGATAAATAAATAGATAGCTAGCTAGATAGATAGATAGATAGACAGATAGACAGACAGACAAACAGATAGATAGATAGATAGATAGATAGATAGATAGATAGATAGATAGATAGATAGATAGATAGATAGATAGATAGATAGATAGATAGCTGATAGATAGATAGATAGATAGATAGATAGATAGATAGATAGATAGATAGATAGATAGATAGATAGATAGATAGATAGATAGATAGATAGATAGATAGATAGATAGATAGATAGATAGAGATAGATAGATAGATAGATAGATAGATAGATAGATAGATAGATAGATAGATAGATAGATAGATAGATAGATAGATAGATAGATAGACAGATAGATAGATAGATAGATAGATAGATAGATAGATAGATAGATAGATAGATAGATAGATAGATAGATAGAAGAAAGATAGATAGATAGATAGATAGATAGATAGATAGATAGATAGATAGATAGATAGATAGATAGATAGATAGATAGATAGATAGATAGATAGATAGATAGATAGATAGATAGATAGATAGATAGATAGATAGATAGATAGAACTGTTAAACAAGATTAGAAATATAATTAAATAAGATATTGTAAACTTTGCAGTGATATCTAATATAAGATAAATAGCTAGATAAATAAATAAATAGATACATAGCTAGGTAGATAGCTAGCTTGATAGATTGATTGATAGATATATTGATAGATAAATAGACAGACAAATAGAACAAACGAACAAACTTTATTTTCAAAGGGTTAATAATTGGGCACGCAGGCCCGTCTGACATTCTGCCCTTCCTCTCTCTCTCATCATGTATACTATATCCTTTCATCCTCACATTTACTTGAAGCATAATGAAGGCATTTATCATTATAAAAGTAATATTACATTTGCAATAATTATCATAATTAAAGTACGTTTTAAAAAAAATAATAATAATGAATTTAAAAATAAAATAAATAAAAATAAACATTAAAAAAAAACAACAACAGCAACAAGACATAAAAATCGAATTCTTTGTACAGTAAATTAGTGATTTGAGACATATTCAGAGGTATGTTATAAGAACTCGTGACATTTTCAAACGGTGTGCAACTGAATGACTCAGGGACTTTTTTTAGGTTCATCAAGATGAGGTGGGGTAAACAGTTACTTTCCTCGCTGTCTTTGCGTCCCAAACTCAAGACCAGAATTAGATTAGGTAGATAGTTAGATAGATATATACGAAAGCAATTAATTTGCGAAGGGTTGAAAATCGGGCACAGTCCCCTCTTGCATTCTTCCTTCCTCTTGCTCATCTTTTATTACTGTTACTCAAACATTCTCCAGCGTACTGAAAGTATTAATGTAAGGGCAGTGCAACATTACAAGGAAGTATAACAGCATACATTAACAGTACCTGATCATAAAATTAAGAATATAAGTTA
>JAMPIV010011115.1:0-12500 GCA_024509875.1 Oreohelix idahoensis | reverse complement strand
GTGATTTGAGACATATTCAGAGGTATGTTATAAGAACTGGTGACATTTTCAAACGGTGTGCAACTGAATGACTCAGGGACTTTTTTTTAGGTTCATCAAGATGAGGTGGGGTAAACAGTTACTTTCCTCGCTGTCTTTGCGTCCCAAACTCAAGACCAGAATCAGACTAGGTAGATAGTTAGATAGACATATACGAAAGCAATTAATTTGCGAAGGGTTGAAAATCGGGCACAGTCCCCTCTTGCATTCTTCCTTCCTCTTGCTCATCTTTTATTACTGTTACTCAAACATTCTCCAGCGTACTGAAAGTATTAATGTAAGGGCAGTGCAACATTACAAGGAAGTATAACAGCATACATTAACAGTACCTGATCATAAAATTAAGAATATAAGTTATTAAGAATATAATATTAAGAATAAGTATAATGTAATGAAAACTAGATCATCAGAGCCTCCATACAGTATATTAGATAAAAGTACAACACAATCAGTTAGGGTGGCATATAATCAGCACTCATAAAGTATTTGAACAATATACCATTGTATGAGTAAGGACTGTGCGTGTTTTTCAGGTCATTGGGAAGATTGTTCCAAAGATGAGCAGCTGAGTAAGCCAAACTAGTCTTAAATAGGTCTAGCCTGGGCTTGGGTACCTGTAATTTGTTTAAGCGCTGACTACGTCTTTCATTATATTTTAAAAGCGGCCAAAGATACTTTGGAGCATTCTGTGACAGGATTTTGTGAATAAATTTCCCTTTGTTAAATAGAAAGCTAGATAGACAGATATATAGACAGACAGATAGATAGACAGACACACAGACAGATATATAGATAGATTGATTGATTGATTGGGCAAGGCAATAAAAGACAAGACAATATAAGGCCAGCTAGGTAGGCAGCCAGCCAGGCATGCATCTACTGAGGCAGGCAGTTAGCCAGCCAGGCATTCATCTAGCCAGGCAACTAGCCAGCAAGCCAAGCAACCAGCCAGCCAGGCAGTCATCTATCCAGCCAGGCAGCCACAGCTAGCCAGGCGGTCAGCCAGCCAGACAGGCACTGAGCTAGCCAGGCGGCCAATCAGCCTGCCTGACAGGCACTGAGCCAGCCAGGCGGCCAATCAGCCAGCCAGATAGGCACTGAGCTAGCCAGGCAGCCAGCCAGGCAGTCAGCCAGGCAGATAACCAGCCAGCCGGCCAGCCTGCCAGCCAGCAAGCTAGCCCAACTGTCATGAACATTTTATGGTATAATATAGAATTTATGCCGCTGTCTAAGAAAGCAGCTTTTCTGCAAATAGTGCTATTGCGCCGCTGTCTAAGAAAGCAGCTGTTCCGTGAATAGTGCTAAGTATTGCACTGACTATCTGCCTATTTTACTTTGCAACTCATCTTACTTACTTACATGACTACATGCAGATCTGACTGCCTACGTACCTGCATGACTAATTTATTATCTACCTGCCTGTAATAGCATAATAACTAGCCACCATTTATCTTTACCAGAGAGATTACAGAAGTTGGTGTATTGGATTAGTGAAACATCGGGCGGCCAGTTTCATGTGACACCTTGCAATAACAACGAAAAAATCAATATTGACCTGCAATTAACAGTCGGGCGTAAGACGCTGTCGGACTTGTGCTGTAACGAAGACAACAACTGGGGTGAAAAGTAAATAAGATATTGTAAACTTTGCAGTGATATCTAAGATAAGATAAACAGCTAGAAGAAAAAATAAATAGATAGATAGATAGCTAGATAGACAGATTGATTGATAGTGCGATAGAGTGAGAGATTGATAGATTGAAAGATTGATAGATAGATAGAGTGATAGATTGATAGAATGAAAGATATATACATAGATAGATAGAGCTATTAAACAAGATTAGAATTAGAATTAAATAAGATACCGGTATTGTAAACTTTGCAGTGATATCTAAGATAGATAGATAGATAGATAGATAGATAGATAGATAGATAGATAGATAGATAGACAGACAGATAGACAGACAGACAAACAGATAGATAGATAGAAAGATAGATAGATATATGATAGATAGATAGACAGATATATATATATAGATAGATAGATAGATAGATAGATAGATAGATAGATAGATAGATAGATAGATAGATAGATAGATAGATAGATAGATAGATAGATAGATAGATAGATAGATAGATAGATAGATAGATAGATAGATAGATAGATAGATAGAAGATAGATAGATAGATAGATAGATAGATAGATAGATAGATAGATAGATAGATAGATAGATAGATAGATAGATAGATAGAAGATAGATAGATAGATAGATAGATAGATAGATAGATAGATAGATAGATAGATAGATAGATAGATAGATAGATAGATAGATAGATAGATAGATAGATAGATAGATAGATAGATAGATAGATAGATAGATAGATAGATAGATAGATAGATAGATAGATAGATAGATAGATAGATAGATAGATAGATAGATAGATAGATAGATAGATAGATAGATAGAACTGTTAAACAAGATTAGAAATATAATTAAATAAGATATTGTAAACTTTGCAGTGATATCTAATATAAGATAAATAGCTAGATAAATAAATAAATAGATACATAGCTAGGTAGATAGCTAGCTTGATAGATAGATAGATAGATAGATAGATAGATAGACAGACAAATAGAACAAACGAACAAACTTTATTTTCAAAGGGTTAATAATTGGGCACGCAGGCCCGTCTGACATTCTGCCCTTCCTCTCTCTCTCATCATGTATACTATATCCTTTCATCCTCACATTTACTTGAAGCATAGTTAAGGCATTTATCATTATAAAAGTAATATTACATTTGCAATAATCATCATAATTAAAGTACGTTAAAAAAAATAATAATAATGAATTTAAAAATAAAATAAATAAAAATAAACATTAAAAAAAACAAAAAACAACAACAACAACAAGACATAAAAATTGAATTCTTCGTACAGTAAATTAGTGATTTGAGACATATTCAGAGGTATGTTATAAGAACTCGTGAAATTTTCAAACGGTGTGCAACTGAATGACTCAGGGACTTTTTTTAGGTTCATCAAGATGAGGTGGGGTAAACAGTTACTTTCCTCGCTGTCTTTGCGTCCCAAACTCAAGACCAGAATCAGATTAGGTAGATAGTTAGATAGATATACGAAAGCAATTAATTTGCGAAGGGTTGAAAATCGGGCACAGGCCCCTCTTGCATTCTTCCTTCCTCTTGCTCATCTTTTATTACTGTTACTCAAACATTCTCCAGCGTACTGAAAGTATTAATGTAAGGGCAGTGCAACATTACAAGGAAGTATAACAGCATACATTAACAGTACCTGATCATAAAATTAAGAATATAAGTTATTAAGAATATAATATTAAGAATAAGTATAATGTAATGAAAACTAGATCATCAGAGCCTCCATACAGTATATTAGATAAAAGTACAACACAATCAGTTAGGGTGGCATATAATCAGCACTCATAAAGTATTTGAACAATATACCATTGTATGAGTAAGGACTGTGCGTGTTTTTCAGGTCATTGGGAAGATTGTTCCAAAGATGAGCAGCTGAGTAAGCCAAACTAGTCTTAAATAGGTCTAGCCTGGGCTTGGGTACCTGTAATTTGTTTAAGCGCTGACTACGTCTTTCATTATATTTTAAAAGCGGCCAAAGATACTTTGGAGCATTCTGTGACAGGATTTTGTGAATAAATTTCCCTTTGTTAAATAGAAAGCTAGATAGACAGATATATAGACAGACAGACAGACAGACAGACAGATAGATAGATAGATAGATAGATAGATAGATAGATAGATAGATAGATTGATTGATTGGGCAAGGCAATACAAGACAAGACAATATAAGGCCAGCTAGGTAGGCAGCCAGCCAGGCATGCATCTACCGAAGCAGGCAGTTTGCCAGCCAGGCATGCATCTAGCCAGGCAGCTAGCCAGCAAGCCAAGCAACCAGCCAGCCAGGCAGGCATCTATCCAGCCAGGCAGCCACAGCTAGCCAGGCAGCCAGGCGGCCAATCAGCCAGCCAGACAGGCACTGAGCTAGCCAGGCAGCCAGGCGGCCAATCAGCCAGCCAGACAGGCACTGAGCTAGCCAGGCAGCCAGGCGGCCAATCAGCCAGCCAGACAGGCACTGAGCTTGCCAGGCAGCCAGCCAGGCAGATAACCAGCCAGCCGGCCAGCCTGCCAGCCAGCAAGCTAGCCCAACTGTCATGAACATTTTATGGTATAATATAGAATTTATGCCGCTGTCTAAGAAAGCAGCTTTTCTGCAAATAGTGCTATTGCGCCGCTGTCTAAGAAAGCAGCTGTTCCGTGAATAGTGCTAAGTATTGCACTGACTATCTGCCTATTTTACTTTGCAACTCATCTTACTTACTTACATGACTACATGCAGACCTGACTGCCTACGTACCTGCCTGACTAATTTATTATCTACCTGCCTGTAATAGCATAATAACTAGCCACCATTTATCTTTACCAGAGAGATTACAGAAGTTGGTGTATTGGATTAGTGAAACATCGGGCGGCCAGTTTCATGTGACACCTTGCAATAACAACGAAAAAATCAATATTGACCTGCAATTAACAGTCGGGCGTAAGACGCTGTCGGACTTGTGCTGTAACGAAGACAACAACTGGGGTGAAAAGTAAATAAGATATTGTAAACTTTGCAGTGATATCTAAGATAAGATAAATAGCTAGATAAAAAATAAATAGATAGATAGCTAGATAGCTAGATAGACAGATTGATTGATAGTGCGATAGAGTGAGAGATTGATAGATAGATAGATAGATAGATAGATAGATAGAGTGATAGATTGATAGAATGAAAGATATATACATAGATAGATAGAGAGATAGAACTATTAAACAAGATTAGAATTAGAATTAAATAAGATACCGGTATTGTAAACTTTGCAGTGATATCTAATATAAGATAAATAGCTAGATAAATAAATAGATAGCTAGCTAGATAGATAGATAGACAGACAGATAGACAGACAGACAAACAGATAGATAGATAGATAGATAGATAGATAGATAGATAGATAGATAGATAGATAGATAGATAGATAGATAGATAGATAGATAGATAGATAGATAGATAGATAGATAGATAGATAGATAGATATATAGATAAAGATAGATAGATAGATAGATAGATAGATAGATAGATAGATAGATAGATAGATAGATAGATAGATAGATAGATAGATAGATAGATAGATAGATAGATAGATAGATAGATAGATAGATAGATAGATAGATAGATAGATAGATAGATAGATAGATAGATAGATAGATAGATAGATAGATAGATAGATAGATAGATAGATAGATAGATAGATAGATAGATAGATAGATAGATAGATAGAAAGATAGATAGATAGATAGATAGATAGATAGATAGATAGATAGATAGATAGATAGATAGATAGATAGATAGATAGATAGATAGATAGATAGATAGATAGATAGATAGATAGATAGATAGATAGATAGAACTGTTAAACAAGATTAGAAATATAATTAAATAAGATATTGTAAACTTTGCAGTGATATCTAATATAAGATAAATAGCTAGATAAATAAATAAATAGATACATAGCTAGGTAGATAGCTAGCTTGATAGATAGATATATTGATAGATAAATAGACAGACAAATAGAACAAACGAACAAACTTTATTTTCAAAGGGTTAATAATTGGGCACGCAGGCCCGTCTGACATTCTGCCCTTCCTCTCTCTCTCATCATGTATACTATATCCTTTCATCCTCACATTTACTTGAAGCATAATGAAGGCATTTATCATTATAAAAGTAATATTACATTTGCAATAATTATCATAATTAAAGTACGTTTAAAAAGAAAAAAATAATAATAATGAATTTAAAAATAAAATAAATAAAAATAAACATTAAAAAAAAAAACAACAACAGCAACAAGACATAAAAATCGAATTCTTTGTACAGTAAATTAGTGATTTGAGACATATTCAGAGGTATGTTATAAGAACTCGTGACATTTTCAAACGGTGTGCAACTGAATGACTCAGGGACTTTTTTTAGGTTCATCAAGATGAGGTGGGGTAAACAGTTACTTTCCTCGCTGTCTTTGCGTCCCAAACTCAAGACCAGAATCAGATTAGGTAGATAGTTAGATAGATATACGAAAGCAATTAATTTGCGAAGGGTTGAAAATCGGGCACAGTCCCCTCTTGCATTCTTCCTTCCTCTTGCTCATCTTTTATTACTGTTACTCAAACATTCTCCAGCGTACTGAAAGTATTAATGTAAGGGCAGTGCAACATTACAAGGAAGTATAACAGCATACATTAACAGTACCTGATCATAAAATTAAGAATATAAGTTATTAAGAATATAATATTAAGAATAAGTATAATGTAATGAAAACTAGATCATCAGAGCCTCCATACAGTATATTAGATAAAAGTACAACACAATCAGTTAGGGTGGCATATAATCAGCACTCATAAAGTATTTGAACAATATACCATTGTATGAGTAAGGACTGTGCGTGTTTTTCAGGTCATTGGGAAGATTGTTCCAAAGATGAGCAGCTGAGTAAGCCAAACTAGTCTTAAATAGGTCTAGCCTGGGCTTGGGTACCTGTAATTTGTTTAAGCGCTGACTACGTCTTTCATTATATTTTAAAAGCGGCCAAAGATACTTTGGAGCATTCTGTGACAGGATTTTGTGAATAAATTTCCCTTTGTTAAATAGAAAGCTAGATAGACAGATATATAGACAGACAGACAGACACACAGACAGATAGATAGATAGATAGATAGATAGACTGATTGATTGATTGATTGATTGGGCAAGGCAATGCAAGACAAGACAATATAAGGCCGGCTAGGTAGGCAGCCAGCCAGGCATGCATCTACCGAGGCAAGTAGTTAGCCAGCCAGACATGCATCTAGCCAGGCAGCTAGCCTGCAAGCCAAGCAACTAGCCAGCCAGGCATGCATCTATCCAGCCAGGCAGCCACAGCTAGCCAGGCAGCCAGGCGGCCAATCAGCCAGCCAGACAGGCACTGAGCTAGCCAGGCAGCCAGGCGGCCAATCAGCCAGCCAGACAGGCACTGAGCTAGCCAGGCAGCCAGGCGGCCAATCAGCCAGCCAGACAGGCACTGAGCTTGCCAGGCAGCCAGCCAGGCAGATAACCAGCCAGCCGGCCAGCCTGCCAGCCAGCAAGCTAGCCCAACTGTCATGAACATTTTATGGTATAATATAGAATTTATGCCGCTGTCTAAGAAAGCAGCTTTTCTGCAAATAGTGCTATTGCGCCGCTGTCTAAGAAAGCAGCTGTTCCGTGAATAGTGCTAAGTATTGCACTGACTATCTGCCTATTTTACTTTGCAACTCATCTTACTTACTTACATGACTACATGCAGATCTGACTGCCTACGTACCTGCATGACTAATTTATTATCTACCTGCCTGTAATAGCATAATAACTAGCCACCATTTATCTTTACCAGAGAGATTACAGAAGTTGGTGTATTGGATTAGTGAAACATCGGGCGGCCAGTTTCATGTGACACCTTGCAATAACAACGAAAAAATCAATATTGACCTGCAATTAACAGTCGGGCGTAAGACGCTGTCGGACTTGTGCTGTAACGAAGACAACAACTGGGGTGAAAAGTAAATAAGATATTGTAAACTTTGCAGTGATATCTAAGATAAGATAAATAGCTAGATAAAAAATAAATAGATAGATAGCTAGATAGCTAGATAGACAGATTGATTGATAGTGCGATAGAGTGAGAGATTGATAGATTGAAAGATTGATAGATAGATAGAGTGATAGATTGATAGAATGAAAGATATATACATAGATAGATAGAGAGATAGAACTATTAAACAAGATTAGAATTAGAATTAAATAAGATACCGGTATTGTAAACTTTGCAGTGATATCTAAGATAAGATAGATAGATAGATAGATAGATAGATAGATAGATAGATAGATAGATAGATAGATAGATAGATACAGACAGACAGACAGACAGACAGATAGATAGATAGATAGATAGATAGATAGATAGATAGATAGATAGATAGATAGATAGATAGATAGATAGATAGATAGATAGATAGATAGATAGATAGATAGATAGATAGATAGATAGATAGATAGATAGATAGATAGATAGATAGATAGATAGATAGATAGAAAGAAAGATAGATAGATAGATAGATAGATAGATAGATAGATAGATAGATAGATAGATAGATAGATAGATAGATAGATAGATAGATAGATAGATAGATAGATAGATAGATAGATAGATAGACAGACAGATATATAGATAGATAGATAGATAGATAGATAGACAGATAGATAGATAGATAGATAGATAGATAGATAGATAGATAGATAGATAGATAGATAGATAGATAGATAGATAGATAGATAGATAGATAGATAGATAGATAGATAGATAGATAGATAGATAGATAGATAGATAGATAGATAGAACTGTTAAACAAGATTAGAAATATAATTAAATAAGATATTGTAAACTTTGCAGTGATATCTAATATAAGATAAATAGCTAGATAAATAAATAAATAGATACATAGCTAGGTAGATAGCTAGCTTGATAGATAGATATATTGATAGATAAATAGACAGACAAATAGAACAAACGAACAAACTTTATTTTCAAAGGGTTAATAATTGGGCACGCAGGCCCGTCTGACATTCTGCCCTTCCTCTCTCTCTCATCATGTATACTATATCCTTTCATCCTCACATTTACTTGAAGCATAATGAAGGCATTTATCATTATAAAAGTAATATTACATTTGCAATAATTATCATAATTAAAGTACGTTTACAAAAAAAATAATAATAATGAATTTAAAAATAAAATAAATAAAATAAAAAAAAATAAAAAAAAACAACAACAGCAACAAGACATAAAAATCGAATTCTTTGTACAGTAAATTAGTGATTTGAGACATATTCAGAGGTATGTTATAAGAACTCGTGACATTTTCAAACGGTGTGCAACTGAATGACTCAGGGACTTTTTTTAGGTTCATCAAGACGAGGTGGGGTAAACAGTTACTTTCCTCGCTGTCTTTGCGTCCCAAACTCAAGACCAGAATTAGATTAGGTAGATAGTTAGATAGATATATACGAAAGCAATTAATTTGCGAAGGGTTGAAAATCGGGCACAGTCCCCTCTTGCATTCTTCCTTCCTCTTGCTCATCTTTTATTACTGTTACTCAAACATTCTCCAGCGTACTGAAAGTATTAATGTAAGGGCAGTGCAACATTACAAGGAAGTATAACAGCATACATTAACAGTACCTGATCATAAAATTAAGAATATAAGTTATTAAGAATATAATATTAAGAATAAGTATAATGTAATGAAAACTAGATCATCAGAGCCTCCATACAGTATATTAGATAAAAGTACAACACAATCAGTTAGGGTGGCATATAATCAGCACTCATAAAGTATTTGAACAATATACCATTGTATGAGTAAGGACTGTGCGTGTTTTTCAGATCATTGGGAAGATTGTTCCAAAGATGAGCAGCTGAGTAAGCCAAACTAGTCTTAAATAGGTCTAGCCTGGGCTTGGGTACCTGTAATTTGTTTAAGCGCTGACTACGTCTTTCATTATATTTTAAAAGCGGCCAAAGATACTTTGGAGCATTCTGTGACAGGATTTTGTGAATAAATTTCCCTTTGTTAAATAGAAAGCTAGATAGACAGATATATAGACAGACAGACAGACACACAGACAGATAGATAGATAGATAGATAGATAGATAGATAGATAGATAGATAGATAGATTGATTGATTGGGCAAGGCAATGCAAGACAAGACAATATAAGGCCGGCTAGGTAAGCAGCCAGCCCGGCATGCATCCACCGAGGCAAGTAGTTAGCCAGCCAGACATGCATCTAGCCAGGCAGCTAGCCTGCAANCCAAGCAGTGCAATGATAGCCAGCCAGGCATGCATCTATCCAGCCAGGCAAGCCACAGCTAGCCAGGCAGCCAGGCGGCCAATCAGCCAGCCATTAGGCACTAGAGCTAGCCAGGCAGCCAGGCGGCCAATCAGCCAGCCAGACAGGCACTGAGCTAGCCAGGCAGCCAGGCGGCCAATCAATCAGCCAGCCATTGACAGGCATGAGATCTTGCCAGGCAGCCAGTACAGGCAGATAACCAGCCAGCCGGCCAGCCTGCCAGCCAGCAAGCTAGCCCAACTGTCATGAACATTTTATGGTATAATATAGAATTTATGCCGCTGTCTAAGAAAGCAGCTTTTCTTCTGCAAATAGTGCTATTGCGCCGCTGTCTAAGAAAGCAAGTTCCGTGAATAGTGCTGCTACATTGCTTTATCTACCTATTTTACTACATTAAGAACTTACTTACTTTTACTTTACATGTGACTATCTAATGCAGATTGTGAACTGCCTACGTACCTGCCTGACTAATTTATTATCTACCTGCCTGTAATAGCATAATAACTAGCCACCATTTATCTTTACCAGAGAGATTACAGAAGTTGGTGTATTGGATTAGTGAAACATCGGGCGGCCAGTTTCATGTGACACCTTGCAATAACAACGAAAAAATCAATATTGACCTGCAATTAACAGTCGGGCGTAAGACGCTGTCGGACTTGTGCTGTAACGAAGACAACACCAGGGGGTGAAAAGTAAATAAGATATTGTAAACTTTGCAGTGATATCTAAGATAAGATAAATAGCTAGATAAAAAATAAATAGATAGATAGCTAGATAGCTAGATAGACAGATTGATTGATAGTGCGATAGAGTGAGAGATTGATAGATTGAAAGATTGATAGATAGATAGAGTGATAGATTGATAGAATGAAAGATATATACATAGAAAGATAGAGAGATAGAACTATAAAACAAGATTAGAATTAGAATTAAATAAGATACCGGTATTGTAAACTTTGCAGTGATATCTAATATAAGATAAATAGCTAGATAAATAAATAGATAGCTAGCTAGATAGATAGATAGATAGACAGACAGATAGACAGACAGACAAACAGATAGATAGATAGAAAGATAGATAGATATATAGATAGATAGATAGATAGTTAGATAGATAGATAGATAGATAGATAGATAGATAGATAGATAGATAGATAGATAGATAGATAGATAGATAGATAGATAGATAGATAGATAGATAGATAGATAGATAGATAGATAGATAGATAGATAGATAGATAGATAGATAGATAGATAGATAGATAGATAGATAGATAGATAGATTGATTGATAGATAGATAGATAGATAGATAGATAGATAGATAGATAGATAGATAGATAGATAGATAGATAGATAGATAGATAGATAGATAGATAGATAGATAGATAGATAGATAGATAGAAAGATAGATAGATAGATAGATAGATAGATAGATAGATAGATAGATAGATAGATAGATAGATAGATAGATAGATAGATAGAACTGTTAAACAAGATTAGAAATATAATTAAATAAGATATTGTAAACTTTGCAGTGATATCTAATATAAGATAAATAGCTAGATAAATAAATAAATAGATACATAGCTAGGTAGATAGCTAGCTTGATAGATAGATATATTGATAGATAAATAGACAGACAAATAGAACAAACGAACAAACTTTATTTTCAAAGGGTTAATAATTGGGCACGCAGGCCCGTCTGACATTCTGCCCTTCCTCTCTCTCTCATCATGTATACTATATCCTTTCATCCTCACATTTACTTGAAGCATAATGAAGGCATTTATCATTATAAAAGTAATATTACATTTGCAATAATTATCATAATTAAAGTACGTTTACAAAAAAAATAATAATAATGAATTTAAAAATAAAATAAATAAAAATAAACATTAAAAAAAAAAACAACAACAGCAACAAGACATAAAAATCGAATTCTTTGTACAGTAAATTAGTGATTTGAGACATATTCAGAGGTATGTTATAAGAACTCGTGACATTTTCAAACGGTGTGCAACTGAATGACTCAGGGACTTTTTTTAGGTTCATCAAGACGAGGTGGGGTAAACAGTTTCTTTCCTCGCTGTCTTTGCGTCCCAAACTCAAGACCAGAATTAGATTAGGTAGATAGTTAGATAGATATATACGAAAGCAATTAATTTGCGAAGGGTTGAAAATCGGGCACAGTCCCCTCTTGCATTCTTCCTTCCTCTTGCTCATCTTTTATTACTGTTACTCAAACATTCTCCAGCGTACTGAAAGTATTAATGTAAGGGCAGTGCAACATTACAAGGAAGTATAACAGCATACATTAACAGTACCTGATCATAAAATTAAGAATAGAAGTTATTAAGAATATAATATTAAGAATAAGTATAATGTAATGAAAACTAGATCATCAGAGCCTCCATACAGTATATTAGATAAAAGTACA
>JAMPIV010011114.1:237500-270770 GCA_024509875.1 Oreohelix idahoensis | reverse complement strand
GGTGGGCTGGGTCCGAGCAGTGTTGTGAGAGTTTGAACTAAGTAGTGTAAGGTATTCGAGCACAGTGGAGTTGCACAGAAGTTTTAGTTGATGTAATGAGCAGATGTGAGCTGGTACATGCAAGTACTATGTGCTTTAGCTTAATGAGATAAAATAATGGTCACGCCTTTCCTGACTGCCTATTGATTGTTGCATGTTTCTATTTGTTGCCAACTATGGAGGAGCTGGGGTTGTGTGCATGAATACCAACCATGGAAGGACCCGCATGCAATAGGCAATTTGTTCTAGCTTGCACCTCGGGCAATAGCACCTTGATGAGTTGCTTGTGTTGATGGGGTTGTCCGACCGTTGTTTATTTTTAGCATAGTGCTGGTTTTTTTTGGTTGTGCCTCGTTTTTGGGTTCTGAGATCATGTGACCACACCGTGGGAGGTATTTCTTCACCAGATTTCGGGTGGGCTGGGATGGTGGCTGGGTATTGAGGTTCTTACTGTTTCTTCGCTGTACTCTGGAGAAGGGAGCTTCGACCACATGCTGTTTGTTTCATGTTTTATTAAATATTAATGGTGTGACGGTAATGTGAAACTTAGTGAGTTGATTTTGCATATGCAATAAGTACAGTGGCATCTATCTTCTGTTGTATTTGTTGGTTTTAGTTTTTGCCAGTGTAGGGAGAGTTATGTTTCTGTGGAAAGTGTCTATCGTATATGGCGACCTTCAAAAGTTTAGCTGATAGAAAATTTTATCCAGGGTCACAGTGTGGTTTCTTCGAGAGCTGTGCTAGATGGTTAGTGGTAGATAATAGGACAGTACAGACTGTTCTTTCCTCTCCGCCAGCTTCAGGGAAAAAAATCAGAGGAGAGAGCGGGAATGGAAAAATAAAATGAGAGAGACAGTATTCTATTGGACTTTTCTGTATCGCCGCCTTTTATTGACCATCAACAAAAGCGTTTGGCATCTGTTTGACCTGGGTAGTAGGGATATGGACTCTTTCACACATATCCATCACTGTTGAAAAATAGGATTGCCATTGTCCTATTATTGAGAGTGAAATGATAAAGGCATGTCATTGACATGAAGACAATGAAGGGTACAGTACAAATAATGCTGGATAGCCACCCGTTCACAGCACGTTTTTGACTTACGTATTATGCTAAGTTGGCGTGTTTTTAAACAAATGCCATGGCAGTTCTGGCTCCATCGCCTCTTCGGGGATCTTCTTTGGCACTTACTCTCTGTGAAACTTGTCATTCAGAGATGCAACTGGAAGGGTATATGACCATCAACACTCGGTCAGATGGAACCCCCCCGGTCTCGTTTAAATTTTCTAAAAGGCCTTCTGGTCTGAGAGGCAAAACATAAAAACAAAAAACAAATCAGAGAAGGTTAGCTATAAAGAGACTTGTTATTCACGCTCCAATATAATGACTGCGTTGCAGTAATAACTTCTAAAGCCAACAGGGAGCTTCAGAGCTTGATTGCAATGCGTCTATCACCCAAGCTATTGCAAGAGGACGTTCTTTGGCACGGCTCTGGACAATAAGTTCTAAAGTAAAACAAATGTGAGCTGTGTCAGGATGTGGAGTGTTGCGTGCACACTGTTCATGTTACCCTATCGATATCTTATCGGTGAGTTCGGCAGTGGGTGCAAAAATCTTCAGACATAACTCGGGGTCTACCATCAATGTCAACGACATTCTCTTCTGGACACAGATATATTGACAGCCGCATGGCTATAAGCTGCCCTGCAGGCTACCATTTTGCCGACTCGCCTACACATCGCATGTGTTTGGGGAGTAGAAAAATTGTCACCTCTCAAACTCACGCAATGAATCGACACTCAAGCGTGTGCAAAGTATATAAACGCCTGCATCTCCTGACTTCACCAGCATCACTCTGTATGAGCCATCTACTTAAGGCGAGGACGTGGACAACTCCTATGCCTTAAGTAAGAATAGAAGGCTCTCATAACTTCCATTTTTTCTACGGTGTCTACTCCAAATAATCGGGGGGGGGATTTCTCAGTACGGAAAGATAAAATTGACAAATGTTCGACGGTCGTCTGTTTTGTCACTATGATGGCGCTCATCAAGCATGTATACTACTGCTCTAGAGAGTGCTAGGACTATCGCTGGGTTGGCCTTGTCCGCCGCATGGGTCTGCTGCCAGCCGCATAGGAAGATGGGTCACATCACCTGATACGGATATTCTTATCAATCGGACATACATGGCAGGATTGGCATCAAAAGAACCAGGTTAGGTCGCCCCACGCGACCAGACAGTGCCAGATGAGATTCTAAAGTTGTGTGTTAAGAGAGACATGAGGGCACTGGGCAATATACAACTTCAGAATTTTCAAATAGACTTAGTAAAAAAGAAATAACCCTATCTACTGTTTGTATTCGCTTTACAAATACAATTAGAATTGTACTTTGTTCATGTATTCGTTGTTTCATAAAATATGTTTTCTTCATTTAGGAAAAGGATGTATTCGTGCTTCTAATATTGGTATCTATTTTGTACTTGGATTTTGTATGTGTTTGTGATTGTTTATGCATGGCTCTATGTTTTTGACCTCAGGTTTTGGTTAGTCTCTTGAAGGTATGAACTACTTCTGCAGGCTTACTATTATATAGGGCTGTCAGGCTTACTGTGCTGTCTTATTTTTGAGTTTAGATTGCAGGATTCTAGAGTCTCGCAGGGTGCTTTCAATTATGATTGTTATAGCATCTAATGTTACATTCCTTAATTTTCGGACTATAGCTGATAAATATAGTATGGCCTCGATCTGATGGACCTGGCCCATTTGTCAATTAGATATTTTTATGTTTGTCCCTGACCAAAGGGGATAGCATTACAAGGTGTTCCAGTTATGCAGCACCAACTACATTATTTATCTTGTTCTGCAGCTGAAATAGTTTACTCTTTTCTCATTCCCATTTTCTATCATTTATAGTGCTATGTAATCATGGGCAATTATAGATTTATTTTTCCTTCCCATATTCTATATCACAATAAGCTTTTATGGCATGTTACTACATTGTGAAATAGTTCAATAACAAACACTGCTGTATAAAAGTAATTTCGAAAAACATGTGGATTAGATTATCCTTGAAATGGTTGATAAGAAGTTAGAAATTACCGACAGTTATGTAATCAGTTTTCTGGCTCAGATGGGCAATTGGTCCAACATGTGCTAGAGACACCCATGAAAGAATTGAGAGATCATAACTATTGAATTATATCTGCTTTTAATGCAGGAAGTGAGAAAAAGACAAAGGGTTTATTAAGACACGAACCGAGAATTTATATGTAAGAGTTTGCGTAAGCTTGCAACAGGGGGGGTCCCACTGAGAATAACGAAGTGAGATTATTATGCATGTAAATACAGCTTCATCTTACTCTTAATCAATGAACATGACTTTACGTCTTCGATTTACATAATTCATGTAATTTAAGTATGAATATTATATTTTGCATAGCGTCCCAACTTCATACCACTATGTTTTCTCTGGATAGCTTGCACTTTCCTATCTGCCATAGTGGGCCATCTATTATGTTTGATAGGTTACGATCTAATATTGGTTCGTTACTCTAGTATTCAAGCATGGTTTAGAGGGTGGATGGTGGACTGCGCATTCGATGTGGGGCTTATTGGTGTTTTTCGTTTCTTGGGGTTCTCTTGTTCTGCTCCTATAGTTGCTCTTTGGAGTTATAGAAGTGGTTAGTTACTTGGGAGCTTCAAGCAGTTAGCTTCTTCTCAAAGCCTTTTTACTTCACCTGCGTGAGGATATAATGGCGTTAGGATTTATTATCATGGGAAAATAGTGGGGAAGGTTTCGATAAATGCGCGACACTCAGGCTGCGGTGCGGCGTTGTGACTTATCTTCGCGGGTGACCATGGGGCATCTTTCTAAGTGTTTGACCAGCTCGTCTATCTCTTCCTTTTTCTTCTTTCAATATCCCCCACCTCGGGGTTTGTAGTTTTATTCCATCTTTTTACCCTTGCAACTAAAAATGTGGGATTGGAGGGAGATGGAGGATTTGGGCTTTCTTGCAACCTACCATTGGAGGTTCTCTAGTAGACTCTGCGGGACATGTCATGTTTCACCCTGGCCCACTTTAGCTGCGGCCCTGTGTGTATTGTTTCCCAAGGTTTGATTGAAGGCTCCTTACGCCATGCAAAGGGGGTGGGGGTTGGGGTTTTATCTACCAATGACAAGAAGGCAAAATAACTGGAACAGAGCAGCCAGACAATGGACAGTTGTTTGTGTTGTGGACATTTGTTGCAAACCCCGAGAACCAAACCTTGCCCAATAAGTGACATGTGCATTGCCACGAGGACGTTCTCTACCCTGCAATGGGAGTTATGGTCCAGCCGGTGGCACAGCCACTGCACCTAGACCTCCAACCAGCCTGAACGAAAGGATGTCAGTTCAATATAGACAGACACACTGCTCTGTCACCTTCTGGAATTGGGGGACCCGGCAGCCAGGGAACGGCTACCTCAAAGAACCGACGCCACAGTCTTATGGGTGTCGGGGGCAGCATTTGCCTGCAACAGCGAAAAAGCTTTCCAAAAACTGCCCTTCTTACCAGGCTATGTAACTCTTATTATCCGGCAAGCCCGTGTAAGGGGCGGGTTTAGTACAATTTTACGGATCGACAGTTTCAAGTGAGCGCGCGATGTGTTTTATAACGATAGCAAAATAGCGCGTAAAAAACGACGGTTCTTAAGCTCCTAGTCTTATAGTAAGAGTTAATGGGAAGAAAAATTCCAGTTCCAAAGTTTCAGGATATTATTAAAAAGTCATGCCAAGACTGCCTGCATTGCATTACGGGGTGGTATGTAGCATGGGGTCATTCTGTCAGCCCATACGATCCCTGGATTCATAAAGTTAAATCGCACGCCGTTGCGCATTTCATGCATTAGGTCCTTAAAAGGATAAAATTGTCTAGTCGCCCCGCGGCACACCTGTGAGTGGCGTAGTATGCATTGTAAGAATGGAGGGGGGGGGGGGGGGGGGGTTGTGTATGGAAGATGTCAGATGTATAAGCAGTCAGGTAGAGCTTTTACTGAATTCACCTCACGAAGAAGAAATTAAATGGTAGAAAAATGATAGACAAAAAATGTAGATTGGTGAATGGACATTGTCACAATTGTATGTTGTGTATCCTGTTCCCTGTTTCCCTTAACTGGAACGATTTCAGAAGGCACTGGCCAAATGTCTTCTTTAGCTTTGTTAAAAAACTCTGGTTAAGTCAAATTCTAATAACCAGAATTTTAGGATAAGTTGGAGTAATTTTTATGTCCCAACTCAAATTTGGACTTACATAAGTAGACGTTCTGCCTTCATTGCCTGAAGATAAACAGAGAGTGATACCCGAGGCATGTGAAATAGATACAATAAAACATAAACAGTATTTGGCAAGCAACTTATAAGGAAAGATGAGATGGAGGAAGGTACAGGACAACAGACAACAGAAAAATTTCAGAGGGCAGGGGAAGGAACTCTTTCTATATAGGTGTGTCTGCAGTAGTTTCGCTGACAGAATTGAAAAAAATACTAAGCCAAAAACACAATTTAAATGTTTTTACTTTGCTCGCTAGCAATTAACTTGATAAGTACAATTTTGACTCGCTAAAAGTGCTTTTGAAATATATGGAAGAAATAAAAATGTAAATCAAATATACTGTTATGAATTAAAATAATTGCTTTGTTGGTTTACCACTTATTTCTGTTGTAAATGTTCCGTCTTTGAGCAAAAATTGTGATAGGCAGATTTTAGGATAAGTATAAATACTTTAGATGGCCCCAGTGACTTCGTAAGCTTTTCTGGACACACACCAAACAACAACACACAATCACCCCAACATAACAACACACCTACACCCGCACCGCCCAACAAACCAGTCAAAAAAACCAAATTCTGGTACAAACAAAGCTTCTGTTTTCTGAACATTTATACTAAACAGGTGATCAGTATTTTGTTTTTTTTACATAGTTCAACACAAACATTCCGTGGTGGTGGAATTTTACTTTGGAAGCTGAGTGGTGACTTGGTATTGATTCTATTTCCATCTTTACCTCAGCAACAACAAAGCCAATTAAGGGAGCTAAACATAACAACACTTGTGCAGTATGTATACAGGACACAGGGCCGGTACATGATTAAAACTGACCAGTTTGGGTCATTATTATCTAAATGAGGGAATAAAGGTTTGGGGGGATACAAAAAACAAAGTTATAACAGTACGTAATCAAGACAACTAAAATGGATATCTGGCTTGTTGCTATAGACTTGGCCTATCAAGTCAGGGAAGACAAGCACAACGATAGAAGGGCATATCACTTCAGACAATGAGATAAATTAACATTTCAGTGACAGGGATCCAGCCTCTTAGACAATCCGGGAGTCTTAGGTCTGGACTGGTGTCCATTATCTTTCACTAGCTGTGAATTCTGTTTAAAACCACTGAAAGACCAATTTCACTTCTGTACATTCCTTTGAGGGTTTCAATTCATTCAGCTATTTTGTACTATGACACTTCCGTTATCTTTCTAAATATAAGACCCTTTGATGAGCAATCTAATTCTTCTTGATGGTAGAACAAAGATGTTAGCTTCCTTTACTCCTGCATAGTGGGTAGGATGGAGTCTACCTTAAGCGTCATAAGAGACTAATCACTCAACCTTGGCTTGTGTCACTCTGTAGACAGGGTTCTTTTGGCGTGTTCATCTGGCAGATGGTGCCATTGTTCATTGAAAACCCTATAAATAAAAATGTTCGGTTTACTGGGACTGGAATTTCGATGTGGGCGTAACGAAGCTCTCGCCCAGCATATTCAGAGAGAGGAGAAAACGTCGAAAAAAATGATAAGTAAATCAAAATAAGGGCCCCGTTAACAACAAACCCGCATTTACACCATAGTCCCAGTTATGACTGAAGGGCTGTTAATCTCAGGTGAACGCACAACAACATAAACAATCAACAATTACAACAACTGACTCCTTGTCATGACAAGAACATCATTCGCCAACAATAACAATTATTTAATAGACGAACGATACCCAACAGAAATAAAGAAGCTGTCACCTCACCGGTCCCGGATCTTCTTTCCCCAAGTCTGTTATGGTCACTCTACAGACCGAATCCACTGAATGCCCCCTCAACAGGGACAATTTCCCCCGTAGTCAATTTTGATCTGGCTATTTGTCATCTCAGTATACAAGCTTTTCGATAGTTAAAATTTTCAGGAGGCTAGAAGCGGCAGGGGGTTATACACTTCTCATCTGTACCCTATAAGAGCAACTTTTGAAGGAGATGGTTCAGCAGTCATTTTATGACTGCCACAGTTACATCTGATCGGTACGTTCCCTATCTCCTAGTTTCTTGAATAGGGATGGTATCACCTCAATCTGTTGTGGCCAGTGAAAGTTGAAGATTGACCACTTGTTCTCTTCTGTGGAGCTGGTTAGTAAAGCATCATTACTGTTATGACCTGAATGACTGTCATTCTACATTTCCATTTGTTTCTGTAACTAATTCTGATAAAAACTCTTTGCCTCTCAAAAGTTATGTTGTGCATCAGGTCTGAGGTACTAAGTGAACCTGTCTTTTTTGCCATTTGTCATAGCACTTCTTCATTGGACGGTAGATGTGACAATGACTTGGGCCGTCAGTTATGACACAAGTCGTTTGAACTCTGTTCAACAACAGTTCACTCTGGAGCACCGTCGGCACATATGAGTTCATACAGGAACTGTAACATAATTTACCTGGCTCGTCACTTTTCATCAGTTGCAGTAATGGACTGACTAGAGCCTACTCACCTACAATCTAGCAATCTTGTCTATATCAACCACTGACGGATCTGTCTACAGGCACCAAGAACACCCACATATTTATACAGATTATGAGCCTGAACAAACTAGTGACCCTCAGGGGCGCAGTATCCCGTTGAATATGTCTAAGTGTCCCTGATGGATGAAAGTCATAGACCTCGCGGATTACGGTTTAAAGTCAAAAACTTTACAATCCGTCAGGGGGCACAGTAGTTTACTGAGGGGGACACTCACCTCCGATGTTTAGTGCAGTCAGTTATTCACTGACGGATATGTCACCTTAGGCATGCTAGCGAGTTATGGAACTGATAGGGGGGTTTAAATTATCGAAAGGTCATTCTAATTGTCTTCTATCTCATCACGATGGAGAAGTACCACGGATGCCTAGGCTTGCAACTGTCAAACCTAGCTGATAGCTTCCTATATCCCGTGCTCTCAAGGTGTTGAGTCTAGGACTTCATGCCTAGGGGTCATGGTTCTGATCCAGCGATTACCAAGGCTCCATTGTTCTTCTGGATCTAAATCTCTGCCTTCTTCGAGCGTGATAGCGGGCTGAGTCTAGCAAAGACCAAGGACAACTGCACGGATTGTAGTAGCTGCTTTCATTGTGTGCTCTTATGAGGTTTGATTTCTCTAATGGTTGTTTATACATCTCCATCGTGGTTTCTCAAAGTTCTAGAGTGATGGTCACGGATTCAGTGACCACTTGAATGCTCTGGTTTTAGAGTGAAGAGTCTTGTTCCAATGACAATTGTCTGGTTCTTGTCATTCTTGTTCCAAAGGGTACCTTGATTGGCATGGTTCTCTTTTTGCAATTTGTTTGTTGTCCATGGACCATCTCTACTGGTTCTTGTTTAAAATCTCTTTTTGCACTGGATAATTACTGTTTTCTGTGTCCATGTCACTTTACTCTCCACTTGGCACCTAAGTGATTTCTTGTATCTTTCATAGCCAGCCTGGAGGCTACTGAGCCAGACATAGAACTGTTCATTAGATGGATCTCGTTAGATAGCTTACTGAGCACCTGACCTGGATCTTGTCGCGATAGTCTTCTAACATGTATGCTGCTAAGCACCCTACAGCATGGGTCTTGACCTATCAATCTACTTCACTGGCACCTAACCTGGGGACTCTAAAGTCATCATCTTCTGTCCACATGAAACAACCTACTGTTATTGAGCATGTTCCTCATTGGAGATCTTTATCCCCCCCCCCCCCCCCCCCCCCCCACCAGTCTTTGCTTGAGTACATCTGGACCCCCGGGGAATGCGTACCATTAGCATTCGATATATTTATACTAGATTTATTGTAGACTTCGTCTCTTGTATGAAAGTTCATTTAGGTTAATGCATTCAAATTAGTTTGTCTGTTTTCTTTACTATTGGCATCATTGGAGATATTTGTTTCCCTGAGATAAACGATTACTGAGTGTGGTCGTTAATATTGGCTATATTTTTGCCTGTACCATGGGTCACACTGATTAAGACAATTTGTTATAATAGATGTGCTTCACAAGCAGCTATTCGTAATATGGTTGGTAACATTTTTACGGACTTTAGAGTGATCAAAGACCGTTCATGTGACGTACGGACCGTCCCATTATGAGCATGATCTGATGGTGATAAAGATTGTGAGCATACACTCTTGTCAAGATGTTGTAATCAAGTCAGATTTGAACGAGGGAATAGTGTAAGAGGAAGATCTGTCTCTGGAGTGAGTAGTTTCTCTAGTCCAGCCTATCTATACGACTATATTTTAATATAAGACGGCCTTTCTCTCCCTATATGAAATATAAGTTACACTACACACACACAATTATGAGACAACAGTACACACAAAACGTGAAAAACTAAATATGGATAGTCGGGTATGGGTCTGACCAACGCACACATGTAAGTTCTTTTTGTTGTTTATTATCATTAAACTTTTTACCACATCAAACATATAGAGAAATCGAATAAATCAAGTTTACAGATATATAAAAATAACCGAATAAGTGCCCTCCCCTTGTTGAGAAAAGATCCCAAAAGAAGTTAATAACCCAAAGGTCAAAGATTTGCACTAGATTACAGAATAGACTGTGAAGAACAAGTTCCCACTAAATTACTACTCAGTAAAGTACTCAGGTTAGCGAAAATAAAAAAGGTAGTTAGTACAATGATTCTAACAAAGGAAACTATTTACTCTCTGTTACGATATGTTAATTGCTGTGTGCAGTGTTATAATTGAGTCGTGAGGACTTTAGGCCTTTATTTATGTGAACTGCTGTGTGCAGAATTATAGATGAGTCATGAGGACTTTAGGCCTTTATTTATGTTAACTGCTGTGTGCAGTGTTATAATTGAGTCGTGAGGACTTTAGGCCTTTATTCATGTGAACTGCTGTGTGCAGTATTATAGATGAGTCATGAGGACTTTGGGCCATACTTTATGTGAACTGCTGTGTGCAGTATTATAGATGAGTCGTGAGGACTTTAGGCCTTTATTTATGTGAACTGCTGTGTGCAGTATTATAGATGAGTTGTGAGGACTTTAGGCCTTTATTTATGTTAACTGCTGGGTGCAGTGTTATAGATGAGTCGTGAGGACTTTAGGCCTTTATTTATGTTAACTGCTGTGCGCAGTATTATAGCGCAGAATTGAGTCGTGAGGACTTTAGGCTTTGATATATATCTGCTGATGAATGTTTTTTTATCCGTTGGATCTGCTGGGAACGAGTTTAGCTGGACTGGAGTCAGCTGTATTGGCAAGTGAGTATCTATTTTATTGACTTGTATGATTGCATTTGACTGACTGTGTGTATTCAGTGTTGACGTGTGGTGATGTAAATAAACTTGTTATTAACTGTCGCCTGACGTTACACCATTCCATGACTCGTGATGTACGTGTTTGTGAGTGACTGTTCCAATACACACTCACCCCTCACCATACGCACCACCCCACATTGGACACACCAATGATTATCAGTAAATAAAATAACAATTTCGGGTATTATCAGTGATGGCCATATAACAATAAACAACAATCATTTAGGATTTATCACTCTCTCTCTCTCTCTCTCTCTCTCTCTCTCTGTCTCTCCCTCTGTCATCTGTGGCCACAAACACGCTTGCTTACCTAATCTTGGTGTAGTTATCCCTTGGAAAATTACAATAGTTTGAACATATATTGTCAGCTGGGTTGCCCAAATCTGGCCCCAGTCCATCCAATAATAATTACAAGGTGGACGCCAAATACTATGGTTTAATTTTTCCTGGATGAATCCCGTGTCACCGCTTATAGTTACTGAAGCAAGACGTTCTCGGGACGTTCACAGTTTAAAAAAAAGGAGGAAAAGTATTTCCTGTATTGTCTAGCCTCTGGTTGCTAAGACAAATGTTACAATATGAAAAAAACTGATAATGATGGTAAATCCTATCGGCTGACTCTTATGGTGAGTACCGATTTTGAAACAGCGTAGTTTTCTGGATCACTCCGTTGCCACGACTGTCAAACGTCAGGAATATATGTTCTTTCGTATGCCCAGTGGGCTGGAAAATTATGATAAATAATTCTGGGTATTGTACTGTCCAGTTACGATTAATCTTATTGTTTATATTTGGTCTCTCTCTGAATGAAGAAAGAGGACCGAACAGGTCCAAAAATCGAAGACCCAATAATAATAAGAATGTTACTGGTGATATTAGACCGCTGGCCGCTGGTTTTGATCGAGTGCTAGATAAGGAAGAAAAGAACATTTAAAAAAAACTGCTACTCATCTGTCCGTAGGTTTTCCGCTATGGCATGTCGGAAAAAGGGTATGTGCCCTCCCCCGTTATTGCCTGCGAGAAAGTGAACAGCGCACAAAGTCCTTTATTCAATTTATCTATACGCGCACTTTAACAAAATCCGCCTGTCACTACTAGCTATTTGTCGGCGTCTGTTGTTTAGTCACATAACATTTACTCTAGTCACTTATTTAATTTCACACAATGAAATATAATGCGAATTCTATTCGGTCACTGATCCGTCACACTTAATAATCTCAGTCAGCTAAGCCGTATCTTCTTGTGTAAGAAAAATGGGGTGTTTGAAATTACATTACTCTGAACGACTGGCAAGAAATATCTATGCGTTATGGTATTTCACTCGTTTTAAACGCTAAGGAATTACAGTGAATTAAATGGTAAACTTAACACATTTTAACACTTAATCACAATTTCTATTACCACAAATCAGAAAAATGAAATCCCCACGAAACAATTTAACACATTTAGCAAAAAAATGGTTCTAGTCTGGCGTGATTAGATTATCCAAAATTTCTGAGCGATGACTGATAATTGGTATTGAGGGACGCAGTATATATACAGATTTGAGTGTTATTATCTCGAGAATGTGAATTTTCACACTTCTTGTGTATAGCAGAAATTCAGGAAACTAATTCCCCCAAGATAAAAGATTCCTCGGTCACTCTGTTTGCCGTTGCAAATCGACAACAAAGGCTTACTCGTGTAACAGTTTTCCTCCCGAGATTTCTGTTCGCTTCTGATATCAAACGATTATCTCCCTGTATGTATGAACATCAAACAGGTAACCGGGAAAATTTCTGCCCGCGTTTCCCCTTCAAAGAAACCGATTGTATCTTCCACGTGCGTCTGTCTGTCAACAATGATGATTGGCAAATCAGCTCGCGTAAGAACTTAGGTAAACGTATCGTGGCTAGCTGACTGTTATGCCGGCAGGTCGCGGAACTAGCTAATATGTCTGTTTGTTTACATGTCAAGAAAATGGGCATGGATTAGATATGAGTAATGCAATCAGAAAATTGCGTGGTTTGGCTTAGCGAATGGTAGACATTAAATGGGAAAGCAAAGGCTGTCAGATTACTGTATCGCTATTTACATTCCACGTCACAATGATATAAAATACAGGGTGGGCAGATGTCAGTTGCCAATTCAGTAGAGATTTAAGTTGAACCACCTGACATAAAAGTTTTTCTTTGTTTTTCCTGTTTCTTTCATTTAATCTTGCTTTTAAAGGTATAATGTTTTTCTTACCGGAACATGAGAACTGAAGTAAGGCTATACAATACAAATTATCATATTAAGTCTGTGTTATTGATATACTTTGTAATACTAGTATTTAATTATTTAACATGCATTTGAATTTGTTATTATTCATGTAATATCTTTTTCCTTGCGTATGCATATATATTATTTAATCTTCAGTAAAGAAAAATTTACTTTGCCTTATTAGCTTTCTTCAGTTTACATATAACACAGATAGGTAGATCTTCTAATACTAAAGTGTGGTCAGGTCTGATATAAAACAGATAGGTAGATCTTCTAATACTAAAGTGTGGTCAGGTCTGATATAAAACAGATAGGTAGATCTTCTAATACTAAAGTGTGGTCAGGTCTGATATAAAACAGATAGGTAGATCTTCTAATACTAAAGTGTGGTCAGGTCTGATATAAAACAGATAGGTAGATCTTCTAATACTAAAGTGTGGTCAGGTCTGATATAAAACAGATAGGTAGATCTTCTAATACTAAAGTGTTCCCAGGTCTGATATAAAACAGATAAGTAGAAGTAGATCTTGTAATGCTAAAGTGTTCCCAGGTCTGATATAAAACAGATAGGTAGATCTTCTAATACTAAAGTGTGGTCAGGTCTGATATAAAACAGATAGGTAGATCTTCTAATACTAAAGTTGTCCCAGGTCTGATATAAAACAGATAGGTAGATCTTCTAATACTAAAGTGTGGTCAGGTCTGATATAAAACAGATAGGTAGATCTTCTAATACTAAAGTGTTCCCAGGTCTGATATAAAACAGATAGGTAGATCTTCTAATACTAAAGTGTGGTCAGGTCTGATATAACACAGATAGGTAGATCTTCTAATACTAAAGTGTGGTCAGGTCTTCTAATAATACTAAAGTGTTCCCAGGTCTGATATAAAACAGATAGGTAGATCTTCTAATACTAAAGTGTGGTCAGGTCTGATATAAAACAGATAGGTAGATCTTCTAATACTAAAGTGTGGTCAGGTCTGATATAAAACAGATAGGTAGATCTTCTAATACTAAAGTGTGGTCAGGTCTGATATAACACAGATAGGTAGATCTTCTAATACTAAAGTGTGGTCAGGTCTGATATAAAACAGATTGGTAGATCTTCTAATACTAAAGTGTGGTCAGGTCTGATATAAAACAGATTGGTAGATCTTCTAATACTAAAGTGTTCCCAGGTCTGATATAAAACAGATTGGTAGATCTTCTAATACTAAAGTGTTCCCAGGTCTGATATAAAACAGATAGGTAGATCTTCTAATACTAAAGTGTGGTCAGGTCTGATATAACACAGATAGGTAGATCTTCTAATACTAAAGTGTTCCCAGGTCTGATATAAAACAGATTGGTAGATCTTCTAATACTAAAGTGTTCCCAGGTCTGATATAAAACAGATTGGTAGATCTTCTAATACTAAAGTGTTCCCAGGTCTGATATAAAACAGATTGGTAGATCTTCTAATACTAAAGTGTGGTCAGGTCTGATATAAAACAGATAGGTAGATCTTCTAATACTAAAGTGTGGTCAGGTCTGATATAAAACAGATTGGTAGATCTTCTAATACTAAAGTGTGGTCAGGTCTGATATAAAACAGATAGGTAGATCTTCTAATACTAAAGTGTGGTCAGGTCTGATATAAAACAGATAGGTAGATCTTCTAATACTAAAGTGTGGTCAGGTCTGATATAACACAGATAGGTAGATCTTCTAATACTAAAGTGTTCCCAGGTCTGATATAAAACAGATTGGTAGATCTTCTAATACTAAAGTGTTCCCAGGTCTGATATAAAACAGATTGGTAGATCTTCTAATACTAAAGTGTTCCCAGGTCTGATATAAAACAGATTGGTAGATCTTCTAATACTAAAGTGTCCCCAGGTCTGATATAAAACAGATTGGTAGATCTTCTAATACTAAAGTGTTCCCAGGTCTGATATAAAACAGATTGGTAGATCTTCTAATACTAAAGTGTTCCCAGGTCTGATATAAAACAGATTGGTAGATCTTCTAATACTAAAGTGTTCCCAAGTCTGATATAAAACAGATTGGTAGATCTTCTAATACTAAAGTGTTCCCAGGTCTGATATAAAACAGATTGGTAGATCTTCTAATACTAAAGTGTTCCCAGGTCTGATATAAAACAGATTGGTAGATCTTCTAATACTAAAGTGTTCCCAGGTCTGATATAAAACAGATTGGTAGATCTTCTAATACTAAAGTGTGGTCAGGTCTGATATAACACAGATAGGTAGATCTTCTAATACTAAAGTGTGGTCAGGTCTGATATAAAACAGATAGGTAGATCTTCTAATACTAAAGTGTGGTCAGGTCTGATATAAAACAGATAGGTAGATCTTCTAATACTAAAGTGTGGTCAGGTCTGATATAACACAGATAGGTAGATCTTCTAATGCTAAAGTGTGGTCAGGTCTGATATAAAACAGATAGGTAGATCTTCTAATACTAAAGTGTGGTCAGGTCTGATATAACACAGATAGGTAGATCTTCTAATACTAAAGTGTGGTCAGGTCTGATATAAAACAGGTTGGTAGATCTTCTAATACTAAAATGTGGTCAGGTCTGATATAAAACAGATTGGTAGATCTTCTAATGCTAAAGTGTGGTCAGGTCTGATATAAAACAGATAGGTAGATCTAATACTAAAGTGTGATCAGGTCTGATATAAAACAGATTAGTAGATCTTCTAATACTAAAGTGTGGTCAGGTCTGATATAACACAGATAGGTAGATCTTCTAATACTAAAGTGTGGTCAGGTCTGATATAAAACAGATTGGTAGATCTTCTAATACTAAAGTCTGGTCAGGTCTGATATAAAACAGATTGGTAGATTGTCTAATACTAAAGTGTTCCCAGGTCTGATATAAAACAGATTGGTAAATCTTCTAATGCTAAAGTGTTCCCAGGTCTGATATAAAACAGATAGGTAGATCTTCTAATACTAAAGTGTGGTCAGGTCTGATATAACACAGATAACACAGATAGGTAGATCTTCTAATACTAAAGTGTTCCCAGGTCTGATATAAAACAGATTGGTAGATCTTCTAATACTAAAGTGTTCCCAGGTCTGATATAAAACAGATTGGTAGATCTTCTAATACTAAAGTGTTCCCAGGTCTGATATAAAACAGATTGGTAGATCTTCTAATACTAAAGTGTCCCCAGGTCTGATATAAAACAGATTGGTAGATCTTCTAATACTAAAGTGTTCCCAGGTCTGATATAAAACAGATTGGTAGATCTTCTAATACTAAAGTGTTCCCAGGTCTGATATAAAACAGATAGGTAGATCTTCTAATACTAAAGTGTGGTTAGATCTGATATAAAACAGATAGGTAGATCTTCTAATACTAAAGTGTGGTCAGGTCTGATATAAAACAGATAGGTAGATCTTCTAATACTAAAGTGTTCCAAGGTCTGATATAAAACAGATAGGTAGATCTTCTAATACTAAAGTGTGGTCAGGTCTGATATAAAACAGATAGGTAGATCTTCTAATACTAAAGTGTGGTCAGGTCTGATATAAAACAGATAGGTAGATCTTCTAATACTAAAGTGTTCCAAGGTCTGATATAAAACAGATAGGTAGATCTTCTAATACTAAAGTGTGGTCAGGTCTGATATAAAACAGATAGGTAGATCTTGTAATACTAAAGTGTTCCCAGGTCTGATATAAAACAGATAGGTAGATCTTCTAATACTAAAGTGTGGTCAGGTCTGATTTAAAACAGATAGGTAGATTTTCTAATACTAAAGTGTTCCCAGGTCTGATATAAAACAGATAGGTAGATCTTCTAATACTAAAGTGTGGTCAGGTCTGATATAAAACAGATAGGTAGATCTTCTAATACTAAAGTGTTCCCAGGTCTGATATAAAACAGATAGGTAGATCTTCTAATACTAAAGTGTGGTCAGGTCTGATTTAAAACAGATAGGTAGATCTTCTAATACTAAAGTGTTCCCAGGTCTGATATAAAACAGATAGGTAGATCTTCTAATACTAAAGTGTGGTCAGGTCTGATATAACACAGATAGGTAGATCTTCTAATGCTAAAGTGTGGTCAGGTCTGATATAAAACAGATAGGTAGATCTTCTAATACTAAAGTGTGGTCAGGTCTGATATAACACAGATAGGTAGATCTTCTAATACTAAAGTGTGGTCAGGTCTGATATAAAACAGATTGGTAGATCTTCTAATACTAAAGTGTGGTCAGGTCTGATATAAAACAGATTGGTAGATCGTCTAATACTAAAGTGTTCCCAGGTCTGATATAAAACAGATTGGTAAATCTTCTAATGCTAAAGTGTTCCCAGGTCTGATATAAAACAGATAGGTAGATCTTCTAATACTAAAGTGTGGTCAGGTCTGATATAACACAGATAGGTAGATCTTCTAATACTAAAGTGTTCCCAGGTCTGATATAAAACAGATTGGTAGATCTTCTAATACTAAAGTGTTCCCAGGTCTGATATAAAACAGATTGGTAGATCTTCTAATACTAAAGTGTTCCCAGGTCTGATATAAAACAGATTGGTAGATCTTCTAATACTAAAGTGTGGTCAGGTCTGATATAAAACAGATTGGTAGATCTTCTAATACTAAAGTGTTCCCAGGTCTGATATAAAACAGATTGGTAGATCTTCTAATACTAAAGTGTTCCCAGGTCTGATATAAAACAGATAGGTAGATCTTCTAATACTAAAGTGTTCCCAGGTCTGATATAAAACAGATAGGTAGATCTTCTAATACTAAAGTGTGGTCAGGTCTGATATAACACAGATAGGTAGATCTTCTAATACTAAAGTGTTCCCAGGTCTGATATAAAACAGATTGGTAGATCTTCTAATACTAAAGTGTTCCCAGGTCTGATATAAAACAGATTGGTAGATCTTCTAATACTAAAGTGTTCCCAGGTCTGATATAAAACAGATTGGTAGATCTTCTAATACTAAAGTGTCCCCAGGTCTGATATAAAACAGATTGGTAGATCTTCTAATACTAAAGTGTTCCCAGGTCTGATATAAAACAGATTGGTAGATCTTCTAATACTAAAGTGTTCCCAGGTCTGATATAAAACAGATTGGTAGATCTTCTAATACTAAAGTGTGGTCAGGTCTGATATAACACAGATAGGTAGATCTTCTAATACTAAAGTGTGGTCAGGTCTGATATAAAACAGATTGGTAGATCTTCTAATACTAAAGTGTGGTCAGGTCTGATATAAAACAGATTGGTAGATCTTCTAATACTAAAGTGTGGTCAGGTCTGATATAAAACAGATAGGTAGATCTTCTAATACTAAAGTGTGGTCAGGTCTGATATAACACAGATAGGTAGATCTTCTAATACTAAAGTGTGTGGTCAGGTCTGATATAACACAGATAGGTAGATCTTCTAATACTAAAGTGTGGTCAGGTCTGATATAAAACAGATTGGTAGATCTTCTAATACTAAAATGTGGTCAGGTCTGATATAAAACAGATTGGTAGATCTTCTAATGCTAAAGTGTGGTCAGGTCTGATATAACACAGATAGGTAGATCTTCTAATACTAAAGTGTGGTCAGGTCTGATATAACACAGATAGGTAGATCTTCTAATACTAAAGTGTGGTCAGGTCTGATATAAAACAGGTTGGTAGATCTTCTAATACTAAAATGTGGTCAGGTCTGATATAAAACAGATTGGTAGATCTTCTAATGCTAAAGTGTGGTCAGGTCTGATATAAAACAGATAGGTAGATCTAATACTAAAGTGTGATCAGGTCTGATATAAAACAGATTAGTAGATCTTCTAATACTAAAGTGTGGTCAGGTCTGATATAACACAGATAGGTAGATCTTCTAATACTAAAGTGTGGTCAGGTCTGATATAAAACAGATTGGTAGATCTTCTAATACTAAAGTGTGGTCAGGTCTGATATAAAACAGATTGGTAGATCTTCTAATACTAAAGTGTTCCCAGGTCTGATATAAAACAGATTGGTAGATCTTCTAATACTAAAGTGTTCCCAGGTCTGATATAAAACAGATATGATATAAAACAGATAGGTAGATCTTCTAATACTAAAGTGTGGTCAGGTCTGATATAACACAGATAGGTAGATCTTCTAATACTAAAGTGTTCCCAGGTCTGATATAAAACAGATTGGTAGATCTTCTAATACTAAAGTGTTCCCAGGTCTGATATAAAACAGATTGGTAGATCTTCTAATACTAAAGTGTTCCCAGGTCTGATATAAAATAGATTGGTAGATCTTCTAATACTAAAGTGTTCCCAGGTCTGATATAAAACAGATTGGTAGATCTTCTAATACTAAAGTGTTCCCAGGTCTGATATAAAACAGATAGGTAGATCTTCTAATACTAAAGTGTTCCCAGGTCTGATATAAAACAGATAGGTAGATCTTCTAATACTAAAGTGTTCCCAGGTCTGATATAAAACAGATAGGTAGATCTTCTAATACTAAAGTGTTCCCAGGTCTGATATAAAACAGATAGGTAGATCTTCTAATACTAAAGTGTGGTCAGGTCTGATATAAAAAAGATAGGTAGAAGTAGATCTTGTAATACTAAAGTGTTCCCAGGTCTGATATAATGATGGCAGATGAATGGGTTACTACAGCTGAGGTTCAGAGATGCATGTCAGTGAGACGTGATATAATGATGGCAGATGAATGGGTTACTACAGCTGAGGTTCAGAGATGCATGTCAGAGAGACGTGATATAATGATGGCAGATGAATGGGTTACTACAGCTGAGGTTCAGAGATGCATGTCAGTGAGACGTGATATAATGATGGCAGATGAATGGGTTACTACAGCTGAGGTTCAGAGATGCATGTCAGAGAGACGTGATATAATGATGGCAGATGAATGGGTTACTACAGCTGAGGTTCAGAGATGCATGTCAGAGAGACGTGATATAATGATGGCAGATGAATGGGTTACTACAGCTGAGGTTCAGAGATGCATGTCAGAGAGACGTGATATAATGATGGCAGATGAATGGGTTACTACAGCTGAGGTTCAGAGATGCATGTCAGAGAGACGTGATATAATGATGGCAGATGAATGGGTTACTACAGCTGAGGTTCAGAGATGCATGTCAGAGAGACGTGATATAATGATGGCAGATGAATGGGTTACTACAGCTGAGGTTCAGAGATGCATGTCAGAGAGACGTGATATAATGATGGCAGATGAATGGGTTACTACAGCTGAGGTTCAGAGATGCATGTCAGAGAGACGTGATATAATGATGGCAGATGAATGGGTTACTACAGCTGAGGTTCAGAGATGCATGTCAGAGAGACGTGATATAATGATGGCAGATGAATGGGTTACTACAGCTGAGGTTCAGAGATGCATGTCAGAGAGACGTGATATAATGATGGCAGATGAATGGGTTACTACAGCTGAGGTTCAGAGATGCATGTCAGAGAGACGTGATATAATGATGGCAGATGAATGGGTTACTACAGCTGAGGTTCAGAGATGTATGTCAGAGAGACGTGATATAATTATGGCAGATGAATGGGTTACTACAGCTGAGGTTCAGAGATGCATGTCAGAGAGACGTGATATAATGATGGCAGATGAATGGGTTACTACAGCTGAGGTTCAGAGATGCATGTCAGAGAGACGTGATATAATTATGGCAGATGAATGGGTTACTACAGCTGAGGTTCAGAGATGCATGTCAGTGAGACGTGATATAATGATGGCAGATGAATGGGTTACTACAGCTGAGGTTCAGAGATGCATGTCAGAGAGACGTGATATAATGATGGCAGATGAATGGGTTACTACAGCTGAGGTTCAGAGATGCATGTCAGAGAGACGTGATATAATGATGGCAGATGAATGGGTTACTACAGCTGAGGTTCAGAGATGCATGTCAGAGAGACGTGATATAATGATGGCAGATGAATGGGTTACTACAGCTGAGGTTCAGAGATGCATGTCAGAGAGACGTGATATAATGATGGCAGATGAATGGGTTACTACAGCTGAGGTTCAGAGATGCATGTCAGAGAGACGTGATATAATGATGGCAGATGAATGGGTTACTACAGCTGAGGTTCAGAGATGCATGTCAGAGAGACGTGATATAATGATGGCAGATGAATGGGTTACTACAGCTGAGGTTCAGAGATGCATGTCAGAGAGACGTGATATAATGATGGCAGATGAATGGGTTACTACAGCTGAGGTTCAGAGATGTATGTCAGAGAGACGTGATATAATTATGGCAGATGAATGGGTTACTACAGCTGAGGTTCAGAGATGCATGTCAGAGAGACGTGATATAATGATGGCAGATGAATGGGTTACTACAGCTGAGGTTCAGAGATGCATGTCAGAGAGACGTGATATAATGATGGCAGATGAATGGGTTACTACAGCTGAGGTTCAGAGATGCATGTCAGAGAGACGTGATATAATGATGGCAGATGAATGGGTTACTACAGCTGAGGTTCAGAGATGCATGTCAGAGAGACGTGATATAATGATGGCAGATGAATGGGTTACTACAGCTGAGGTTCAGAGATGCATGTCAGAGAGACGTGATATAATGATGGCAGATGAATGGGTTACTACAGCTGAGGTTCAGAGATGTATGTCAGAGAGACGTGATATAATTATGGCAGATGAATGGGTTACTACAGCTGAGGTTCAGAGATGTATGTCAGAGAGACGTGATATAATGATGGCAGATGAATGGGTTACCACAGCTGAGGTTCAGAGATGCATGTCAGACTAAGAGAGACGTGATTTAAATCCAGCAGCCTGGGAGAATAAAGCTAAAGATCACACCAAGTGGTGATGTTCCCTATGGCACTACCTCAGATTGGGGCATAAAGAAGCTCTCACAACAAGTGGTGATGCTCCCTATGGCACTACCTCAGATTGGGGCATAAAGAAGCTCTCACAACAAGCAGAATAGAAAATACCACGTGGGAAAGGAACACCAGGAAAAAAAATAGCAGTTGAAGGCTGTCACCTCAGGGGCGCATTCCCGTAGTCTGTTATGACTGAAGGGGCAACTCTACTCTCCACTATGTTTTACACATTGATGTTGCTAACCCTGTACACACCTTATATTAGCTGTCTCTTACAACATTCTCCTCAGAGACCCCTGGAAACTACACAAATATGTAACATACATTACAAGATACTTTCTCATAACAATCTAAGTATACTGACAGTTTTAAAACATTACAAGATACTTTCTCATAACAATCTAAGTATACTGACAGTTTTAAAACATTTCAAGATACTTTCTCATAAAAATCTAAGTATACTGACAGTTTTAAAACATTACAAGATACTTTCTCATAACAATCTAAGTATACTGACAGTTTTAAAACATTACAAGATACTTTCTCATAAAAATCTAAGTATACTGACAGTTTTAAAACATTACAAGATACTTTCTCATAAAAATCTAAGTATACTGACAGTTTTAAAACATTACAAGATACTTTCTCATAACAATCTAAGTATACTGACAGTTTTAAAACATTACAAGATACTTTCTCATAACAATCTAAGTATACTGACAGTTTTAAAACATTACAAGATACTTTCTCATAACAATCTAAGTATACTGACAGTTTTAAAACATTACAAGATACTTTCTCATAACAATCTAAGTATACTGACAGTTTTAAAACATTACAAGATACTTTCTCATAACAATCTAAGTATACCGACAGTTTTAAAACATTACAAGATACTTTCTCATAAAAATCTAAGTATACCGACAGTTTTAAAACATTACAAGATACTTTCTCATAACAATATAAGTATACTGACAATTTTAAAACATTACAAGATACTTTCTCATAACAATCTAAGTATACTGACAGTTTTAAAACATTACAAGATACTTTCTCATAACAATCTAAGTATACTGACAGTTTTAAAACATTACAAGATACTTTCTCATAACAATCTAAGTATACTGACAGTTTTAAAACATTACAAGATACTTTCTCATAACAATCTAAGTATACTGACAGTTTTAAAACATTACAAGATACTTTCTCATAACAATCTAAGTATACCGACAGTTTTAAAAAGATACTTCCCTCATAACAATCTAAGTATACCGACAGTTTTAAAACATTACAAGATACTTTCTCATAAAAATCTAAGTATACCGACAGTTTTAAAACATTACAAGATACTTTCTCATAACAATATAAGTATACTGACAATTTTAAAACATTACAAGATACTTTCTCATAACAATCTAAGTATACTGACAGTTTTAAAACATTACAAGATACTTTCTCATAACAATCTAAGTATACTGACAGTTTTAAAACATTACAAGATACTTTCTCATAACTATCTAAGTATACTTACAGTTTTAAAACATTACAAGATACTTTCTCATAACAATCTAAGTATACTGACAGTTTTAAAACATTACAAGATACTTTCTCATAACAATCTAAGTATACTGACAGTTTTAAAAGATTACCTGTGGAAGAAAATGGCATCCATCTTGGCACCTGCACCTTACAACAGAATTAAAACGGGAACAATGAAAAGTATTAATCCAGCACCAAATAATTCCTCTAATGATGCTAAAGGTAAGCATTCAGTAAAATAAGTGATTACAGTTAATTTCAATCTTTCTTACTTACTAATTGTAATAAAAACAAATAGTTATGTTTTGGTACGTTCTGACCAGAAGTTCATCATTGTGTATTTGAATCAATAAAGGTATTTTATTTTGGTATCTCTACATTATTTAGAATGAATGTCACAATATTGTAATCTGCTTCTTCTTCTTCTTCTTCCGTCCTTAGCCACCGACCGTCAAAGCAGTCAATGGCCATTACGCCTAGTGGCGTCTTAGGGCAACAGCAGATAGGTTTTCTTTGCCATTGTTTCCCACCACACCTATTGGCGTCTTTAGGGCAACGGCAAATCAATCCATTTGCTGTTGTTTCCATAATCGAAGTGACTGGCAAACGGGTGATCATAATAATATAATAATAATAGCCCCTTCAGTCATAACTGACTATGGGAATGCGCCCCTGAGGTGACAGCCCTCAACTGCTTATTTTCCTGGTGCTCCTTTCGACGTTTTCTCCTCACCTCTGCTTCTTGTGTGAGCCTCTCTTCGCCCAATCTGAGGTGGTGCCGTAAATAGCATCGCCACTTAGTGCGATCGGCAGCTTCATCCTCCCATGTTGCTGGATCCATGTCCAGTGCCCTCATATCTCTCTTGCACACATCTTTGAACCTCAGCTGTGGTCGCCCAACTGTTCTCTTGCCATCTGCTAATTGCCCGTAGAAGATATCTTAAACGGGTGATCAGCCCGTTGGTAATCTGCTTCTTACTGGGATCTAAACGGTGAGCAAAGAATAGAACCACTGTAGTCTACCAAGCATATCATAAAAGGTAACTAAGGAGGGTTGGGCATTTGACTGGCTATCCTGTCCTGTAGAAACTTTTAAAAAAAAATACTACCACAAATATAACAAAAACAACAATTTAGGCATCACAGACTTTTAAAAACGTAGGCTCTTGCATAGAGCAGAGATATTGAAATGGTTGTATGATCACTAATGTGGAACTAATGAGAAGAACCAGACAGGTGCTAGTGGACCAAGAGATGAGAAGTTAATGCTGGTGACAGATAGGACGGACACACATTGTAGAAACTTGCTGGTGGTATTACAAGGCACTCCTTGTTCTGGAATCTCCAGATAAGAGAGGTGGAGGGAGACTGCAGAATACAAAGATAAGAGAGGTGGCTGGAGACTGCAGAATACAAAGATAAGAGAGGTGGGTGGAGACTGCAGAATACAAAGATAAGAGAGGTGGGTGGAGACTGCAGAATACAAAGATAAGAGAGGTGGGTGGAGACTGCAGAATACAAAGATAAGAGAGGTGGGTGGAGACTGCAGAATACAAAGATAAGAGAGGTGGCTGGAGACTGCAGAATACAAAGATAAGAGAGGTGGGTGGAGACTGCAGAATACAAAGATAAGAGAGGTGGGTGGAGACTGCAGAATACAAAGATAAGAGAGGTGGAGGGAGACTGCAGAATACAAAGATAAGAGAGGTGGCTGGAGACTGCAGAATACAAAGATAAGAGAGGTGGGTGGAGACTGCAGAATACAAAGATAAGAGAGGTGGGTGGAGACTGCAGAATACAAAGATAAGAGAGGTGGGTGGAGACTGCAGAATACAAAGATAAGAGAGGTGGCTGGAGACTGCAGAATACAAAGATAAGAGAGGTGGCTGGAGACTGCAGAATACAAAGATAAGAGAGGTGGGTGGAGACTGCAGAATACAAAGATAAGAGAGGTGGGTGGAGACTGCAGAATACAAAGATAAGAGAGGTGGGTGGAGACTGCAGAATACAAAGATAAGAGAGGTGGCTGGAGACTGCAGAATACAAAGATAAGAGAGGTGGAGGGAGACTGCAGAATACAAAGATAAGAGAGGTGGCTGGAGACTGCAGAATACAAAGATAAGAGAGGTGGGTGGAGACTGCAGAATACAAAGATAAGAGAGGTGGGTGGAGACTGCAGAATACAAAGATAAGAGAGGTGGGTGGAGACTGCAGAATACAAAGATAAGAGAGGTGGCTGGAGACTGCAGAATACAAAGATAAGAGAGGTGGGTGGAGACTGCAGAATACAAAGATAAGAGAGGTGGCTGGAGACTGCAGAATACAAAGATAAGAGAGGTGGAGGGAGACTGCAGAATACAAAGATAAGAGAGGTGGCTGGAGACTGCAGAATACAAAGATAAGAGAGGTGGGTGGAGACTGCAGAATACAAAGATAAGAGAGGTGGGTGGAGACTGCAGAATACAAAGATAAGAGAGGTGGAGGGAGACTGCAGAATACAAAGATAAGAGAGGTGGCTGGAGACTGCAGAATACAAAGATAAGAGAGGTGGGTGGAGACTGCAGAATACAAAGATAAGAGAGGTGGGTGGAGACTGCAGAATACAAAGATAAGAGAGGTGGGTGGAGACTGCAGAATACAAAGATAAGAGAGGTGGCTGGAGACTGCAGAATACAAAGATAAGAGAGGTGGGTGGAGACTGCAGAATACAAAGATAAGAGAGGTGGAGGGAGACTGCAGAATACAAAGATAAGAGAGGTGGGTGGAGACTGCAGAATACAAAGATAAGAGAGGTGGGTGGAGACTGCAGAATACAAAGATAAGAGAGGTGGGTGGAGACTGCAGAATACAAAGATAAGAGAGGTGGGTGGAGACTGCAGAATACAAAGATAAGAGAGGTGGGTGGAGACTGCAGAATACAAAGATAAGAGAGGTGGGTGGAGACTGCAGAATACAAAGATAGAGAGGTGGGTGGAGACTGCAGAATACAAAGATAAGAGAACAGGAGACAGAAATGAAAGGCATAAAGAAGACATAAAATGACATGGCAGACGACTTGACATGACTTTGTTGAGGAGTTATGCTCTCTGGGAAAAGAAGGGGGAATAAATGAGATTTCTAAGAATAAAGTTCTATTATAACATAATCATATATCATACTGGTTGTCATCTGCTTTTATTGACGACAACATTATTATGCAGTGTGAGTGAGTGAGGGGGATATTGTTGTAATGTTTTATTTTTATACTGGATAGGCAGTGTTTTGAGAAATTATTGCTAAAAGAGATATGAGTCTTGAATCAGAGATGAGGACAGAACGAACGAACGAACTTTATTTTCAAAGGGTTAAGAATTGGGCACGCAGGCCCGTCTGACATTCTGCCCTTCCTCTCTCTCTCATCATGTATACTAATATCTTTTTTTTTTTTTTAAGGTTCATCAAGATGAGGTGGGTAAACAGTTACTTTCCTCGCTGTCTTTGCGTCCCAAACTCAAGACCAGAATCAGACAAGGTCGATAGTTAGATAGACATATATGAAAGCAATTAATTTGCCAAGGGTTGAAAATCGGACACAGTCCCGTCTTGCATTCTTCCATCCTCTTGCTCATCTTTTATTACTGTTACTCAACATTCTCCAGCGTACTGAAAGTATTAATTTAAGGGCAGTGCAACATTACAAGGAAGTATAACAGCATACATTAACAGTACCTGATCATTAAATTAAGAATATAAGTTATTAAGAATATAATATTAAGAATAAGTATATTGTAATGAAAACTAGATCATCAGAGCCTCCATACAGTATATTAGATAAAAGCAAGGTGCGTGTAGGGTGATGTGTGATGGTATTGCCTCCCTGCTTTGCAGTAGTGGTCCAACAGTGGCCAAAACTCAAGAGTATCTAATATGGGCTTCAAAGGTGTCTACCTTCGCTCAAGATTACTTTTGGCAGAGATGTAGATAGAAGGGTAATGACACTTCTATTACAGAGGAAATCTTCACAAGATATTCAGATAAGCGAAAACAATGCTGCTGTGGCTGAGCACGTTAATTCTAGAATCTGCTGACAGCTTGTGAAGGAATTAAGCAATGATTAATTTCAGCTCGTTCAAGCCCCCACCCCTGATTTACTCAGTGGAATTCTTACTATTCTGGTATAGCTCTGTTTAGAGTGTGTGTAGTAAATTGACTGAGACAAACATGCAGCAACTTTAAAATGATTAAATGGAAGTTAAATTTGTAACATTACAAATAACAAAATTTAATAATCACTTTAGGATTTAACAGTTTGAAAATAAGTTGAATAGTTTAGAAGAACAGTTTCATCATTGATTTATTGTAGAAATGATGGGAAAAGTTCACTTTGGCAGCGTATATTTTTCACTAAGCTGCCAATAGTAGTTTCTGCTCCCGCTGATGGGTTCTGTTTACACTGCTCTCGCTTGTCGCTGGTCAAGGTTAAAGGCGCCGCATGCTCCTAGAACGTCAAGGAGTAATGCTGTCCTGCGTCTGTCTATAAGACCTTTTTATGATGGCGTCTCGCACAACGTCAGTCCACTTCTACCTTCACTTGGTTCCAGAGATAGTACTTTCTGTTGGTATCACCAATAACTATGATAAAGAATAGAAATGAAACGCTGTTCTGAGTATTGCGTTTCCCGACACATAGTTATGTGCCCCCTTCCTTCTATTCTACCAACCCATTTATCTCAGAATTTACCCTCGATGAGAATTAAATTTAATCCCTCAGGATAAACTTTCTTTACAATTAAATTGAATAGCTTTAGCTTTACATTACATTTAAATCAAAAGGTTAATAATACAGATAGAATCTGTTTACATTTACATCTCCACTGATTGAAAAGTGTTCACAATATTAAATTGAATACGTTTTCATTTATGTTTACACTGATTTGAAAAGTTTGAAACTTCCATTAATTTAAAAATGAATATTTTCACATAAACATTTCCACTGGTTTAAAGCTTGAAAACTTACATTAATTTTAAAGTGAATATGTTTATATGGACATTTACACTGCTTGAAATTGTAAGTATTATAATTAAAATGTACATCATTTCTTTCATCTTTCCCTCCCTGCTCCGTATGGAACTTGGGATTACCTTTTGCTTTTAGTTCTCTTTAAGAAATAACAGTAAAGCAATCACCAGCCTGTGCAGTGGTAGTTCATGAATCATCATTCTATACGCTGAGGTGGCCAGCCTCAAATGACTTGAACATCCACTAGCGATTTTCACACATTGAACTTCACATGGTAATATATACATATATATGTTAGTTCACATGTTAGTAATAAAATATAGAATGTAAAATGACAACTTACACCAATCCTGGCTCACAGACTTTTTGCTTAGATGACTAGATGAATAGAAGAGACTTGAATCGGCCTCTTACACACGTCTGGGGTGTCGTTAATTTAATAAGTTACCTCTCTGACTTCATGTGTGGTCCTTCAGTTTCCTCAGTCCCGGTTTCCTTATTTAATATGAAAGAGATTTCCGGGGCTATGAAAGCCCGTCCAAAATTCTCCAATAAAAGGTGTCCGGTATGTTAAGAAGGAATTCTGAATTCTAGGCTTTATCAGAGACTCAGATTTCTGCCTGAGCCACAGATGGACAAGGCCCAGCTTTTGACCAAAAATGAAGTACTCACCACCTTATCTTCACATCCAGGAAGCTGAGGTAAAAAGGCCTTGACAAAATTTCCTGGAGAAAGCTTTAGGACTGCTTGGAAAGAAAAAAACATTCCAGTAACCCTAATCTGTGCTGTACAGAGCTTGTACAAGGCTTGCAGGAAGTATGTGCTTACTTACTTACTTAGTTGTTCTTCTTCTACCGTGAGGTGTATAGGTTTGGAAGAGAGAGCGCCATACTATCCTATCGACTGTCTTCCTCTTGGCCTGGTTCCATTCTAGTCTTCAGTCCTTCAAAGATTGTCTAATGTTGTCCTTCCTCAGGACTCTTAAGTCATCCTGGAGGTATTGATCCCTGGCTCTTAGATTCCCATGTAAGTGTGTAAGGACAGAAAAAAAAGAAAAATTGAGGACTACTTCTAGTGTAAGACAAGATGACATTCTATCACCCAATCATTTCATACTTCTCATTGGATGATGCCATCAAAGCTTGTTAAGGAAAGGACCAAAAAAAAATATTCAGTGGGATACTGGAAGATGAGATAAATCTGTATTTCAGAGCTGGCATTTGCCAGTGATGTGGCCTTGATTGCTAAATCAGAAGTGCACCTACAATCCAATCTACATTTCTAGAAGGAAGAGCTAGAAAAAAGAAGGATCGTCATCATCAGTACCAAGAGAAAAACTATGGTGACATCAAAAGAGGAGATAATTAAACTGGGAGAACAGGCTCTGGAGCAAGTCAGCCAGTTTAAATAACTGTGTTACCAGTGTCAAATATGGTCCCGAACCAGATCACAGGTGAGATCAATCGCATCCTGCAAGATGAGATGCTAAGGAAAAGCCATTAATGTTAGCAGGAGAAACAAAGAGAAATGATGGCAGAAAAATCATGTGGCAGTCTCCAGAATTTTGTTTTAACTGTGGGGTCTACCTCAGACAGCTTATCTGAATAGTACTGGTTGGTTTTGCACCAAACAATAGTGGGTAAATTGTAACCAGAAGAAGAAGCATATTCCACCATTTTTATTTTCAAGTCCAGATTCTGTTTTATTTTTAGAAGCAGATGGATTTATTTTAAGGAAAACTTAAACCTTTAATTATGAGAAAGTTCTTCAATGGTCTTATCTTTTTGAGAATTGAAAAATCAAAAGTTTTCATCTTGAGTCTTTAAATGTTCCTCTTGAACTGAGGCATAATGATGATCATCCAAAAGTCAGTAGCATAAGACGATATTTACAAATGTGGTCTGAGACATATCCAATGAAGTATTAACACAGTTTGTGTAGACTTTTATTTTTTCACGTTATTTCAGTAGATAGGCTGATCATGAGGCATGCAGGTGAAAAACATGGAGTTTATCAATAAGGTTTCGTCGCTTTATTAAGTCACGTTGAGTAGTCACTGGTTTTCTGTCTATTTTTCTAAAAAAAAAAAACTAAAAGGACAAAGTTCTTGTTGCAATAAAAATTGATTTACTCTTGAATACAAATGTTGCGTTGACTGTCGTGAGATATAATCTCATGTTCCCAAATTTTAGTCCCTCATCTCATTTTTTTTCTTCTTTACCTCCAGGGTCCTAAAAGTAATTTCTTATGTCTTGGCAAACTGATACTTCTTTGTTGCATATTAGTAAATGTCTTACCCTTCCAAACTGGTTGGCTTATTCTTCTTCTTAGAGGTACTACACTTGACTAGGACAAAGATAATTGCCTATGTTGTGGCCACAAGATCGTTGTCAAACAAACAAAACAGACAGGAAAGAAACTGGAGAAATAAATAAAAGTAATACCACCCATGCTATCGCCATGGTGAATACACAACAAGTTCCTATCAATAATGAACAAGTCAACTAAGGAAAATAAATCAGCAGGGCCATCCAAGACAGAGGAATATCCTCGTGTAAGAGGCTTATGATGCACTCTGGACAACAGTTGAAAGGAGTCTGTGTTGCTAAATTACCATTTTTATTTGTAAGAAAATCTTCAGATCTGATATGGAAAAGAGAGAAAGAAATGACAGGGATATAGAAGACCTTGAACTGATGGCAATGAACTGGAAGACTTGTGCTCCCTCTGGAGCTGAAGTTTAATGATGATAATAATGTATACTATAATTTCTAGCTTTGTGTGCAGAATGGTTAGTAAGATGCCTTCTGTACGATATGATTTTGTCTATCATTGATACTTCACGTAATACTTACAATAGTGTGTGCAGAATGGTTAGTCAGATGCCTTCTGTACAATGTCTGTCATTGATACTTCATGTAATACTTACAATAGTGTGTGCAGAATGGTTAGTCAGATGCCTTCTGTACAATGTTTGTCATTGATACTTCATGTAATACTTACAATAGTGTGTGCAGAATGGTTAGTCAGATGCCTTCTGTACAATGTCTGTCAGTGATAGTTCATGTAATACTTACAATAGTGTGTGCAGAATGGTTAGTCAGATGCCTTCTGTACGATAAGATTTTGTCTGTCATTGATACTTCATGTAATACTTACAATAGTGTGTGCAGGTCTTTCATTTCATTGAACAGGTAACAAAACTAGAAGCAAGAGAAACCTTTCGGATGTTGCTTGTGTGCTGTACTTGGTTGGGGACTACCAATTTTATAAGGGAAAATGCGGAGGCAACCACAAGACGTGTGCAGCTTTAATGGTAACTGGAGAGATGACTATATACCACTAACACCATTGTGTGCTTGTTATTTGTAACACTAATCTGTAACACTAATCTGTAACACTAAACACCATTGTCAGCTTGTTACTTGTAACACTAATCTGTAACACTAACACCATTGTCAGCTTGTTATTTGTAACACTAATCTATAACACTAACACCATTGTCGGCTTGTTATTTGTAACACTAATCTGTGGCACTAATCTGTAATACTAATCTGTAAAACTAACACCATTGTCAGTCTTGAGGCTTGGGGGTCTCTAAAGAGACACAGAAAAAAATTTGACCACTGTTACCTCAGGCATGTTGTAAGATGAGGCTAATATGAGGTTGGGCTTGATGGCTGGTAACTTGTCATGTAAAACTGTTACAGAAACCACAGCTATAGAGCACATAAATACCGTACTGTGATTTAGGCTTCACGCAAGGGAACCACAGCTATAGAGCACATAAATACCGTACTGTGATTTAGGCTTCACGCAAGGGAACCACAGCTATAGAGCACATAAATACCGTACTGTGATTTAGGCTTCATGCAAGGGGACCCGATGCTGTGATGGCTTCCTGCTCCATAAACAGCAAAAAATAAGTGAAAAGAAGAAGACCATTATCTAATTTCCTTTGTTGCATTCATAACTTCTTTATTGCTTATGTCACATATAACTAATATTAACCCCTTGAGCTTGAGATCCCGCTTTAGTGGGCTGATCAGCTATTCCTGATCCCAGCAATCTAGCTCGGCAACATCTATCTGAAACCGAGGACCATCCAAACAGCACCATCTTCTAATCTCAGTTTATTGTTATTGTTAATCAGAATCAACTTCACTGTACTCAGGGCAAACTCATAGGTGCTCAGTCTCCCTCAGCAAATGTCAAGGAGTATGAATGCTAATTGTACCTGTAGCATGCTGGTTGTACATATGACGGATGCATCCTCTCTCACGTCCATCTCTGCTAGTCCTACGTTTGATGCCAAACATATATATATATGCCCAACGGGCTGATCACCCGTTTGCCAGTCACTTTGATTACGGAAACAACAGCAAACGGATTGATTTGTCGTTGCCCTAAAGACGCCATTAGGCGTGATGGGAACAACGACAAAGAAAATCTATTCGCTGTTGCCCTTAAGACGCCACTAGGCGTAATGGCCACTGACTGCTTTGCCGGTCGTTGGCTAAGGACGGAAGAAGAAGAAGAAGAATATATATATATATATATATATATATACACATACATATACACACATATACACATATACACACATATATATATATATATAAAATATATAATATATATATATATATATATATATATATATATATATATATATATATATATATATATATATAATATATATATATATATATATATATATATATATATATATATATATATGAGAACTGCATCAGTTTTCCCAGAACTGCTATCAGTTTGAACACAATGCGATAGCTCAAAATAATTACACATCTGTCCTCTTTAATTTGAATTATAAATCTTGGATTAATACATTGTATTAAAAAATATTCAAGGTGTATATACATTTTTATGCGACACACCCTGTATATTATATATATATATATATATATATATATATATATATATATATATATATATATATATATATATATAT